>JAHWFO010085622.1:153409-168799 GCA_023313115.1 Rhysida immarginata
GAATCAAGTTCTAAATAGTATGATAGCAACATGAGAAATTGCTAATTGCTAATATGCAGCAGTAATGCACAAAATGGAATCCCCCATAGGCTTCAAAACACTTGTGTGGCCAACACAAAAGAGAAAAAAGATTGCGTTTCTGTTATTGTAGGGTTTCCAAAATGTAACCTTCACACTCACCCGGAATCGATCACGGGTTCTTGGGACCTGTCAAGGATTTAGATGCAACACATTGTATTGTGGTATTATTAAAAATAACTAGAATTCTTGTTGCCATTATTTATTCATAATATACTGATTTGCTACAACAAAATATTCATAAATGGGTAAACACATTTATTAGGGGCCCCTACTAAATTCTACTGAAACTTTCCTTAATTTCTAACAAGCTTCGTCTCCTCGGCAGTTTTTTCTTTCTATCTAATACCCTGCCTGTGGCTTTACAAGGCCCGCTTTGAATTACATTGGACTATCATCACAATGTTCATGCCACTGGTGCTCCAGCATTAGCTAACGGGATGTGAGTGTATAACTCCGTGACATAATGTGTCATCGTCGACGTACAGGAGAACGCCGTGTGCACCCTTTATGCACCCTTTATTAACCAATTCGAAATTCGAAGAGGGGGGGGGGGCACATTAACCCTTCATTGCCAAGCATGGCCTAACATTCACCACCCCTATAATTAACACCCAGGCGGAGACACCAGCGCTTAATAAAAACTACTAGAATTGTGCTTCACAATACCAACTGTTGATAGCGAGACACTTGTGCCACCTCACACTCATTCATCATTATTATTGGCTATGTATAGCATTAATAACTAACCATATAAGGCTACAAAATGTAATTCCATAAGGAACACTTTCATTTAATTCAATTAAAGACTGTTCACAGTTTTTAGTATCAATCACTACTTAATTATGCTTCTGCATTTTCCTAATCGAGAGTCAAAGACATTGAGTTCGATTGTTCGAATGAACGAATTATCTTCTGTCAATATTCCCGGGGGCCCGTCAAAATAAACAATACGTCACTCACCAATCTTGTCTTGAAAAATATCTCACGACGACCTTATCACGCTACTCTAGCTTCACTGCTATGCACGTGGGGGAATCAATTGCTGTTGACATCGAACACTGGGTCAATCATAGTTGGCTCCTCTTTGAAGTACAAAATTGCTTTGAAAACCAACAAAGATTGATTTTAATTGCCATCAAACTAGTTTTTCCGTTATGGGAACGACATCACTGTGACTTAATTTCATTTTAATAAGTGAGGCGATCATTCAATCCATAAGTGGAACAAACAAGATCGCCAAAATAGGCCTAAACATGCCTCTTAGCTACTCTCTTTAGCATGACCGTACCGGTCAGAAAACGAAAGTCATCTCTTTTATTTTTTTTTTACATCTATTCCAAAAGAAACCCTATAAAAACGCAACAATCTCCTAATGAGTTAGCATCTGAGAAATTCCGAGAATCTCCTCTCTCTCGACAATGCGAACCCATTAGGAGAACGTATTGTTGACGATCATTCTTAAAAACTTCGCTAAAAAACAACTTAAGCTTTAATATTGCGAACACGTAATTATTAATAAAATTTCAAAACATAGAATAAACATTATAAACTACTAATAATATCTTAAAATTACTGCAAAAGAAATAATGGCAGCAAGAAAATAAAATAAAAACAAACACACTGACATCACATGTCACATACATCCCCATTAAGTTTCTGTTCCCCTAATAAAAACTAGCTCTGTATTAATCTACACATAATCAATAATCACCATTCAAGGTCACAAAATCCAAGGCGCCTATTTTTTCCCACTGTCAGTATTACATCCTTTTTTTTACTCTTAGACCCTTTTGACTTTCCATGACCACATTTGGGTTTTTCCACCACTGAGCATTCACCATCTGTGTCTCTCGTAAGTGTTGCCAACAAACGAGGCAAAGCTTGATGGGGCGCTACCGGGTCTCGGCCACGAGCTTTGCACTTCCTATCAGTAATGACTGGCGAGCCTTCCACTGTTCCCGTACTTCCTTACACACCATACGTCCCTCATGCCAACTAATCCTCTTCTCTGTGCTTTTGTCAACTGTATTGTCCTTACCCTTTTTCAGGCTATTATTTCCACCCACAGCCTGCATTTCATCAACCACCTCCTCCTGTGGGTTCAGCGCGGACCCACCCACGTCACTAAGCGTGTCGTCTATGTCATCACCCGCACGCTGGATTTCACATAAACTAGGTAAAACTACATTGTTTTCCTGTCTATCCTCCCCCATTTGTTCCAACATTTCTTCCTGCTGCCACCAAGGAACATCCTCCTCTATAACGTCATCAGCTACCTTTTCTACTTCAATGTGACCAACATCCTCAATTATTTCACATTTCCCCTTAATTACATCATGGGACAGAACCGCTCTAGTGGTTTGGGCATTACTGTCCACCGGATCATCAACAGTAATCCTCATCACTTCCTGGCTATCTACCGTATTATCGTTTTTCACCCATTCCTCTGTCATAGTTGCAGCATCATGTACTACAACAATATTCTTAGGCCTTTCACTTGAAACCTCAGCCCAAGAGTCTGTCATTGTTCCTACATCGTGCCTCAGAGCTACAGTTTCACTTAACACAGTTTCTGTTTGTTCAGGCCAAATCACCTCCGCCCTGTCATATTCATCAGTGGACAATGACGGCTCGCCTGAATAACCACAGAATTCCTGATTTAGGTATTCTTTCCCCATTTCCATATATGGTAAATTGCCAGAAGTACCGGGAATTGGCATTAGCTCCTTTGGCTGCCATGGTTGTCTCTGCTGATGAAATTCACATAAAATTACCGTGTATTGTAGATTAATTATACAGCGTATACATTGCCGAGTTCATTATACAATAAATTAATTCATATTTTATTTGAATTTCTCGTCGCCAACACCTAATAAGAAAATAACTTCTCCCAAAGATCTCTACTTCCAAACTGCCTCGAACCAAGGCCTACAAGATATAGAAAGCTTATGCAGTCAAGTTATGAAAAATGTTAAAACTGAATAAAGATTACTTGATTTTTCATTAAGAAATTTGATGTTCTGTTATTTTTTTGTCGAAGTGTGAGTGGGAAAGCTTTCCCTATCAGTGTAGGCCTCAAACTAACGAGTGTCTATCAAAAGTCCCAGGTATAAAAACCCCCAGAGTAAAAGCACAGAAGGAGACATAGCCCACAGATGAAAATATTTTTTTATAATTTGTAGATCATTTTCATCGACTTATCCGAAATTTCACTGAAGTTTTTTTTTTTTCATAGGCGGGGGGGGGGGCCGCTCTTTTAGAAAATGTTCTCAAAGATTAATTTAATGAATAAATTGAATGTACTTTCTGAACAATCACAATATATTCGTGAATAATCGCATGATTATTATAATAATAAAATAATAAAAAAAATTTTTTTACTTAGGCTAAAAATATTTTAACTGGAAAATTTTATTATCCTTTTATAAATTCCTTGGATTTTTGATTTTAAGTTATGTTTCAGCTATATTAATTGATTGTAATAGTTTGTTAATTTTAAAATCTTTCATGGTTTGATCAATTTTATTGTATTGGTGTCTGCTTTAAAGGGATTCTAGGGCAAATGGGTCCCATTTATATGTATATTTAAAATTATAATATATGAATATAAAATTATAATAAATTTTAAATGGTTTGTAGGTACTTTCTTGTCAGATACATATTTGTGTCCACATGTCCAATAATAATTACGTATATCAAATTTAAATTTGAAAATTAAAAAAAAAGAAATTGCCACATACGTTATTATTATTATTATTGTTGTTGTTTTACATTGTTACATTATTATTATTGATCAAACTTATGAGAGGAAAAAACTCAATGAAAATGATCTACAAATTGTAAAAAAAAAATGATTTGTATCTGGGACATAAAATTTTTTCATCTGTGGGTTGTCTCCTTCTGTGCTTTCACTCTGGGGGTTTGTACCTGGGGGGGTTTTCCCTCCCTTGCACTTTAAGGCTGGGGATTTTTTACCAGCAGGTTTTATGCCTGGGGGTTTTGTGTAGTGGGGGTTTTGACTGGATCCCCAAGCTAACAGTTGATCATGTTATTTTACCTGACCATCAGCAGCAAAAAAATTCTATCTTGATAGAATTTTATTGACATTTTTCAAATTTTTTGTTCCTGTTTCGTAATTTTTGCTGATTTCGTAAAATTCTCTGATTTTCTTTGTAAAATTCCCTGACTTTTCCCGGTTTTCCTGGTAGTCACCCTGCAAAGGCTACAAAATACAGAAAGCTTATGCAGTCAAGTAATAAAAAATGTTAAAATTGAATAAAGATTACTTGATTATCATTAAGAAATTTCATGTTCTGTTATTTTTTTGTTAAAGCTTTCCCTGTCAATGTAGGCTATAAAAAAGTAAAAAATAAAGTGTTTTTTACTTATATTTTTGCACATTTTATTTCTCACGAGGAGTCAAAAATGGGGATTGCATTATACAAAAGGATAGCATTTTTATATTAATTAAAAAATGAATAAAACTCCATTTAATTAAAAGAAAATAAATAAAATAAATAATAGAAAACAATGAAAAAAAGTCACCCAATGGATAAATGTAAAGGTTGAAGGACGAAACACAATTGAAACAAAGGTCTTGTGGAGCATATGTAGATGAAACACAGAAAAAATGAAGATCTTGTGGAGAAATGTTACACGAACACAGGGCGGCACACAGTAACAGGTGAAGAAGATCTATGATGAAAGTTCGATTTTTGCTGGTTTTTTGGGCTGAAAAAGTGGAATCGCATTATACAAGGGGGCACATTATAATAGAAGATTTACGGTAAATAATCTTTAAACACTAAAATATGGAGACCAGAAAATAAACAAAGTGACAGTTCATATCTGCATTGTCACAATACCAAGTAATTCTTATAATTTTGAAACAGACTTTTATTTAACAGTTATTATAGGTATTAACATTTATTATTATTGCTTCTCATCATTAATAGTTTCACAAGCTATGCATAACATGCAATTAGCTGCTGATAACAATATGCTCCGCTGTTTGATACAGTAGAGCCTCCGTATAACGAAGTTCAAGGGACCGGCAAAATATTTCGCTATATAGATATTACGTTGCATGGAGGAGATGTTTAAATTTGCATAATTTTGATGTATAAATTGTTAAAAATACCATTTTTTTGTTTAACAGTTAAAATAGCATTTGTTTAATAGTTAAGATAGTATTTGTTTAGTTTAATATTTATATATAAAAAATTTAGTATTTTATATTAATTTGAATGCTTCTTAACATTAACAACAAAACTTTTTCTATACTTGACATTGTTGCCTATCTAAAGTCGCCATTGTTGAAATTTTTTTTTTGGATCACGATTATTTTTTCAGAAATAATTAAAATTTGAAAGTAGTATGGACTGAAAATGATTTTGTTGTGAGAATTTTACATAACGATAAAACGTATCACATAAGCGTGTTTTTTTCGTCGGCCTCGGTAAGAGTAACATTTCACAAAAATATTTATGGGCTCAAATAAATTCATAAATTTTAACAAATATTAAATTTTTAATATAAAAAATTCTTCCGATTTTCGATAGCTTTTTCTGTAGTTCTCGTGGCAGTTCTCACAGAAAGTACAGTAGAACCTCGTTTTTACGAATTTTAGGGGACCAATAATATTTATTCGTAAAATCCGGACTTCGTAAAAAATAAACAAACCTAAATAGGCACTGAATTTTTAATAGGCAGTATTTTTAATACAAATAGGCTTATACACTAATTAAGTATTCGAGTTTTGAAAATATTTAGGAATTGATGTCTGATGCATATTTGAAATTATATCATTATTTAAGTAGTTTGAAAATTCCAAAAACGGGTACATTTTTAGTTGCATACAGTTGTTTTTTTTATAGTTTCTAAGGAGCTTTTAATTTATGAGGATGTTGCTTTGAATGTTGTCTTTTCCAATTACTCGTCATAGTCGTCATCTTGTTCTTCTTCACCATCTTTGATAAGATCGCAAATATCATTATCGTTTAACGTCGGAGAAGTTAAAACATCCGGATCAATATTAACAAACTCGGAGAATTTAGACTGAAAATTCAGCTTACTTTTCAGGATTTCCCAATCTTCAAATCTTTCAAATTCGCTATCATCATCTTCGGGTGGGACTGCAAGTTCAGCTTCATATTCGTTTGTATTAATTATGACGCCCTCTATTGGCGATGGCGGAAACTAGCCTAGTTACTCATCGATTACGACGGCGATAACATAAGCCAAATGAACAAAATGCAACCAGGCCGCTCACGCAAAAAATTTTCACTTTTTTAGAAAAAGTTTTTACTACAAATTACAACTTCTAACTTCGTAAAATCCGAATTTCGTCATAAAAACACTTCGTAAAACTTAAAGTTTATTAACAGGAGGGGGTCAGGATTTCAGAATTACTTCATAAAATCCGGAATTTCGTAAAATGCGAATTTGTAAAAACGAGGTTCTATTGTAATTCTTTAACATGCTATCACATGTAAACTCATCAGTAGGCCGCCATTATGTGGGCTGAGCTTTTGGCGCAAAAACTTGTTTTTAACTTCGCTCATTTGCTGTTTGCGATAATTTCGTTTGTTGGCTGTCGGGTCATGCTAAGTGAGGGAACCAAATTTCGTAATATAGAGCATCCTTGCGTTATAAGAATAATCATACTAAAAAGATTTCGATTTATGGAGGTTGAAAAAGCATTAAATCAATAGGATTTTTGCCGGGACGGCAGAAAATTGTTATAGAGATAAATTCACTTTATCGACATTCGATATACGGAGGTTCTACTGTAGTCAGCTGTCTCTTATGTAGACTTGAAAAAGTCTGGAATAAATGCTGAAACTAATTGTCAGTTTCTCTTGCACTATGTTGTGTACTTTAAAGGACAACTCTACGGTCATATACAAGTTTATTTAAATCGAAAGCCTAACCTATTAATTACTTCATGGCATATTTAAAAAAATTTAATTCGAACTCTAAATGTGTGAAAAATGAAAATAATGAGTGGGATTTGAAATCGGGAGGCATCCATCTTGGGTGAGGCCGTGATGTAGTTGGAGTCAAACGTAGAATAACAATGTAGACCGAAAAACAATGTAATTTTCATTGTTTCCATTTTGGATTTTAACAATCAATATTTTTTCATTTGTTGAAAACATTGAAGACTGGATTGTAGGTCAGGTGGTATTTTTGCGTCATGGCCTTTCTTACTATGGACAGGTGACTTTTCCGCATCTGGGCCTGTCTTTTTCGTTGGCCTCCTTTGACTCAAACTATGTCATTTCTGGAAAAAATGGCCAGCGGAAGGGGAGTGGCAAAGTGCAGTTTTTCACTTTTCAAAGCAGTTTCTTATATTGAAATTATGGACCAAATTTAAAAATTTCAACGGGAATGTGTTATATTTATATCAAAGAATGTTATTCTGTAAAAAAATTGTAATTGATTTTTCGTGTAGAGCTCTCCTTTAAAATATCTAAACTCATGTTTGTAAAAATTGCAACACCATGAAGGAATGATGCGATTGAGCTGCAATTTTCAGCCAATGCAAATTATAGTGTGTTATGCAAATGATTAAAATTTCAGAGTCACCACGCATGCCTGGGCTGCACAGCGCCCTCTGAACTGCTGCTGAAATAGTATAAATAGAGGGCTGTAACGGGACGTTGAAAATAGTCTATGGTTATCTGTTAGTAGTAAACGTTAGGCAACACATAACGATGCCTCTTCGACCAAAAAGGGCCACATTTTAACTGCTTAAACAGTTTGAATAGGAGAGAATCACTGGGCTTCGTGAAGGAGGATATTCCTATTGTGCAATAGCAGCTCGTGTGCAGCGTGACAGCAGCACAGTGATACGAGTTTGGAAGCAGTGGACCGACGAGAACCGAACAAGTCGGAAATCCGAAAGTGGATGCCAAAAGGTGGCGTCAACGTCTGATGATAGACACCTGGTCTGCATGGCACTGATGGATGGTACAGCTTCCTCTAGACAGTTGGCAGCACATTGGTCTACTGCTACAGATGTATCCCTGTATGTTTTGTCAATTTGTTGGCGTTTGGTGCACTGTGGACTGCGTGCAAGAATTTCTTTATGCAGGATCTCCCTGATGCAAAACCATCGATGCCTGCAATGGGGTCATGAATATAGAGACCGGCATGCAAATTGGCAACAAGTGTTGTTTATTTTCTGACGAATCCTGCTTTAATCCATGGTACCATGATGGCCGCATTCGTGTTAGACGCTATGCCGGTGAACGCTAACTTCCAGAATGCATTATCGAACGTCATAGTGGATGAACACCCGGAGTTATGGTCTGGGGTGCGATTGCTTATCATGGACGATCTCAGCTGCTATGAATTGTGGGTAATCTTAACAGCAATCGGTACATCAGTGAAGTGCAGAGCCTGAACTCGTTCCTTTCTTTCAAGGCATTCCTGGAGCGATCTTTCAACAGGATAATGCCTGCTCACATATTGCAAGGAATGTTCAAGACTTCTTTTCAGCAGAAGACATAAAGCTTCTTCCTTCACCTCCTTATTCGGCAGATATGTCGCCTATTGAGCATGTGTGGGATTTCACTTGCCGTTGTCTCGCTCGTGATCCTCATCCTACAGGTTCTGCAGATGAACTTTGGGCATGCATACAACAATATGGAATGCTCTTCCTCAGGCAGACATTCAAAATCTGTTTGACTCCATGCCACGTCATACTTGGCTACACCAAATACTGATTTCAGACACTTAATATTGTTTTTTTGCTTTGAAACTAATCATTTATTTGTACCAATACAAGTTGTTTGTGTATTAAGTTTCATTTAATTCTGATGATTCCTTCATGGTGTTGCAATTTTTACAAACATGAGTTTATTTATTTTACTCTTCAGCCTGTTTTCAAATTTTCTAAGAAACATCTAAAATGTACCATGAAAAGGAAACTTTGCAACCAATGTGTACTGCTGGCTGTCATTTACAAAGCAGAAACATCGACACTAAGCAGCAAGAGTTACGTAATTTATGGACAGTTTTCACTCTTAAAAATGTTATAAGTAATGTTATCAGAAATGATACAAAGCATGTTATAGCTATCAGTAACTACTGCAGATAGAAACAGAATATTATTTTTAACCATATCAAAATCATATAATGAGAAAGTTTAACCATGTCAAATCTGATTATATTTATGCTTAGGAATTTCTGTATAATGAGAAAGTTTAACAATTCTTTTGAATTTTAACTGAAATATTTTCTCCATAAAATTTATTTAAAAATTCATACTTTTTTTTCTTTTTGTTAAAAAAGTTCTTAAGGAGTAAAATGGTGAAGAAAACTGATCTTCAACAAAATAAGAAAAATGAGAAAGAAGTTATGCTAGATGGAGACGTAATGGTTAAAGAGCACCATCAGAAGAAAATAATTGTTAAGTGTCTTTTATATCTTCTTTTATCTTCCTCCTCCTTCACATTCATAACTTAAGTTCACATATGATATGTAAATATCACTAATTTTTAGCTTAATAATGTATCCTTTTATTATTTATAAATTGCAGGACAATTCATTCACAGTAAAACTACGTAATCTTCCATATAAGATTAAAAAGGTAGGAATGAAGCAAATTTAATAAATAATATATTGATAAAATAGTTTCATTAATGCACTTCTCAATTTTAAATTAATATGTTATTTTTAGAAACATATAAAAGAATTCTTCAGTCCATTAGTAACACAGCAGATTCGACTTCCTTTTAAAATAAAAGGTGAAACAAATTAAGAAACTAATTGAAAGCTCTTAATTGTATTTTTTGTTCATATTAATTTTGTATATATGTTTTTGAAGGTATTGCTTTTGTAAAATTAAATTCCGAGAAAGAAGTCAATAAGGCCCTGTGCAAGCATAAAAGCTTTCTTAGTAAGAATTGTCTCGTTTCTCTGTACCGTATTTTCGCATACATATCCTGAACATCCTCATTTGGCCATCATAATTTGGCTTTCTATAAAAAAAAACTTTTCATATTCCTTGTATTTTATTCCCCACAAGATGAAAAATTAAAGCTATTTCTGTGTTGGGATATCCAATATGCACGGCAAGCTGTAACTATTTCCTCTCGAATGTGAAGTTTCCGAGTAAGGCTGAGGTCCCACTTGGCATAAAAAAAATAGGCAGAAAGCTGAAAACTGAATTTCAAGAATTTACGTTTTCAGCAAAAATTATTTTCTGCCTCGGTACATCTGTTCTCACTTACGTAAAGCAAAGCAGAACTAAAATTTTAAAGAAGCTCCATATAGTGACAAGTTCATGCAACCTTCACTCGCTACCAAATGATAAGTGTAGGAACACAGTAACAATTAATAATGCAGAGGGGGGTGGGGCTGAGAAATTTGCTAACCTTCCATACAATTCTGTTACATGCGTTGACAGTAGTTAATATATGGCCTGTCAGAGCTCATCATCTTCAAAATCGATGAGCTGTCAATACCTTCAGCTGTCAATAAAATCAATAAAACCAATCACCGTGAATATTAATGACCAATCAGCATAAATATTAATGAGGTATAGTGATTTTCAATGTGATTTCATGCATATTTATCGAGTTTGTTATCAAAATCATAAATAACAATGAGATATTGGTAAAAATTAATGAAAAATTATGAATTATCGAAGATTATAATCATCCAAACTATAAATTACATGTTATTAGGCTTGAATATTTAATTGGCAACTCTTTTTTTTATCATAGTTACGATTAGATGGTGTTTTAATTTCGTATTCCGTCACCTCCCATCATCTTCAAAATCGATATGATTAGATGGCGTTTTTAGTTTCGTATTCCGTCACCCCCCATCATCTTCAAAATCGATATGATTAGATGTTTTAGTTTCGTATTCCGTCACCCCCCATCATCTTCAAATTCAATATTAGATGTTTTTAGTTTCGTATTCTGTCACACCCATCATCTTCAAAATCGATGAAATGTTAATGCATCCCATCATCTTCAAAATCGATATGATGATATGTTTTTAGTTTTGTATTCTGTCATCTCCCATCATCTTCAAAATCGATATGATTAGATGATTTTAGTTTCATATTCTGTCACACCCATCATCTTCAAAATCGATGAGCTGTTAATACATCATTTCGAAAAATATTGTGATTATCGGTGATATATTGATAAATTACCAATCAGTTGATACATTACAGTTTTTAAGGACGAGAATTAATGATGATCCTATTAATTACATGTAATTTAGCATGAACATTTAGTTTGCAACTCTTTTTTATCATAATAATGATTAGATGACGTTTTAGTTACATATTCTGTCACTAAATGGCGCTCTAACCCATTTATTTTTTCTCAATGATAAATATTTATGAAAAATACGATTTTTTGATGAATATTACCAATCATTCGATACAATTACATGTTTAATGAGATCAATTATAATGATGTACGTATTAATTACTTGTAATTATGCATGACTATTTAATTAGCAACTCTTTTGTATCAAACCAAGTATTAGATGATGATTTTGATTACGTTTTCTGTCATTGGTTTGGTGATCCATCAGGTTGTTTTTTTTATTTTTTATTTTTTTTTTATTTATTTTATTTTATTTTATTTTATTTTATTTTATTTTTTTTACCCCAGTGAATTTTCTCATAATTTAAATGAATTTTTATTATCACAACAATTAATTAATAAGCAGTTGTAAAAGTGTCATTATTTAAAAAAATCTTTATTCCGACTTTGTATTTTTTTTTAATTTTGGTGAAAATCATGAAAGTTTGGCAAAAAGTGTGGACGAAAGTGTAAATCCACCCATTTGGGTGCATTTCAATGAAAATCGTGAAAGTTTGGCCAAAATGGTGATAAAGATTTTAAAGTGTGATAGAATTATCACTTGTTTTAAGAAATAGTTGTTGTTGTGCGTAAGGCCTACCTTTTTCCAAGTTGTTGTGTGAAGGACTCGATCAAAAAACGTAGCCTTCAATAATAAATCCTTGGTCTAAGGTGTATTTTGTGTTATTTCTTTAAAGTATTGAAAAAATTGTTTTATTCCTACTCTTTATTATTCTTGTATTCTATTGCCTGACTCAACTTTGTGCCCCGTGTTCATCATCGTTTGCTTCGTCAGTGTTGTTCTTCTGATCGTTGCCGTGATTGTTTTGATTAGTTCCGTCTGCACTCGCCAGTTAGCGTCTGAAGAGCCCCGACCGAATAGAGAGCGACCGTGTTGAAGAGCCAATCAAACGGCCCTTTTTTCCTCTGCACGAGATTCAACCGGTGCTAGAATCCTCAGTAATCAAATAAATGAGGAGGCATGGGCTTATTCTTCACGGGCAGACAGCAACAACATCATGCTGATGGACGATTGATTGAGATGGAGTACCTGACGACCAGCCCCGCTGTTGAAGGAAGCCTTTCCCCGGGAGATGTCAACGCTAATGCGGCCGAGGAGATAGATGCCATCGACAGCTCCGTCGTTCTTTACGTAGGCCTAGTTTTGGTCTGGTGGTAGCCTACGAAGCTCTCTCCTGCATTCGCCGTCATTGTACATTCTTTTGCGGCAGGCATGTTTCTCCTTCCGTGCTTGTTCGCCATCGTCGTGTCTCCGTGGATTGGACTTCGCCTTCAAGATACATTTGTCTACGTGTTTTATGGCTTGTGCATGCTTTGACTTCGGACTTGAGTGCGGCGTTGTTCTTCCTCAGTGGTGGACTGGTTACCCGTCAATTTGTATATTTTTCTGTCAGGTCATGATCTTTCTTTTTGTATATTTCTTATTGTAATTGATTGCTTATTTATTGAGTTTTACTTGATTATTTGTTATTAGTCTTTAAGTGTTTTCTAGGCACGCTTGGAAACCTGTGGTGGGAGGCTCTCTGTATTTATGTTGGTATAGGCTTACGTTATGTTTTTGGGAGACCTTCATTTGGGGAAGGTCTATTTTCATTTCGGCTTTTGTATGAGGCATGCGCTCTTGTTAACATTGAGTCATTAGGGACTCAATGGGAATCAGTGTTGATTCCAAGTGGACATAGGAAGATGTCCAGGGAGCGTAATGTAGTATTTTATTTCACATTAATTTGAATGTGTTGGGTGACTTGCTCACCAAGCTGCTTCCGTGCCTGTGTTGTATTCCGTAGACCTAACTTGTTTGAGCCATTGTGTTTAGCCTCTTGTGTAGTATTCCAATGCGCTGCAGTAACTTATTTGTCTGTGATTTGTAGGCACGCATATGAATCCTGTGGTGGGAGGCTTTCTGTATTATTGTTGGTATAGGCTTACATTGTGTTTTTGGGAGACCTTCATTTTGGGGAAGGTCTATTTTCATTTCATGCGCTCTTGTTAACATTGAGTCATTCGGGACTCAATGGGAATCTGAGTTGATTCCAAGTGGACATAGGAAGATGTCCAGGGAGCGCAGCGTAGTATTTATTTCCCTCTGTGCCGTTGGTGTTTGTAAGCCTTGGTTGTTTGAACCTATTTGGTTAAGCCTCATTTTGTATTGTTTGATTTGAATTCATATGCGTTGCACTAGTATTTTTCTGTTGGAGCTATTCTTTTTGTATAGTGAATTAGTTCTTTGGGGGGGATTTAGTATTTCAATTTATTGTAATTAATTCATTTTAATTGTAGGCTCATCTTGTGTTATGTATGGAATTTGTTCATCTAAGATTAATAATTTTACTTTTGTAACTTATATTGGAAGTTGTCTATGATGAGCATTATCTGGGATTTTGAGCTTTAACTTTTGTTTGAGTTATTGTGAATAATATTTATTTTATGTGAAGTAAGGAGCCATTTTGTTAAGTGAATTTATTTTATTAATTGTCTTTGAACTTTAGGGTTTCAGTGTTCCTCCCTTCAAAAGGAACACACAACACTTTCTGTGTTTATTGTTGTATTATAAATTATTTTGCTCCTCTTTATTTTGTGCTTATTATTGATTGATCATCACTCTTGTATTTCTTTGTCTAGTATTTTATCTTGTTTTAATTTTATTTAATAAAGATCTCATTCTTTATACTCATGTTCTGACTCCCACTTTCTCTAGTGTGACTCCCACACATTGGTGGGTCACACATTCTACCACAAAAGCGTGGTGCATTAATCTTTATTGATCAAATTCAACTTATGTTACGAAATGATCAATGCAACAACGGTCTCGTTTTGGTTGCCAAGACATTAAGGTTTATCGTGGAATATATGCAAAGATTAAGCACTTACCTCAATTGGCTGCATGATTTCATCGATGTCCGTCATTTATCTCGTTCTGGATTTAATTACACTGGTTATAGTGATATTACAGTTTGTCAATATTGTCACAAAGGATTACATAAGTGGTGTAATGGCAACGACGCAATCAAAGAACATTTACGATGGTCTCCTAACTGTTTATACATAAATTATTTTGCTTTACGATTTATAAACGGTGATACGCATTTAGATCAACGTTTTTGTTCAGTAGACGACTTTAATCTATTTATTCCGTGTACGATGCTTGGAAAGAAGGTTTCAGACAATTATGTGAAAAATAAATGAATGCAAAATAATTTAGTTATGAAGAAGAACAGAATGATGAAAAGAAAAAGAACTGAAGTGAAATGAAAAAAATAGTACAAACCCCCCAAAGAGTCATTTTTATTTTTATTACACAGATTCATCTTTTTTTTTTCTTTCCCAAAAGAGAATAACATTTATTTGAAATAAGAATATGGAGTAATTTTTTTTCTTCCAAAACTTTATACAATTAATGTGTTTTTATAACATTGCTATTATAAAATTTGTAATTGTTCTCTGATGAAACACAGCAATAACTCTGCTAGAAATTATTTAAAAAAAAATACTTTTTAACACGATAATTCGTTTTTTAGAAATAACACAAAAGAAAACAATTGATGGTAGTAAATAAATAAATAAGATAAAACATAATTACAGGAATGCATCTTCTCATATTACTTGATTAGATGTCATGGTGAGCTGAAAGAGAGAGAGAGTGAGAAGGAAAAAAAAAAAGAAGACGACTTTTCACTTATACTAAATATCGTTTGTTTTTTTTTTATAAGATTGAATTCTTTTAGAATACTCATATGGTATAAAAGATACTCTCGTATTATTTTTCTTGATAATATTCATCCTTCTGTTAAAACTCAAAATCAGCTATTATTTCAGCTTATGCTACTGTCTGGGTCATTGAGGGAAATGAGAGAGCTCTAAAAAGAAGGGGGGCTGATGGGATGACACCATCTCAAGGTGAATGGGATTTAATTAGGTTACAAAGAATGTGCACATGGGGGATGGACTACAA
>JAHWFO010085622.1:176084-250965 GCA_023313115.1 Rhysida immarginata
TGTAGTTACGCCATTGGGTATCTTAAATAATTTTTTTTTAATTGTTAAGTATATATACTTGTAAGAAATAATGTTTTTCAGTCTGCTGCTTTTGATCAAAGAAAAGAAATCATCAGCACACTTTCACAGTTTTTCTGGTAAGTTTTTTTTTATTTTTTAGTTTATTATTTAACTTTTTATATAATTTAAAAAAAAAATAGTTTTCGAGAATTTTATGAAAGACAGAAAAAAAGGAAGATTGCTTATTTTTTTTCTCTTCCTTTTTATATATATTTTTAGTTTTATTCACATGAGGAAAAAATAATGACTTTGCAAGCATATTATTCACGTGAGCCTCGGCCATTAATTCCCGAAAATTCAGTTCCATTGGGAGACGAAATATTTTTGGTTGTCAATCGATTTAACCAGCATACCTTAATTCACGTACGACAATATGAGCTCTCGGCATGTAAATATATATCAACGTAGTCCGGCATTGCTTTGTCACTGAACGAATGGAAAGCATTTTCAGCACGACAAGAATCCATTTTACATCAATTTGAGATGGAAACAAATCCGTGCTATTTGTACGAAAGTAGCAAACTCATAGTGTTTTCTGTTGATGATAATGGGACCATGATGATTAAGATGGAGAAATCCGGCAGATCAAAGAGCATTTTATTGGATGACTCGCAATTTCGCGTCATTTTGGACTCTATTCAATTCGTTAGTGACAAAATAGAAGAACTGAATAACAATTAAAAGGTTACACTGTGACGAAGGGAGTCCTACTGTTGATGTCGCCAATCACAAAAGACAATGTGGCCCTACAACATCAACACAGAACAGCCAACGTCATTATAATTAGCGACTGAGTAAAACTACTCGTCTATAACCATCATCGTATAGTGAAACCCTTTTTTGATGAATAATTTGTGTCCGCAATAACTCCTTTTAATTTTAGTAGACCCAGCAGTTACATAACATCAATGTGACAAATACAAGAATTTTTGTGTGTAAAATTCCTTCCCTGAGGCTAAGTTACGTCAAACTACCCACCCAGGAAAACAAAGAACCACTCCTCCACTCTTCCAAGGAGTCAAATTAATTTCTTTTATTATAAGTTGTGCCCGCAATAACCTTTTTCTTAATTCTGAAAAACTGTCACCATTAACAATGTAACTGCCGTAGAATCAACATGCATTTATGATCAGTTCTAAGAGGCATTCAATAAAAACTTAAGTGCTATGAGTAATTATAAAACAGAAATGAGAATCCAAGTGATAAAATGTAAATGAAATATTTTATTGAGTTAAAAGAGAAAATTCAAATTGGCAAGTTTAAAATTGATGTTTAAAATGAAATTGAATGATAAAAGCAGTAATAAGAAATATCTTTAAGAGCCAAGTAATTACACTTTATGATAAAACTAATGTCTATTGTAAAGCCTTCCCCAGAATAAACAAGCGCGCAAAGTTATCGTTTATTAACGTTCATATGCATGCTCTCTCTTTTTGTTCGAAGTGAGCTCATTTAATTCTAAATATGAAAATTCAAATGCACTTGACACTTATCTGTTTCGTGTTCACAATTAAGCACCTCGACGATGTGATGAAACACTTGTTGAGCAACTCAGTTCACGCTGTCGCAGGTTGGGGCCCGTCTCACAGATCGTTGCGTTCATTCACTTGAAGTAGCGTTGCTCTGATCACCATTAGAGACATCGAAGGCACTGGTTCGTCCCGCAGCTTAACCGATGCTGGTCATCCACTCCCACGGCTACCGCCACCGTTGCCTCGTGGATTCACGGCTCGTTCTCCTTGTTTCGATTACGCTTTCGCAAGAGACCTGGTTGATCCTTGCAACATGGCAATATGTCTGTCACCTGGTTGAAATGCCTTCATTCAGATTGACAAAGTCCCAATGAACCTGGTTGACCCGCCTCGTTAGGCCTCGAGGTCACTAAAGCTCCCGAGCTTTAGTTTCGATTCCGCCATTTGGTGCGATCTCTACACACATGAATATCGTTCTTTGAAACGTTCATGACGACTGACCTTATCCTCACAATTGTTCGAATGATGCTTCAATCATGTAGTTGTATATTGAAGACATCACAGAGAAGATAAGTTTTACATGCTAATCAGCATGACAGGACGCAGTCAATTGGAGCCTTCCTCCATTGAGTGCACACGTGCGAGAGAGAGAAAAACGAACAGCACACGCCCGTAGGAGGGCAAACACACACAGAGAGAGAGAGAGAGCGCCCGTAGGAGGGCAAACACCGAGAGAGCAAGAGAGAGAGAGCTCCCCCCTTTTATAGACTACGCTCGCAGCGCGGGAAAGCTACAAACCAACCAATCATTGCCCTCGATGCGCCAAGGATAAAAAAAAAACAATCGTTCGAGAGAAACTTTCGTTTTTGAAAAACGAAGCAAGCAAGCTTAAAAAAAATTCGTTGTTGCCTAGCAACACGCTTTTGAGCATTTCGTTTCTCTCACTATGCACATGATACAAGTGACGCTCTACTTTAGGCGGGTCGGACAATGAGAGATAGGCTTAAATAATTTTAAGACTAAATACGTTGAATTTAAATAAGATAAAAAAAACGAACAATAAAATTGAGTAAGGGATAAATACAAAAGAGATTAAATCGAATAGAACTGCTCATAAAGTTAGATTAACATGAATTCAAATGAGTCAATTTACATTTGAAGTCATGTGACATCACCGATGTCACAACACAAATTTGTTCATAAATGATTTTTAATTACGTGTCTGTAAGTTCCTCAAGTCTTAAAAAAAAAACTTGATTATAATTTTAAATAATGAAATTTTTACGTTTATTATTTTTGTCATAATATTTTTGTGGGAAAAATATATAATCATGTATACTCTGAAAATGATAATATAAACATTAAGAAAAAAGATATTTTTATTCTTTATTTTTTATAATCGACTCACACTCGTTATATACGAAAGTTTTAAGCGTGCAGATTCAGTTGGTTTATGCTAGTAAACGAATATGGATGCAAGATTTACATTTCCATCTAATTTTTTAATCTGCGGAGCTACAAACTCCGGCAAGACATCATTTACTAAGAAGTTCATAATGCGTTCGATGGAACAGTGTAATCCTGCACCGAAGCAGTGCGTCTTTATTTACTCTGAAGATCAACCAGCTTATGATCGTCTCCGACGTGATTCTCCAATTCCTATCACATTTATCAGAAATTTCAATATTGAAATTTATGACACCTTTGACATTGGTAATTCTGGATGACGTAGTTCACAATATAAATTCTAAAGATTTAATGAATATTGTGATCAAAGGTGGTCATCATAAAAATTTAATGCAAGTTTTATTGTGTCATAATCTGTTCAAAAAAAATTATGAACTGTCAAATCTTCGTTATAATGAGTGCGTGTCGTGACGTCAATCATCTGAAAATTTTAGGTAATCAAATTGGGGTGGGTGCTCAATATTTATTAAATATATATAAAGATTGCACTCGTAAACCTTTCTCCCATTTGTTCCTGGATCTAAGGCATAACGCAGACGAACGTTTAAAGTTCAGAAGCAATATTTTTGACACACATTCGCACGTTTATTTGAAAAGAGACTGAAAAGGAGGAAAGAAAAAAAAATGTCAAATAAAGTAAAAGCTTATTTTCCCATTTTACAACTGTTAGCCGGTAAAAGTATAAAAAAACTACGTTAAAAAATCACTCCTCTTATGCCCTGATATTTTAAATGTCCTTTCCGAATGTTGTCTCAGTGTATTAAAAGGACGAATTTCGTTAACGAGCGCACAAATGCACAACCTGAAGCAGTATCGACACGTCGTGAAGTGTTTGGTGTCGAAAAAGTATTCTCACAAAAGAAAAACGAACATCATTAACCAATAAGGTGGTGGATTTTTCACAGCTCTCCTTCCTCCGTTAATAGGCTTATTAGGCGGACTGTTCACGCGAAAATAATGTACAAAAAAAGGGTCCTCATACCTCAAACCCTTCATCATCCGCTCGAAAAAGCCGTTGTCTGCATTAGACAATGAAATGAAAATTATTTTAGAGAGGAATGATCTGGACGATAGAACCAAAGCTAAACTCTATAATCTCACCTTGCAAAGGTATTTAAATTATTATAAAAAATTAAAAAACGAATTTTTCAAGAAGAGAAAGACCCGTTGGAAGATGATGATGTTGATCCATCTGTCACCGCCACCGTCCCTCATGCCGCGGCTCCCGCTGCAGCCTCCCCTGTGCGCGCACCACCACCACAATCGTCAGCTGACAGTGATATTAAAAAAGAAGTCCTTCCATCTTCATTCCTTTCATCCAAGGGACTTCTTTCGAGCGTGGTCCAAGCAAAGAATACTTCAATCTTTCAGTGCCTGCTTCATGGTTCGAGACCGTGTTGCATCAATTGCCTTCATTCATAAATCTCGTTCCACGTCATTCTCATTTTCCTGTTTCTGATGCAGATGTCACATCTTCTCTTCCTCAACAAACGGAGGTCGAAGAAATATTAAACCGTGTCCCTCTAAAATATAAGTCGCCAGTTAAAAAAGTCTTAAGTTCCACTCGATTGGCATGGGATAAAGATCGACGTTTGATTTATGACGGCCGACCCGTGCCAGGTTCGAAAATAGATCGACTGCTCATGGGCGTGGTTAGCGAAGACCCTGAAAAGACAATTTACGAGAGCGAACCGGGATGGACAGAAATTAACGCGTTAATCGATCCTGACGAAGTCGAGAAAAGAAGTGTACGAAGAAAATCCAATCTACCTTATCGATTCAAGTGGGATGTCCTTAAGAAGAAATAATATTTTAGAACAAATTTATTTTTCCCCTTCATCACCCAGCAGTTACGGAGGTGCTCAACGTTTATACAGGGCAGCAGTCGCTTCGCACAAGAGTTTCACATTAAATGAAATTAAAAAATGGTTATCTACGAAGGACACTTACACTCTTCATATATACGCAAGGATAAAATTCCCACGAAATCGCGTGATTGTACACAGCGTCGATGAAATATAGTCAGCTGATTTATTAGATGTGTCTAATCTATCAAGGTACAATGACAATGTTCGTTTTTTGTTAACTATAGTGGATGTGATGTCAAAACGAGCTATAATTTTTCCTTTACAAAACCACATGTGAAGGACGGTCGCTGCTGCCTTCGACGTCGTTTTATCTTTTGAAACGCCGACAAAAATATGGACTGACAACGGTAGAGAATTTTATAATACCGACATAGAAAAGGTCTTTAGAAAGTACAATGTCGAACACTATTCTGTTAAAAACGAAGAAACGAAAGCGTGCATCAGCGAGCGATTCCATCGTACTTTGCGAGACCGTTTACATCGTTACTTGCATGCAATTAATACAAAAACTTATTTGCACGTTCTGCCTGATTTAGTCAATGCCTACATTCACAGTTTTCACAGATCTATTAAAATGATGTCGATGGAAGCACGAATGGAAACAAATAAACGTCTTGTCTTTCAGAATATGTACGGCGATAGCGTGAGGAAGAGTGGGAGGAGCAAATTCATCGAAGTAAAAAGAACTCATGATACGACATCACGATTTAAGTAGAGTGATCGCGTTCGTCTTTCCGTAAAGAAAGAAGCTTTTCAAAGGGGATACACGCCTTCGTGGACAGAGGAAATTTTCCTTATCGATACAGTTAATCGAAATCAAAAGATTACAACCTATATAGCACGCGATCTCCAAAATCAACCCAACATCGGCACGTTTTACGCGCAAGAACTACAAAAAGTTGAATAACATTGGAAGGCTTTTACTTAACACTTCAAAGCAACTCGTCTATGAACGTGCTCCCTGATAATACACTTCAAAACTATACCGTATTTTCGCGAATATATCCCGCACCCCTGTATACTTCGCACCCCTAGATATCCCGCGAAATTCCAATTTTATGTAAAAAATATTTTGGAAACCCCGCACCCCTGCATACCCCGCGGGGTATCCAATATGTAGGGCTCAAAAAACTTTGAGTTAATATTACATAAAGCAGAAAATTAATAAGTATAATTATTTCAAACACGAAAATCAATGAAAATTCATAAATATTGTATTGGCAGTATAAAAAGTTCCAAGACATAAAAAATGAGAAATGAAAGAAGAGCTTATTTTGCAGGAAAAGAAAAATCGAGCAGGAAATTCAACACAAATGACTGATTGTTAAAATTTATAATGTTCAAATTATAAAAAACAGATTTTAAGAACTGATGAAAATAGGAAAGAAAATTCCACAGCCTGGATCTCTTTCCTATTTCAATCAATAATTTAAACATTTGTCGTTTGGCATGTATAAATCCTCATAGACCATTCTTTATGTAATCTGTTATGAAACTTAGTTTAAAGCTTAATATTAAAGCTTTTAAATCCTTTCTATTATTTACGTGAAGACATTTGCTTTCTTTTATATTGTTTTTGCCAACATTTCTTTACAACATAATTGTATATTTGATACAAAAAACTTTGTGAAACAAGTGGAACTTTTGTATTTATAAAATACAGTATTTTAATGTTAAAAATAATTTTATTTCTGAATGTAATATACAATGTGTTGTTCAGTTAAAATAAATATTACAATATCTTTGATCCCTAAATACCTTTAATTTATATTTACTTTATGAAATTGTATTTTTAAACTTTTGTAATTAAAATATCATGTTTCTATAAAAATCATAAATCATGAAGATATCCTTGTTTATCATGACTGGCTTTTAGATTAGCCTTATTTTGATTGGCTCATAATTCCTGGCTTCTATTGGCAACCAATCACAGCCCTCTGGCCCTCATAGTTTAATATATAAAGGGGTGTTTGCTTGGAGGATAGCAGTTCACTCATTTGAATCATTCTATTCAAACAGTTTCTACATTGCAGTATTACACTTCTAATTCAACTTGTTCTTGGTTTCTATCATTCATGTAAAAAATATTTCGGAAACCCCGCACCCCTAGATACCCCGCACCACCCTCCCGCTGATGTAAAAAAGTGTATAATCCGCGGGGTATATTCGCAAAAATACGGTACTTATTTGCCCAAACAAGTCGAACTGGACAGAGAATATGAAGCAGCCTTAACAGAAATAAGTTTTCCAAATTCATTTACAGACACCGCATTTATTTTGCTTCCCAGAAGTGAAAACAATCAAGCTTGTATAATGATTCATGGATACAATAAACCTCCGATAAAAGCAAATGCATTTGACATTCCTCTTGATTGCACTCGCGGAGCTGATACTTACAACAGCTTACACGAGCTTAGCCTTGCCATTAACGGTGACATTAAAAAATTGCTCAGTGAGCTCGCCGACAGCTTTAAGGATCCAAAGTTGGCTAAAGCGGCTGTACGCTTGGTTTACGACGAACGATATCACAGATTTATCATTTACAATCACTTAGACATTGATCATAAATTGCGATTGTTTTTAGGAAAATCAATCCTTAAAAGATTTGGATTCGAAGACAGACAATTTCTGTATTACGTGCGCGATAGAGGGTTTCCTTTAAAGCCCATCACTCGTCAAATCGTTCCGACCTTACCCGCTGAAATCGGTTGACAGCTTATACGAATACAGCGACCTTGTCGCACCACAATTTATCGGCGATGTCAAAGCACCGTTGATGAGGATTGTCAATATAGAAGGTCAAGATGGTGAGAATACGTTTGTTTCCTTTCATTGTTTGTATTATTTACCTGTGATTAAAACTTCTTTTCGTACGCTAGAATTGGACTTAAGATTGCACACGGGAGAGCGAGTGCCATTCGCAAACACAGGCCGCGTGGTGTGCGTAGTTCATCTCAGACCAAATAAAAGATGAGGGCGGAATACTCTGAACCTTACTCAGCCTATTATATAAATCAAGCCGGAGGCAACTTACCTGTATTTTACGGACGATTTCATCAACATGGAAGTGGACTTGATAGCCTTTTCAGTTTCCTAGGAAAATTTGCTTTGCCATTCTTAAAAAGTGCAGCAAGTTATTTTGCTTCAAAGGTTATCGATGTAGGAAACAACGTTGTAGGTGATGTCATTCAAGGAGCAAACATCAAAGAATCTGTCAAACGAAGATTACAAGAAACTGGGAAAGAAATTTTTGATGATATTAACACGAAAATTCAAAAGGGGCGTGGGCGGAAACGTAAAAACAAAGTTGGAAGTAAAGGAAAGAAAATTAAATGGAGGAAAAAAAACTCTCGTGAGAAAACGATATTTTGATTAAAAAAAATTATCCCCCCCTTTTTTTTTAAATTTCTCGATAAAAAGATCAACATTTACGTGCGTAACCATGTCGTTCCTTCATCCAACATCGTGTACGTGTTTAAAAAGTGAATTGGATGCGTTTTCTGTTCCACCCACCCAAACATCCATTGAAAAATCCAGGTATGCAGAGTATCGACCCATTGCTTCCCTATCGTCAGGAGGAACAATCGAATTTCTTATCCCTGGGAATGCTGAAGAATACATTAATCTACTCAAAACCATATTGTATGCACGTGTAAGAATTAAAAAGGATGCGAACACTCCTTTAACGAATGATGAGAGCAAAACTGTCATACCAAGAAAGTTGTTGTTGCAAATGCTATTTAAGCAGATCGATGTATTTCTTAACGGTAAACAAGTTAGCACTGGCATCGATTATTCTTATAAGAGTTACATTCAGATGCTTTTGAACTACGGGTTCGATGCAAAAAATTCAATGTTAACCAGATTGCTATGGTTGGCTAAAGACGACAGACAACATGCTGCAGAAAGTGCGAGTCTCGATCTCGTCGGCAGAATTCACGCCGACCCCTGCTTACAAAATAAACTCCTTTTGAACAACGTATCATGCAAATTTAGATTGATTCCTCATAAACCCGAATTTGCAATCGAAGTAAAAGGATTGGAAGGTGGAGGAGCGATTCCACTTCGACCTCTAATTGTATTTGAAGATGTATTGTTATACGTTAAGAAAGTAAAGCCGTCACCAACCATATTACTTGCTCATTCCCGTGCCATAGAAATAGCAACAGCAAAGTTTCCATACAGGAAGACCGATGTAAAAGTTCATACAGTAATTCAAGGTACAACTTCTGCTCATATCGATAACGTTTTCCAAAGACAAATTCCTTCACAAATCGTAATCAGACTCGTAAAACATGATGCATTTAACGGATCATATAAAGACAATCCCATGCATTTTGATAACTATAATCTCTCTTCTTTTTCCATTTCGATCGATGGAGAAATAATTGATGGAAAACTGTTAGAGATGGACTGCAAAAATAAAAATTATGCTTTAGCTTACTTGAATACTTTTGCTGGCTTAGGCATGCTGTATCATAACAGTGGAAACACGATCAGTTATAAACGCTGGGGATTTACAGGTGATACTCTCTTTTGCTACGATTTAACACCAGATGGATGCGGCGATGACTACTCCCACATATCGTTAATTAGACAAGGTGTCCTATGAATCGATATGTGCTTCGCTGAAAAGCTACCACAGAACATTAACGTAATGATTTACAGCAAAATGGATTCCTTATTTCAAATCGATAAAGAACGAAATGTGATTTGCGAAAATTTAAAAAAAAAAAAAGTGGATGCTCAACAAAAATATGCAATATTGAAACCGCATTGCAAGCAATTTGTAGGAGTGTATCCACTGAATCACGTACTTCGTGCACCTTCTATCAAGTTTTTGGTACTTAATTTGGACGAGTGTCATCTCGAAGGCAGTCAGCTGGAGAATATTTCGACAGCTACGGACTTATGACAGACAAACTCTTTATTTTGAATTATTTATCGAACTGTAAGAGACGATTTTGGTATAATAACGAATGATTGCAGAGTTACACGAGCAGCGTATGTGGACATTATTGCGTTTATTACATATTAAAAAGATGTCAAGGATTGTCACCTAAACGTATTGTAAACGAACTGAAATCATTCCCTAATCCAGATGCATATGTATATCTTTACGTGAATAAAATCATTAAGTAAAATATTTAAGAAAAAAAAAATGTGTTGATTTTTATTTTATTTTTTCTTTTGCACAACAGGGAGGGCAAAATAGAATAAAATGAAAATTATTAATAAATAAATAAATGTCATTAGGATGAATAATAATAAATAAAAAAAAACATTAATAAAAAAATAATTAGATGATAATTTATTGTATTATTATTATTTTTTTCTTTCACACAGAGATCAAAAAATGCTTAAATGTTACATATTAACTACAAAAGAAATTTAATGTCTCACCACAGGAAAAAACACAGAGTGCAAAATGGAATTTCATTAAAATTCACTTGTTTAATTTGTATGCAATCGTTCCGTACCAAGAGGGAATTGCAAGCGCACGATGCAGCTGTTCATCAAAGTCCCTCAAACTCAACTCTCCATGAACCTCAGGATTACCGCAGGGCATTAATGAGCAGCAGAATTCAAGCTCGACCTTGTTTCTTCCTTCTCAGATTGCTTCATCTTCTTCCCTGTCGAAAGGCATTATCCTTGACAATGTGCCATCGTCCTCGAGACAAATTCTCCAAAGCTTATTGCCAAGTGCTCCCTCCTCTCCTCTCCCCTCTGAAGAAGGCACATCAACATCAATCGGTCCAACAGATAATGACGTCCCTTCTTTCCAACAACATGTAACAGCTCATAGGAATTTTTTTCACCGTTATTCTTATACATATAAGCACGATACGACTGATATTTACATGTATTTTCAAGAAATAAGAAAAAGTTTAGAAAACATTTTTGTAACTGTGATGATGAATCTCGATCAAGTTAAGTTTTTGATTTGTTTAGCAGTTACATTAGAGAAAAAATCTGACGAAACAATTGAATCGATGCCATTATACTTGTGTTCGGGAACAAGATTAGTGTTATTAAAAACAGAAATTTCATCGACATTTAACGACATGATAGAAAATTTGGTGAACAAATTCGATACGTTTCAAAAAAATGGATCTGGATGGTCGTCCATTGATAAATGCGATGTGCATTTTGGAAAATATCGCCCGTTGTCTGAAGGGTGTAAATTTAAGCTCGACAAATTATTAAAAAATAAGAGAGCATTGCTCAATGTGGAAACTGACAACAATTCTTGTTTTATATTTTCTGTCTTGGCTGCATTGCATCCCGATGCTAAACTGAGTGATGTTGAATATTACATGCAGTTTATGGGGGAACTCAATTTAAATGGAGTGACATTCCCAACTCCAATTACATACATTCCAAAATTTGAAAAACAAAACGATCTCTCTGTAAACGTGTATGGTTATGAAAAAAAGGCAAGCAAACAGGAAGTTAATTTATTGCTGCTTGAAAACCGACATTATTGTACCATTCTGGATTTTCGTCGATTAACCAGGATGGGTTACAGAAAACGTGATGTTTACCGCTACTGTTTGTCTATGTTTCGCGGAAAAGCAAGGTTAGAAGAACACGAGAAAGATTGTCGATTGAATAAACCTCAACGTTTAGAGATGCCTAAAAATCCAAAAATTTTATCAATTGTAGGTACCATACATTGTGTATGGTGATTTTGAATGTATTTTGCCAAAGGAACAAACATGTGTTCCTACAAACAAATATAGTTTCTTACAACAAATTCAGCATCACATTCCTTGCGGTTACTGTTATATCATCTTGGATCACGAAGGGAACGTGTTCAAAAATAAGCTTTATAGGGGAGAAGACTGCATAGAGCATTTTTTTAAAAACATAGAAACTGATTATGATGAACTACAAACAAAATTAGCAACATCAGAGCCTATGAAACTAAATTTACAAATTCATGAACATTTCAAATCTGCAACTCATTGTCGCATATGTGAAAAGATCTTTCTACCCTCTGAAACAAAAGTACGCGATCACTCGTCACATCACTGGAATCTATCGCGGAGCAGCACATCAGAAATGCAATTTGCTTTACAAACCTAAGAAGACGCTGCCTATTTTCTTAAATCATATGATTCACATTTCATGCGCGATTGACTTATTTCGATGAATCGAATATTCAAGTTGTCCCGCAAAACACTGAACGATATATAGCAATACAAATTAAACATCTTCGTTTTTCGGACAGCTGTCAGTTTCTATCTGCTAGTTTAGACACATTAGTGCAATCCAATGACAAATTTCCTTTGTTAGAAAGTTTGTTAACAGAAAATCATGAGATATTTAAGCGAAAAGGAATTTACCCTTATGAACATATGACAGACTTTCAAAAATTTAGGGAAACTTCTTTACCCCCAAAACATGAGTTTTACTCTCAAAGGAGAAGACATAAGCGACGAAGAGTATGCATAAGCGCAATAAATGTGGAAGAAAATGGGTTGTCAAAATTTGGGAGATTTTCACGATCTTTATCTCTTAACGGACATAACACTTTTAGTTGACGTATTCCAGCGATTTCGCATACTATGTGATGAATATTACAAGCTTGATCCAGCTCATTTTCTGTCGCTCCCGGGTTTATCATGGGAAGCAGCAATGAAAAAAACAGGTGAATCTTTAGAATTTTTGACAGACATGGATCTTTACATGTTTTTTGAGAGAGCAGTCAGAGGTGGGATATCAATTATATCTCAGCGCTATGCAAAGGCCAACAATTCACTTGTAGAGGGATATGACAAAGATGCACCCATCTCTTATTTATTCTATATGGATGCAAACAATCTTTACGGACACGCATTGTCTCAACCCCTTCCTTATTCCGATTTTTGTTGGTTGGATCAAAACGAAATCGACCATTTAAACGTCCATAAATTAGATGAAAACGATGAAATCGGATTTTTCTTCGAAGTCGAGCTTCTTTACCCGGATGAATTGGACGATTCTCATTGCGATTATCTGCTAGCAGCTAAGAAACTCATCATTACAAGTGAAATGCTATCGCCCTTCAACAAACAATTACAAACAAAGTATGAGCTTCCTCATAAAACTGAAAAATTAATTCCCCACTTTCTTCCTCGTAGAAAATATATTTGTCATCATAAAAATTTAAAGTTTTATCTCGATCACGGGTTAGTTCTGGAGAAAATACATCTTGTTGTGCGCTTTCATCAAAAAGCTTGGTTGAAACCTTACATAGAATTCAATACGATGAAAAGACAGGCATCTATGAGTAGTTTTGAAAAGAATTTATTCAAATTGATGAATAATGCAATATTTGGGAAAAGTTTGCAAAACGTACGCAGGCAACAGGTTATTAAATTCAGCACGAGTGAAAATCGCTAGTTAAAACTTACATCAAAACAGTCAATAGATTAAAGGACTTGATGCTCTTTAAAATGCATCATCATCGTGTTGTGTTAATCGTCCCGTGTATATCGGAACAGCAGTTTTAGATTTATCAAAGCTCATGATGTATGAATTTCACTATGATCATTTTAAAAAGATTTACGGAGATAAATGTCAACTTCTATTCTCGGACACTGACAGTTTATTTTATCAAATTTTCACAAAAGATCTTTATGCTGAATTAAATAATCATCTAAGCTATTTCGACACCAGCAATTATCCTGTTGATCACAAGTTATATTCAACTGAAAACAAGCAAGTGCCTGGAAAATTTAAAGACGAAACAGCAGGGAACACGATCACGGAATTCATTGGATTTTAGACGAAAATGTATTGCTTTCGTTACAGAAATACAATTAAAAAAACGGATAAAGGTGTCAAAAGAAACACGCTTAAGAAAGACGTACATTACAACCATTATTTGCGCTGTTTAAAAGAAAAAGCATCTTTTCATTTTTCTTCAACAGTTATTCGAAGTTTTAATCACTTGCTTTACACATGTAAACAAAATAAGCTTTGCTTGTCGGTATAAGACGATAAAAGATACATTTTAAATGACGCAATTCATTCTCTTCCATATGGGCATTATTTGATAAGAAACAAACAATTACATATGTCCTGATTGATCATTAACTTCTAAGAATTAACTTTTGTAATTAAATGAATATATATTTTTATATGTCTTAAAATAAGTCTTAAAATATTATGAAATTTAAAAATGGAACTTGTATAAAATTAAAAAAATTAATGCTTAATGAATTGTAAGAAATTTTGAACTGTAAAATAAACAGATGAATTTAAAAAAAATCATTCATGACTATTTATTGTGTTTAATTAAATAAACTCTTTGCTCTCTAAAAATATAACCAAAAACGACATCTATAATCATTGTTGTGATAAAAAAAAAGAGAGAGTTGCTAATTAAACATTCATGCCTAATTACAAGTAATTAATACGTTCATCATTGATTGTTCTCATTAAACCTGTAATTGTATCGATTGATTAGTAATATTCTTCGAAAAATAATATTTTTCATAAATATTTATCATTGGGAAAAATACCGGTAAATCTGGTGACAGAATACAAAACTAAAAAAAAACAAACACAGAATACGAAAATAAAAACATCTAATCTTATCGATTTTGAAAATGATGGGGGTGACGAAATACGAAACTAAAAACATCTAATCTTATCGATTTTGATGATGGGGGTGACGGAATATGAAACTAAAAACATCTAATCATATCGATTTTGAAGATGATGGGGGTGACTGAATACGAAACTAAAAAAACATCTAATCATATCGATTTTGAAGATGATGGGGGTGACGGAATACAGAACTAAAAAGTCATCTAATCGTAACTATGATAAAAAAGAGTTGCTAATTAAATATTCAAGCCTAATAACATGTAATTAATAGTTTGGATGAATATAATCATCTATAATTCATAATTTTTCATTAATATTTACTAATATCTCATTGTTATTTATGATTTTGATAACAAACTCGATAAATATGCATGAAATCTCATTGAAAATCACTATACCTCATTAATATTTATGCTGATTGGTTATTAATATTCACGAAAGACAAATTGAAAAGAGAAGGAAAAATTCCGCGACCCGGATTATATGACAAATTTTTCCTTCCCTTTTCAATTTGTCTTTCGAAATATTGGAGTGTTTCTTCAGTTATTACCTTATATTTGGATTAATATTCACGGAGATTGGTTTTATTGATTTTATTGACAGCTCATCAATTTTGAAGATGATGAGCTCTGACAGGCCATATATTAACTACTGGTGACCCCCCGCCCCACAAGAACAATGGCCCAGCCCCCTCGAAATAAAATCCTGTGTATGATGTTGATTAACTTATTCTTTTTATGTATTTATTTGAAATTTCTGATAAAAGTAATTATATATCTATATACAGGGTGATTCAGGAAGGTAGGTCAAGAATGAAATACCATGTACAGTTTGTAGCGGAGAAAAAATTTTTTCCTATAAACATGGGTCCGGAAATGCATCCTTAAAGAGATAATGCAACTTGTACGAAGTAGGAATGACATTACAATAGGTGTTCAAAATGCAGACCCTGAGCCTCGATGCTGGTGTTTAGTCTGCGGACGAGATTCTCGCAAACTCTGGTGAAGATTTCTGGTAAATCCTTTCCGTTTCAGTAGCATTACCCTGTGTCTCGCCATAGACGAGATGCATGTCTGCACCTCTGCATTAGTCAATCAATCCATTGTACGACAATGGAGTAACATGTTTCATTTCCTCCCTTTTAAAAGAGAGAACATGAACAATTTACATGTTTAGATCCTAATTTACATGGATTCTACCATTGCCGTCCGGGTAACGCACATCCATTCCTACCTCGTACAAGTTGCATTATCTCTGTAAGGTTGCATTTCCAGACCTATGTTTATAGGGACAATATTGTTCCCCGCTACAAACTGTACATGGTATTTCATTCTTGACCTACCTTTCTGAATCATCCTGTATATAAAAGAAGAAACTGACTGAGTGATCAATGCACAGCCCAAACCATAAGGCCTAGAAACTTGAAATTTTGTACAGAGGTTATTTACAAAATGTAAGTGAGCAATAAGAAGGGGTTTTTGGAAATTTAACCCCTAAGGGGGGTGGAGGGGGTTGAAAGTTTGTTAACACAATAACTACATAATTAACCATATTAACCTCTTTTAGGGAGGGGGGGTAACGAATTGTAGAGTATGCTATCCATGAAGCACGATATCTCCACCATGACCTACCTAAAACCTTTCGATGAATTACCATGAAAAATTTTATCAAGATTGGTCTAGCCATTTTGAAATGCATAGCGAACAGACAGACATACACACATACCGAGAATTCTATATACACACACACACTGGCCAATGAATTAGAAACCCGTGATGAATTACTGTACTGATCTGTAAAGCGGGGTCACAGGTCTGAAACGATTGTGATATGCAAATGAATGCAATCATGTGAGGTACATGCTCATTCCAAGTTGCAGGTACAGGGTAGGAACAAGCTGCTCATTCAAGTTGAGCAAAATGGGGGAAACAGCAGACCTGTCAGAGTTCTAAAAGGGAGTTATTGTGGGAGGCCGTTTAGCTGGAGCTACGATTTCCAGGACAGTACAACCGACCGGTATCTCAAAAGGCCAGGTCTCCAAGGTGTTCAATGTATGGAAATGGAATCCACAAGAGTTGTCAAAAAACGGCAGAATTGTGGATCAAAAACAATCAACACAGACAGGGACCGACGTCGTCTGAGATGGATTGTGCAGCAAAACCAAAGGTCTACTGTGGAGCAACTGACGGCAGACTTCAGTGAAGGATCATTGCAACCCATCTCCTCCAGAACAATGCGCCGAGAGCTGAAGCGAATAGGGATGGGAAGTTGCATGCCCGTGAGGAAGCCCCTGGTGTCAGCAACAAACCGGAGAGTTTGCCTGCAGCGGTGTAAAGAACAGTGTGACTGGACAGTAGACAACTGGAAAAAGGTGATGTGGTCAGACGAGTCACGTTACACATTGTTTTGCACCGATGGCCGGCAAAGAATTTGCCGGCAGCCCTATGAAGCGATTGACCCCTCATGTGTTGTGAACACAGTTCAAGCTGGAGGAGGAGGTGTCATAGTATGGGCCATGTTTTGTTGGTATGGCAAGGGTCCCCTGATATTCCTTGACAGTCGGGTGAATGCCAAAGACTACCTAAACATTGTTGCAGATCAAGTCCATCCTGCAATGGTGCATTTGTACCCAAATGGTGACGGATTCTTCATGGACGACAATGCTACTGTCCATCGAGCAAGAATTGTTCAACCGTGGTTTTCTGAACATGACACCGAGTTGCAACATCTGCCGTGACATGCAATATCTGCCGTAGCCAGCGCAAAGTCCAGATTTGAATCCGATCGAGAATGTTTGGGACATGTTGGAAAGAGACATTTGTCGAAGGCATCTGCTTCCATCTACTCTGCAGTACCTGAAGGTCTCTCTGACGAATGCATGGTCTGCGATTACCTTATCTGTATTGCAACACCTTGTAGAGTCCATGCCAAACCGAATATGTTCTGTAATTACAGCCAAAGAAGGGTCAATACTATATTGAATGAAGGTTTCTAATTCATTGACTGGTGTGTGTATGTAGATGAGGATGAAAGTTGTTTGTGTGTTTCTTTCTTATATAAATCTAAAGTTTAATTCCAGTCTTGATGAAATTTGCACATTTGATCTTCACTGTCTACATGAGATTTCGAAAAAATAATATTTATCGATAATAATTGATATTCAAATTGATATTCACTTTCGACTTTGCCCTGGCTAATTCTTTCTTCAACAAAAAAGAAGAGCACTTGATCACCTTCAAAAGTAGTGGAAATAGAACACAGATTGACTACTTTCTGCACAGGAGAAAATATCTGAAGGAAGTGAAGAATTGCAAAGTCATCCCTAGTGACCACGTGGCAACGCAACACTGCCCATTGCTCATGGACCTCCAACTTTCGATGCATGCAGTCAGGGAGAAAGTGAAGAGTAAGGCTAAGGTGAAGAAAATCAAGTGGTTCAAATTAAAGGACACAGTTTTGAGGCACAGATTTAAGAAAGCAGTCCTGCAGAGAGGTTCCAGGGATTTTGAGGATGTTCAAGAATGGTGGAATAGAAATGCAGAGGCCATCAGGTGTGCTGGCAGGAAAATTTTGGGGGAAACAACAGGAAAATTTTGTCACAAATGGCGAGGTGGGACTCAACACATGTCCCAGTAGATCTAGAAGTTTTTAAGATCAGGAATAAGGAGGCAAAGAAGAAAGTGGCACAAGCGAAGGCCAAAGCATGTCAAGAGATGTACGATGACTTAGAAACACTGGAAGGGCAGAAGAAAATATATAGCATTGCCAAACACAGAAGCCAGACAGCAAAAGATATCACACATCAAGCAGATCAAGAAGGCCAATGGAGAAATCCTGTGGAGAAATCCTGAGGAACACTGGGGAGATACGGGATAAATGGAAAGGGTACTTTGAGGAGCTACTAAACATAGAGAATGAACGAAAATGCCATGAAGATGGATTACCAAATGAGGGACTGACAACGGACATCACAAGGAGTGAGGTTAAGGTAGCACTGAAGCACATGAAGAGAGGGGAAAGCAGTTGGACCGGACGGACTCCCGGCTGGACTTGCTATGGGATCTCTTGCTGAAGATCTACCAGAGGAATGGAGAGAAAGTATTCTCATCCCAATCTACAAAGGTAAAGGGGACATCCAAATGTGTGACAACTACAGAGGAATTAAGCTAATGTCACACAGCATGAAGATCTTGGAGAGGATACTGGACAAACAACTGAGAGCTAAAGTTAACATTGGGAGTCAACAGTTTGGTTTCGTGCCAGGAAAGTCAACCATTGATGCAATCTTTAGCTTGAGACAAATGATGGAGAACTCCACCTGGTCCTCATTGACCTGGAAAAGGCATATGACAGAGTGCCAAGGCAAGAAGTTTGGAGGAGCCTCAGAGTTAGAAACGCACCAGAGAAATATGTCAGGTTAATTCAAGAAATGTATGGGAAAGCCAAGACGAAAGTGCGAACCTGCCAGGGAGAAATGTGTAGCTTTGAAGTGAGAGTGGGTCTCCACTGGGGCTCAGCACAAGTGAAGGCCTGTTCAACATAGTGATAGATATTATATCAGAGAAAATCAGGGAAGAAGTGCCTTGGAATATGCTGTATGCGGATGATATAGTTTTATGTGCAAGATCTAGAGCAAAGGTCGAAGAAAAGCTAGAGGATTGGAGGAAAGCTCTGGAAGACAGGGGACTGAAAATCAGCAGAAGCAAGGCAGAGTATATGGCGTGCAACATAGAGGCCCAGAAAAATGAGGAGCTGAAACTGATGGAGACAGCAATCAGGAAAACTGACCAATTCAGATACCTTGGATCGACAGTTGATGAATAGAGTGAGACGGGTAGGGAAGTGACTAGCAGAATACAGACAGGTTGGAAAAATTGGAACGAAGTCTCTGGAGTCCTCTGCGATATGAAGATCCCTGTGCGTCTAAAGGCAAAGTTTACAGGACGGTGGTGAGACCTGCAATGTTGTATGGAAACACTCTCTCTACAAAAATCCAATATACAAAGGATGAAGGTGGCAGAAATGAGAATGTTGAGATGGATGTGCAGAGTGACACGAGCAGACAGGATTAGAAATGAGTGCATCTGAGGGACAGTGAAAGTTACAGATATTGAAAATAAAATCCAAGAAAATAGACTGAGATGGTTTGGCCGTGTAATGAGAAGAGACGAGAACTACACTGGCAAAACAGCTATGAACATGAAAGTGGAGGGAAGGAGGAAATAGGACGACCCAAGAGAAGATGGCAAGATATGGTGGATGAAGATCTGAAATCAAAGGGTCTCAGAAGGGAATGGACAGCGGACAGAGAGAAATAGAGAAAGCTCATCAAAAACAGCGACCCCGCATAGAAGTGGGAAAATATGAAGAAGAAGAAGAAGAAGAAGAAGAAGAAGAAGAAGAAGAAGAAGAAATTGATGGCAGCTCATACTTATAAGAGGTATCTCACAGCAATCTGCACCTACCAAAAATATATATTTCATGACGAACAATGCAAGGTAAAGTTTGTGCAACAATAGACTGCTCTTTTTGTTTCAACAGTAGTGATAGCAACACAGAATTCTAAAAATGATATGGCATTAAATACAAAAATTGGAGAAGATATACCAGATTCAGCCAATCAAATAGTTATGTATATAAGACATGTTCATTAAGACATGTAAATGATTCTCAAGACTGATCATTTTGTAAACTTCATTAACAGAAACATTTCGAGGACATACGACTTACATGCATAAATCGAGGACAGCACCCTCTTATAAAATATAATACAGGGTTCGTACGGGTCATGAAAGTCATGAAAAGACAAGAATTTTGGGTCATTCTGAAAAGGACCTTCAAAACTCATGAATTTGAGTGTTGGGTCATGATTTTTTTTATTGTGTAAGGTATTTTCTCTGCTTATATGCATTGAAATTTTGTTTTATTATTAGAAAAGATATTTAATAATTTTTTAAATATTATTTACTTATTTAATATAAAGATATATGAAATTTCTATTTAATTAGGATGAAATTAGCAGTTTTCTGTAATCGATATCGGTTTGTAGTGTTTTCCGCTTCCTCTCGCCATTTTGTACACCGCATGGTTTAAACCATGGTGTAAGATTAGGCATGGTTCTAGATATGCCTAATCTTACACGGTGGTTAGAACCAAGGCATTTTCATGATATAGAAAAAGCCTTGGTTTGAAAACCAACGAGTAGATCGCTTTTGTGGCCGTCATCTTTGGGGGACGAAAAGTGGAACTAATCTCACTACTATGGACGCCATTACTGCGGTTGGCAGAACAGCATCGCCAGCTGAAAAAACATTGCTTGTTTTGGAATAGCTCCTCACATACATTCCTTGCTTAAAGATGATGTTAAATCAGCCAATCATTTTGTTATCCTATTTGATGAATCCCTCAATCTTAAGACTCAATCTAAGCAGCTTGATTTACATGTGAGATTTTTTTGTGAAAAGTCACAAATTGTTCGTAGTCATTTTTTTTGATTCAGCTTTTCTAGGTCATTCTACGGCAGCTGATTTATTGACCAATTTTAAAGAATTAACTAAGAGTTTGAATTTGAAGATGTTGATTCAAATGGATGGTCCAAATGTCAATTGGGCCTTTTTTAATGACTTACTTAAATATTTGAGTTCTGATGAAGAAATAGATAGTAAGCCTCTTAATATTGGAAGTTGTGGTTTGCATATCATGCATGGGGCATTTAAACACGGCTGGTTTAGTGTTAATTGGGATTTGGATTCCCTATTTAAAGCATTACATACATTATTTAAGGATACACCAGCAAGACGAGAGGATTTTGAAAGAATTACCAAGAGCACACTTTATCCATTGAAATTTTGTCCGACACATTGGATTGAAAATGCACCTGTTGTACAACGTGTAATTAATGTAATTCCAAATGTTAAAAAATATGTAGAAACGATAGAGAAATTACCAAAAAAGTACACTGTGCCAAAGTCTAATTCATATGAAATAATTAAATTGGCCTGCAAAGATCAAACTTTAACATCAAAGTTACAATTTTATTTAAGTGTGGCTGAAGATTTTAAATATTTCTTAGAGAAATATCAACCAGACAAACCTATGTTACCATTCTTAGCTACAGATTTAGAAGTGTTATTACGAAATTTAATGAGGAGGTTTGTTAAGTCAGATGTGTTGGTAGAAGCTAATACAATTTTTAAGCTCATTAAAATTGATATTAATAATCTTGATGTTCATTTACCTTATAAACAAACTGATATTGGATTTGTAGCAAACAAACATATTCAGGAATTAGTTAAGAGTGAAAAAATTTCAGAAAAGGCAGAAATTACATTTAAAAAAGATTGTTCAAAAATTTTGATGAACATAGTTAAGAAAATGATTGAAAAATCTCCTCTTAATTTTGCTCTTGTTAGAAATGCTGTTTGTTTAAACCCAATTGTTATGGCATCCAACAGTGAAATCTGTCGTGAATATTTTTAAAAAATTATTGTTATACTGGCTGATTCCCCTATTATTAAGCAAAGTGAATGTGATTATTTTATATTTCTGGAAAAAATAGTGACAACTAACACAGGAAGTTTTTTAGATTATAAGCAAGATGATGAAAACGGCAGATTAGATACTTTTTTTGAAAAATATGTGAATGCTGATGAATTTAATTATTTATGGATTATTACTAAAATCATTTTGACATTATCTCATGGACAAGCATCTATAGAAAGAGGATTTTCAATTAATAAAGAGTTGATGACAGATAATATGAAGGAAACTTCATTAATCAACCAAAGAAGGATTTATGACTATATTAATTATTGTGGTGGTATTTTGCAAGTACCAATTACAAAAGGTTTGATTATCTCAGTAGTGCAAGGTGCTCGCCAAAAATATTTCGATGCATTACAGGAAAAAAAGAAAGAAAATGATGGTAATAAAAGGAAATCGGATGAGAAGGCTGAATTTGAAAAATTAAAAAAAAGAAAAATTGTATTGGAAAACGACATAATTTCATTATCAAAGGCTGCTGATGAATTGGCATTGGAGGCAGAAAAAAAAATCTAACTTGACTCTCATTGCACAATCAAATAGCTTTAGAAAATCTTTAAAAGAAAAAAAGATGAATTAAGTGAAATTGAAAATAAATTAAAATTTAAGCAAAATATGTAATTGTAATATTCTTTTTGGGTCATGAAAAAAATAAAATTTCTTCTTAAAAAGTCATGAAAAGGTCATTTATTTTATTTTTGGTGAAAGCGTACGAACCCTGATAACATTCTTTGAGCTTTCTAATTTCCTGACCATAATTTAAAGTTTCGTGTAATGGTCGTCAGCATACAGCTGGAAGGGTCTTCTGAGAATCAGTGAGAAGGCGTTGGAAATTTTAACAATACATATAATTCCTGTCCTTTGTGCTTTTCTTAGAATTGATAGTTATTATAATTTAACATTTTCTTGAAAAGCTTTAAAAATGAGCAGTAAATGGAAATAATGGAGAGTTAGCAGATTATTGAGAAACAGTGGACAGGCGGCAAAGAAAGCAGCTCCTTTGTATCGATTTTTCCAGCACACTGCTTCAACTAAACAAGTGGTGAGTGACCCTGTGGCCGTCGATGCAGATGTGTCAGCAGAAGAAACTGCGACTGCCAGATCACACCAAGTGATGAATGCACCAGTTTTGCTTCAAGACCTTGAGAGCAGGAGTGTGAATTGCAACAGTTTACCAATTAGAAAAAATTGATGGACAAATTCCGCACTAAGTGTCTTACAGTTCGTGAATTTCTCCTATCCAAACCATCAGAAAGTTTGATGAACACACAATAAGAGTTAAAGAAATTAAACTGGAACAAACTCCAAACACCAGGTAAAGACCACTTGGTTGTCTTTAAGACACTTAGTGACAGCATGGCTGTTCAGGGACTGCGATAGCCCAATTAGTAGAGGCGTCGACCATGACAGTCGAGGTTTCTGGTTCGAATCCAAGTCGCAGAATTTTTCCATCCATTTTTCTAATTAATATCATTTACCTGATGCTTGGAGTTTGCTCCAGTTTAATTTCTTTATTTCCTAACAGTTTATCAATTGTTGGAATTGCAGAGTACACAGACACAAACGATCATGTACATCCGTCGCCACCCAAGAAGAATTTTGGAATTGTTGAATTTTTAGATAAACAAATGAATTTTTAAAGGTCAGGTCACACAAAATAGAAGAACTACAGCCATAGCCAGGGCTGAAAAAACGTCAGATCAAACTATTTCTTCTTACTTTCATAGCCATACACATTATTCCACACACTGTTTCTCCGGCACCGTGGTAAACTCGCTCAGCTATACCAACACCACACCACCTCTACTCAAAGCCTGAGCGTGAAAATTTCATACATTTTTACATCATCATACATAGTCATAATTTAGGGCTTATTATTGGTAGAAATGCTATTAAAGATGACGTTTTAACAATGTATGATGTTTCCACGCTCAGGCTTTCTCTTTAGGTGGTGTTGGCTATACACAACATTCCAACACGAACCGGGGAGAACTGTTAGAGGGCCATCCATTAGGAACATTTTAAAAGGGTTTTTTTCAGTTTTTCTATATGAATTTTTTTTTATTTTAATTCTAAGCTTTTTTATGTGTTAATTTTTACTGTATATTCCCATTCAGATATTGCAAACTTTCATCAAAAAAGAGTCCGGGCAACGCCAGGTATATCAGCTAGTTATTATATACATTATATACCGTATTTTTCGGAAGTACAGTCATAGGGACTGATAAGCTGCAGCAGCAAAAATTAAAAATCAGCAATAGTTATGTCGCAGGGATTCATTGCTCCTCCCACATATTCACACATGGTTGGTAATCTAAAACCTGTTTTCTTATATGCTTCAATAAAAGTAATACGCATTTCAATCCACATTTTTGGGCACAACTTCATGCATTTATCCGTGTGGTGGCGCCACTGGATTATGCCATTAAGCAGCTGCATTAACCTCATGTTTGCCGATTGAAAAGCATGGCCAGAAAAGAGACTACAATTGGTAAATATTAAGGTGACCAGACGTCCCGATTTAGGCGGGACAGTCCTGATTTCAGACTTTATGTCCCGCCGGCTTTCGCTTGTCCCGGCGGGACGCTCGTTTGTCCCGCTTTTTTGGAATAAAGACCAAGAACACCTAGATATATTTATCATTGAATTTGAATGTATGTAGGAGTACTAAGACGGTGTTGATTTAAGTTTTAACTCAATTTGGCTCTGCTGCAAGCCCTATGCCGCATGATGGCGACTGCAGCTAAGATGCTTCTCTCAATATGACATCATCATAAACACATGAAGCATGTTGCAGCCATGTGCGTGCCATCTCTAGTAGTATCTTTCCCACGATTAGCCTAATGTAAGGTCGTTGGTTAACATCTGCATCCGCCACTGCTCATCACATAAGCCATGCCAAAACAAAACTCGAAATTCAGCGAGGACATGCAAACTGAGTTTCCATTCATAAAGAAGGCTTGAAAAGACAGCAAGCAGGATGTGCATTGCGACAAATGCGGCTCGCAGTTCTCTGTTGCTCACAGCGGGCAGGGAGATATAATCAAACATACTGTAACAGCATTAGAAGTCTCTTCTGCACTGGATGATTTAAAAGATAAATGCACTGAGAGAAGCACCAAAAAATTTTTACCGAATGAAGTATGTGTTCGGATTACCCAATTAGAAGAGGAAGGAATAGTGACAAAAAATGACATTAAGAGAACCATTGTAAATTTTTATGAAAACTGTGCTGAATATCTTAAGCAAAGGGTTGATCAATGCATTTAGTTGGGTTACGTTAAAAGAGACGACATCTTGGGAAAAAGTACAAGAGAGCCTGCAGGTTTTTGGACAAAAGAATCTGAATGTTAAAATCGATGATAACGAATTATTTGATGAAGTTAGCTACGTTAGCAGATTTGCTTCACCAGAGTAGATTGCAGATTGATACTCTCAGAAGACTACTGTTGACTGGTGATGGGTTGAAATTCTTCGTCATTTCAAGGTTAAAAATGTACCATGTGTGCAGATTCAGAAAACTGTGGAGTATGTGCTATGTCTGCCAGGAACCAACGCTGTCACCGAAAGAGTTTTCCCCGCTATGAATATCGTATGGACATGTGAGAAAACACAATTAAAAGTGGAAACACTACAAGCAATATTAATGGTGAAGTTCCTGTAATTCTTCTGAAAAAGTGTATGAAACGCTTCTACGAGAACCATAACTTCTCAGAAACATTCATTCATCAATGAAATACTTGTACGGAGCATCTGCACAGCATGATCCTTGTAGTTCAGCAGCTGATCACACGGGCCCATCGTCCGTGTCAAATTAAAACATCAAGTCTCCTAAGCTGGATGGACACGTATTTAAGCAATAAGGTACAAATTTACTAACTGGCATAACTGCTATTTTGCGACAATTTTTTAGCTTAGCCCTAGCTAAAACATGATAGCATTAAGTAATAATTAAAGTTGCATTGTTTGTTACTAATCATAATGTAACTTTATATGTGTCCAACACCACCTAGACATGTTCTCTAGGTGGCGTTAATGTGTCCTGCCTTGGCCTTCAGAAAATCTGGTCACCTCATAAATATTTATCACAGGTGATACTTAAAATTATTTTCAACAAAACAAATGTGCACTACTTTCTGAAGAATAGTGACAAATGCAATACATTTTCTAATAAATAAATTTAATAAAAAAACAGATGACTGTTGATGGTTACATCATATTTCTGACAATTGTAACGTGTAAAATGACTGTAATAAAACATTCATTAAAATCTCTTGGTTTGAGAATAAAGTTTGTTTTTCAAACATTTTAATTGTAATTTTATGTATTTAAATTGACATTTATTTACATTTCTGTTCTTTAGTATAATAAATATATTTTAAAAATGCTTTCAATTGTGCATTTTCTATTACAACATGGGGTAATGATATGAAAAAATGGCCCCCATTGGATTACCCAACTATATATATTATTGTTTAATACACAGGAAATCTCATGGTGAAAATGAAACGCTAAATTTTAAAAGTTTGGAAGCTTGCAATTATTTCAGCAGTGGAGAAATTTTTATTCATGATCTCAATAAAATTGTTTGTGTTCTTAGAGGTACAGTTCAACCATCACAAGCTTTAAATTCTGATGACCACAAAGCTGAAAACAACTGATGGGAAAAATATTCTTCTTGCTGGATGTTCCTGCATAGCAGATCAAGGGAAACCTGCAGCAGCCTTATCTCTGCAATTTTATTTAAAATTCAATTTGCTGAAAGAAAAGGATTATGTGGTATCTCTTGCACAGATGTGAGTCAGAAATGGAATAGTGGAACAAAAAGAGATTTGCATTTCTCGGAAAATAATGCAATTTAAAAGATTGTAAACATGGGCAAAAGTAATGTTTCCAACATTCATCAACATCACAGGTACTTTGTTTCCATTTATACAATGTTTTTTGGTATTTATAAACGGTGCAAATTCTGCTAGAACTTGATGTGAAAGGCATTTTAGTAACAAAAGCTGCGATCGTTCGCCGAAATCGCAGCTGCTTAATGCCAGCGACCACTGGCGCTGGCTGGTGGTCACCAAGTGAAACATGCCAACCTGAAATTGTGGATAGGGAAAAATTTTAATTTCATGTATTTAATATATTTATTTCTGCCTACATTTTATAAAGAAATATTTTAATAATTACATTTCAAAAAATTTTTTAAAAATTTAAGTAAATTAAATATATAAACATACAATAAATTACTAGAAATTTTTGAATCTGAAGTTTCAGAATCAGCCCTCCACTTTGAATCGTGAAACAATTCTATATGGCTGTACTTCCACCCCATGTTGATGTCTATATCGAGTGCCAACCCAGTTTAACAACTCCTTTTCCAAATTTGTCAAGAATGCAGTTCTCTGTCCTTATGATCACTTACATTTTGCCTGAATAACAATGTTACTCGCATCTTTACTCCAGTGCTGAATACAGTTTTCGTCGACTCCTAACTGCTTTGCTGCTGCACAATTCACAATCTCTTTGGCTCTTTCAATTGTTATTAGATTCTTATATAGGAATCCCAGATTTTCAAAAGAAAAAACTGGGACACTTAAAAAATAACTTTGGAAATAAGCACAATATTAAACATTATAACGATATATATGCTATATTTATTACTATAGTGTATTATTTCTTTTTCAACCTTTTTAAGGTAACAAACTTAATAATAATAATAAATAATAAATAATTGGAAGAACTAGGAGACAAAACATCCACTTAATCACAAAATTTGACATTTATTGGCAGAGATGTACATTTCGATCAAAACGGTCAGTATGCATAGATTTTCCAATTTGTACAGAACATATACAGTTGAGTGGCCAATCAGAGAGAAAAATGAAGTAAATAAGCAATTTCTCTGATTGGTTACATAAAGATAAAAGGTGGAAAAGGTGGTCCATTCAGAGACAGGGGATCTCTGATTGGTTACAAATGGAAAAGCAGGTTAAGGTCTAAAGCAATTAAGCAGACCCATCCAATCTGATAAATTTATAGGACCTCCGTCTTGATTCATAAGATTGTCTGGGGGATGTTTGGAATCTCCCAGAATTCCAAAAAATTAAGGCTTGTATAATCCTCCGATTTATGGGGAACCTTGAAGTTACCTTTATCTGCTGTATATACTTGTCAGGATGTGTTGGACATATCTTGACGTCTCGGGTTTATGGTTCTTAACATAGCTGAAATGTTCATGAATCCTGGTTTCCATTCTTCTCTAAGATTGTCCTATATATTTGACTTTGCAAATTCCACATTTAAGTTCATAGACCCCTGAACTGTGCAGGGGTGGGACCCCATACTTCTTGAAGGTATGGTTGCTTCTGTGGGCAACTGTCAAATCATATTCTGTACTTATTCGTCCAAGGCCTTTTAGAAGTTGTCAGTTATATGGCAGACTTAAGAATCGTTTCTTCTGGTTACCATTCTTCTGGAGGTTGTCACTTTCTTAGTGTTAGCTTCCATATGTGACTCTACTGTATTGTTTTCTGAGCCATGTTTTCTGTGTCTTCCAGTCCGGTAGATCATGTAAAGCGGTCGCTACCCAAGCTCTCATCTCATCTGGTACCAGAGTGGGGAATACTTGTTTTAATTGTTCATCGGTCAAATCATTAACTAGGGCCTTCGCCTCTAAGTCAAGCAAGTATGAGTATATATATATCTCCCTTGGCCTCACATGGCAAGATACTTAGGATTTCTTTTAACTGATTGGGAGTTTTCCTCTGGGGTTGCTGAAGATGGTTCAATGCTCTCGTTTGTAGTTGAAGGGTGCAATTTATCGCTTCGACTAAGTGATGTCCTACACCTAGCGAGTAGTTTATGAGGGTGTCGTTTATGAACTTGTCAACATCGTAGTGTGACCTGGCAAGTGCACGTCACGACATATTAGGACGTCTTGAGCCCTAATGTGTTTTGTTAGTATTTCCTGGTACCTATTTTATTATATCAAATCTTAATTTTATTTAGATTTAAAAAAACAGCCCTTTTTCTGCAATTTAAAGTTTCGCTATCGGTCCGACGATCGTCTTTTGTTTGATGGCAAAACTTTTACTATCGCTCTATCAACAGTGTTTCCTTGAAATTCGCCTTCGATAGCAGCAAGCGTTGGAAGCCGAAGAAACCTCGTGATTGGAAACGACAGGCGATCGTTGGTGGGGGGGAAAGCGGCTGTTGGCTTGGTTCTCTTACGAGCCCGCGTAAAATAAACAGACTTTTTTGAATCCTGGCAACTTGATTGGTTCTCGGCAAATAAATAATTTTTTTGTTCCTTCCAAAAGTGCGCGAGAAAGAATTAATAAAAAAGGAGAGGCAGCCATGACAGCATAAGAAATTTACGTAATCATCAGCTCTCCATGCTCTCATCGAAAGTAAAGCAATGAACTGCTTGAATGGCAACATTTCATCAATGAAATGTCACACCATATGAAAGCAGGACACTCATCAAACAGTTTGCAAGTGAGACAGTGTCGTCGATCATAGTGCCAAGCAGAGACAGCAGATGAACATCGGCATGTTGGAAAACTTGTGGATGAACACAGCTCAAATGTTGGAATGATCAACAGCGGTTGATTGGCAGTTTTCAGTGTGTGGAATAATAGTCTGTCAGATATTGTTGGTTGTGGGTTCTCTGTGTAATAGCGGGTTTGGCTGTTTGTTGCAGAGAACAGTGCCAACGGCGTTTTAGAGAGTCTGATTGTTCTGATCAATGGCTTCCGTCAAGGTGAACTACCGGCCATCGCAGTTTCATCAGCCGCAACGAACTCAACATCAATGCTGTATTACATCGGAGTGTATGTTAATTGTGAATGAACAACGAGGCATGAGACGACTCAGATAAGTATCTTGATCTTTGGAAATCAATCGAGAGTGCTTAATAACTGATAAAGGTGTTAATAGTGATCACATTGAGCTTAGCAGAGCGAACTGTTTTAAGTGCAGGAAGGAAAGCGCGATAGACTTTTATCATAACTCATTCATGCCAGTATTAATTCTTGATCGATATCATAGTGTAATTCTTTATTAGCATTAAGTATTAACTCACTAACACAATTTATTCCATTTTAGATTTGTTATGTCAATAAAGTTTGATTTAATATTATCAATTTAGCTAAGCTTGCATGTTAGTTGTAAGTGTGGAATTCGAGTCACTTGGTGAGTTTTGGTAGCCTGAAGGAACACGGAATAAAACCGAACCTGAAATTAAGTTATTGTGGACACAACCTGGGATTACAGTTATTGCGGACACAACCAAATTGAATTAAAAGCTATACGATCTTAAATTGAATTAAGGGCACCTTTTCGTGCTGGCACTGTTAACGTCTAAATTGTGGCGTGGGAGCAAACCTTGATATATGACAAGTTAGTTTGAGAGCTGGGTAATATATCAATTGTTTCATCTTTTTCCCTTTTACCTCTCCCCCCCCCCCATCACATTAGGTCTTCCAAACCTCGATTTCAGGAGTACCTTGACGGATTCTCTGTAATCTTTCAATTTTGCGTCTTAAATGTATAGTTTGCTGTTTATGGTCACCTTCGGTTTCTAATTGTGGACATTGGCAGACTAGGATGATTGTCTCCTCATTTTAAAAGTGTGGTCGGAACACGGCGTTGCAATCACTTTATCGATGTTGTCTATGACTAGCCGGTCAACCATTTTAGTAGTCTTCGTTGGGTAACGTATTTGTAATATCTAGATATGGTAACGTATTTGTAAATATTCATTCGCCGGGATTTCTCCAAAAAAAACTTTGTATAACGGGTTGGGCGAGAACCACCAGTAGCCCATATACCATCCAATGCATCTCTTTTATCTTTGTAATGATTGCCTCGTCGAGGATGCCTCACCTACCAACTAATTTTAGAGGGCCAGCGCTGTAATCATACTCTACCCCCATGGAGAAAGAAGCATTAAGACACAAGCTTGGATTTGTCCCCGTAACGAAGTGGCGATTGGGAGGTTGTTTTATTTCTGATAATGAACTCAGCCCTCCAAGGGCAAATACAAAAATAAAAAAAATAATTTAATAAACTGAAATAAAATTTTAATAAAGTCAATCAAAGTTCAATTATAAGTAACATCGTCGACGACGTACATGGCATGGTACCATGTTTCCTACATAGGTTCTGACATAACTCAACAATTGTAAATATTTCTAATTTAGCTAATATAGTTCTAAGTGATTGGTTCACTACACATTCTTGAGGGGTTTTGTTCTTTTTATTATCAAGTAACTGTAAGTATTGGCGGGGTGATGGCCTTCTTGGCCCCTTTCCTTTATAGATCCAAGTTTCATCATACGTCTCAATCGAAGGTGGGAGCGGAAGGGGTTTTTCGAGTCAAGACGGGCATCGGCACGTCGGGTTTACAAGCGCCCCATCCATTCATATGGGAAAGGGAAAGGGGAGTTAATAAGGAGGGAACGCATCTAACCAGGTCGTTGTTTACGCTCATCAATCTTCGCTCTCTGAAGGATCGGAATTTCCAGATCATCAACGATACGTAATCCTAAACTTTTATCAATTTAACATGAAAGTCGACTATTCATTTTGAGCAATCCTTTTTTTCCTAATATAAGGGTTTTCTTTTCCTTTCTCTATTTATAGGTTTCTGTTGTCGGGGTTGAGTTATCTCATTTTTTTTCCAGCATTAGCCGATCATTAACTTGTCAGGGGCTCCCAAGAAATGTTTGGAAAATGTTACGTCGTCTTCGAAGTTTTGGTAGTCTGTCTCCAAGAGCTCGAATGAGAACATCATCGTTAACAGTAAGGTAAATCATCCTGCCGTCTTCTCAGGACTTCCTTCGATAACCAGTTAATCGTTCGCAGGGTTCGTCAAGGGCGTTGATCCTGGAGTAGCCGCTTCGCCGAAAACTGCGTTGATCCTCAGGTATTGCAAGCCTCAGGCCGTGGGTCGTCGGGACCCCTGCATTCAGTCCTGGACTGTGGTCATCTCTGCTTTCGGGACATCCATACTCTCATCTCTCGTAGAATGCCAGTCAAGGTCGAAATGAAATAGGAAGATGTTATGTTATTGGGTAAATTATCAGTTTAAAATTATACTTAATAGTAATTTAATGAAAGAGCTGGCTAATGAGTTTGTTGATGTACTTATCCTCGAATCCATTTGTTTCTTTTTGGAGAGTGACATTAAGGGCTATGTGAACAAGATGGTTGTATGCCGACATTTTGTGGTTGAATCTTTGGTTAGATTCAGTGTGGATAAAAGCTGAGATGTAATTCTTCTTTCTGTAAATCTCTTGATAAAGTTTAGTCTCCCCTCTGATGATCTGCAGATCCAAGAACGGTAATGATATATCCAATTCTTTTTTGTAGGTGAATTTCAATGAGGGTGACGGGGCATTAAGCAGGTCACAAAATTGTGTTTAATGTTGAATATATCCATAATTGAGAATAAATCGTCCGCATACTTATGCCATGTAATACGGAAATAGGGTAATGTAGACGAGGCTTTATTTTCCAGGTAATTGAGGTAGAGGTTGGCAAAAAAGGGGAAATACAGCTACCCATAGCTGAACAAGAGGTGAACATATTGTTATAAGAGCAGAACCTTATCAATACAGAGGTTGATTCATTATGCATTCACAGTTCTGCACATTGTTTCCTGAGACACTGGTGAAAGCTAGAATCAAGACTAGATGGGCTATAAATATTATGGCATCGGGGGATGGCTCACAGTTAGCTTCAAACTTTCAGCAACTATGTATGGCTCCGAAAATTGATGCTTGGTGGGAAGGGTTCACATTTGGACTTTCCACGGAAGGTTACTCGTCAAGTATTATCGGAAAAAAACGCAAGGAACTCGGTTGTGTATTGACTGCAAGTGCCATCCGATATGCATTAAAGAGAGCACAAGCGGGACCTGGGGGTGCAGGTAAAGAAGCCAGAAGAAACATCCTACGCCTAAGCATGCTAAAGAGGTGGTGAAGAAGGAGAAGGATCATGTGCTAAAGGAAAACCCTGCAACACAGAGAGCAATAGCATGACATGCAGGAGTCTCCCAGGCAACAGTAAGTCGCATAATCTCCCAGGATTTCCAGCTTGTAAAGCATCTGGAGCCAAGAAGCCAAAGTTCACAGCTTGCATCTGTGTCATGTGGCCGAGAGAAATACCAACTGCAGGAAGCTCTACGAATGTTTTTTAGCAGGTGATAAATGGCAGTTTGTTGTTACTTTGGATGAAGTATGGGTCTACCTGTGCAATACAAACAAACTTCGTGTAATATTTTATCGTCCTAAGGATGGAAAACGATGTTATAATTGGTTCGTCAATGTCGTGAAAGTTTTCGACGAGGTTTTATGATAGTCACCCGATACTGTCACAAAGGCAAGAACTAGAAACACAATGTTTAAAATTTTATTGCGAACTAGCAGAGGACCTGGCATTGCCTGGGATAATTACACTTGTAGGTAAACATAATAATTGCAAGAAGTTAAAATATAACTCCATATTGGTTAAACAATAACTCAATCAATACAACACAGAGCAAAGGGACTGTCCATTCTAAGGAAAATCCTAAAAACAGGAATTCTAGGTAATATACTGGGACTTTATTTAACTTTTTTTGACTTGCCTCAGATTAAGATGACATCTATCTTCACCATCGAGGAACATCACTGAATACTTTAGACACAAGTTTTTCTTGCCCTTGACGTAGAAGGTCTTATACCCTCTTGCTCTATTCGAAACTCCCGTTGTTCAGATGTTTCAAATGCCAGTGTAGTCTACCGGTCGCCGATTTTTCTATTTGCTTGCTTACCATTTGCTCAATACAGCACGGAGCTAAAGGACTGTTTCCTCTGTCGTCTTTCCACTCTTTCTCAATAGTCTTCTAACTCTCCATTATCTCCAGTTACTGATCATTTTTAACGATTTTCAAGAAATTAAGTACTAAGAACTCTCTTTTCTAAGAAAAGCCTGAATAACAGGAATTCTATGCATTCTTAAAAATTGAAATTTATCTAAATTGCACAAACTTTGCCTTGCATTGTTGGTCTTGAGATTTATATTCTTGGTCCGTGCAGAGTGTTTGTGAATTGCGTGTTGATACCATTGTTGATAAGTATTGTTGCACAAATTTTGCCTGGCATTGTTGGTCATGAGATATTTCTCATTAATATGCCCTGCCATAACCAGGATTATTGATTTTTTTGAAATCTGAGGTAGACAGTGATCTTCCTCATGCTTTGAAGGTCAAGTATGCAAAATTTAATCAGGATCGGAATAAAACCATAGATTTGTATAATAAACAAACCCACAAACAAACATCCTTCTTTATAAACATAGAAAGACTAGCAGAGGACCCGGTGTTGGCCGGGATAATTACGCTTGTAGGTATACAGAACAACCTCAAAAAGCTAAATTAAACCTCCAAATTGGTTAAATAATAACCCAATCACTACAATGTAGAGCGAAGGGACTCTCCATTCTAAGAAAAATCCGAAAGACAGGAATTTACCTCTTCACTGTAAAAATCGATTCTAGGTGATATACCGGGACTTGATTTACCGAAAAAAAATTTTTTAAAGGCTTACCATGGATGTACCTCTCCAAGGATGCTTTCTAGTCTAAATAATTTTTTACTCACGTAATCTTACTTTAGATGTACACTTGATGCTGTTGCAATTTCCTTTCTTCTTTCGATGTCTTGAAGCAAAAATTGGCCATTCATCACTTTGTGTAGTCTAACGATCGCCGATTCTTCTATTTACTTGCTTACCATTTGCTCCATACAGCATGGAGCTAAAGGAGTGATTCCTCTATCGTCTTTCACTTTTTCTCAATAGTCTGCTAACCCATTATCTCCAGTTACTGATCATTTTTAAAGATTTTCAAGAAATTGTTAAGTACTAAGAATTCTCTTTTCTAAGAAAAGCCTGAATAACAGGAATTCTATGTATTGAATTCTATATTGCACAAACTTTGCCTTGCATTGTTGGTCATGAGACATATATTGTTGATCCTCGCATAGTGTTGGTTTATTGCGTGTTGACACCAGTGTCGATACCTATTGCTGCACAAACTTTTATTTGCATTGTTGGTCATGAGATATTTATCATTAATATGCCCTGCCATAACCATGAATATCAATTTTTTATCACTAATTATTATTTTTTCGAAATCTGAGGTAGACAGCGACCTTCCTCATGCTGTGAAGGTCATGTATGCAAAATTTTATCAAGATCGGAATAAAACTGTAGATTTGTATAAAAAACAAACAAACATACCCACAAACAAACCCACAAATCCACAAACAAACAAACATCCTTCTTTATATACACTACTGTTTATAAAAATCGCAACACCCTGATGGAATAGCCCAATCTGCATTAAATTTGGAGCATTTGCATATCATGGGTCAGAAAAGAAACCATTAGATTTTCAGGTCAATACAATGCGTTTTATTGTCACATTAGTATCGGGTGAAACCACCGTGGGATGCAATTACAGCCTCTAAACGTCGTGGCATTGAGTCAAACAAGCTCTGAATAAGGGCCTGGGGAATGTCCTGCCATGCTTTGTCTACACGGGTATACAGTTCATCCACAGTTGCTGCTGCAGGAGTCTGACGAGCCAATCGATGAGCAACCCTGTCCCACACATGTTCGATTGGGGACATGTCTGGTGAACGAGCAGGCCAGGGGAACAAGGGCGTCTGATGTGCTTGGAAAAAGGCGAGGACATTTCTGGCCACATGCGGTCGGGCATTGTCCTGTTGGAATACAGCGCCTGGAAGGTTCTGCAGGAAGAGGATGACCTCGGGTTGCACAACTTCCCTGATGTACCGGTCACTGTTCAGATTGCCATGGATTCTGATCAGATGGGAACGGCCATGGTAACTGATTGCACCCCACACCATCACCCCTGGCGTTTGTCCTGAATGACGCTGCAGGATGCATTCTGGAAGGTCGCGCTCGCCACGATGTCTTCTGACTCGTATCCTGCCGTCATGGTGCTGCAAGTTAAACCTTGACTCATCCGAAAACACAACTTGTTGCCATTCAGCTTGCCACTGTTGGTGTTGATGGACCCATTGCAACCTGAGGCGCCGGTGGTTTTGAGTTAAAGGAATCCGCAACAATGGTACTCGTGCCATCAATCCTCTGGAAATCAAACGGCGTCGTACAGTGCTAGCAGACATTATCCTGCCTACTGTAGAACCCCACTGTTGTGCTAACACTGTGGAAGTGGCTGTACGATCTGCTACACACATGCAATAGAGGTGTCTGTCATCTCGCGGTGTCGTCGTGCCGGGTCTTCCTGAGCCTGGTCTTCGGTGTGCCCTGTTCTCTTCGCTCCATTGCCTCCATGCACGCATAATTGTCGTTGCATTACGTCCTACACGAGCAGCAATGTCACGATACGACCATCCCACTTCACGCAGACCAATTATGCGTCCTCTTTCAAAGTCTGTCAGCTGTTGATATGGTACCCTTCGTCGAGGTATGGTGTTCTTTCAAGCAATTACTCTGAAAATCTAATCATTTATACTCTGACCCATTGTATGCAAATATTGCAAATTGCATATGGATTAGACCATTCCATCAGGGTGTTGCGATTTTTATAAACAGTAGTGTATATAGATAGAAGACAGGTAATATTAACTGTTAGCGATGAAGAGCGCAAAGTAACATGGGTATTATGGATTGGTCAATAATTTTCATAACCTCTCTTTCTCTCTCTCTCTCTCTCCCATCCCCAAACAAGCATTATACATTAGGGAATTAAAAAATTGTCTAATTTCAAATATTTAAATCAAAATAATTGTCACTGATTTAGCTTTCATTAAAATTCCCTGTATTTGACTTGTGAAATTTCCCAATTTGTGAATGTTAATTTGAGGATATGCAACTTGTACTTTATTTGAAGGAAAAGGCCCTTGCCATGAAAGAATATTTGAGATATGGATCACGGGATATATATTTCGAAGGCTATGCCTGCATTCTCAATGGATGATTCTACAATATAAACCAGGCAGTTCTATGCCACAGTTTCTTTCTTACATTTCATTGTACTTGTAAATGAAATTACTGATTTTTTTTCCTTCTCCCTAGTTTATACTGTGTTTTTGGTTAGGGAACAAGACCGGTTCCTTCGCACTTTGATAATTCATATCAGAAATTAAAAATATTAGAAGCATGTTTAATAAATAATTGTAAACCTTTGCAACTCATTTTCTATAAAAACAGCACATGCCACTGAGTGGGGTTTGCTCCCCTATGGAATAAAGTTCACATCTTGAAGTTTGCTGAGAAGTTATTTAAAAAGTTATTCTTCAGTAGAATAATGAATTGTTCTGTAACAATAGTCCTGAATGAGAAGGAAATCTGAGAAACTAAAAATGAAAGAGAGTGTAACAGTAGAGGGAAATCAGTCTATCTGTGAAATTTTTTTAAAGAAGGCAAAAAAAAAAGCTTTTTTTTTTAGAGTTGTAATAAAAGACAGTCATTGGAATAAAAACAGAATAGGTTACAAGATCTCTTTTAGTGGCAGCATTTCAGGTTTTCTTAGTAGTGATTCAAAATGATCATCCAGTTATTATAATAATAGTAATATTCCCAAACGATAATGATGAGAAATTTTTTAAAAAATACCAGTCGTATTTTAGAGGAAGCCTAACTAAATTGATAGGGCCAATTGGGACAACCATGATGGATTCAGTAGCAAGGACAAAATTTTCCGTACTTTCCTAACCTAGAGCTTTATAAGCAAGAGATACATATGATTCACAGGTGAAAAGGTGTTTTGCATCTTGGAATTCACAAAATGTGAATCTGTTGTGGCTGTTTAACAGCGATTCCGAGTCAAATATCATACTGAAGCATTGACGGACAAAACTATTCATGTGTGGTTGAAGAAATTCATGGAGAGCACTCCAGGACCATCAGTTGAGACAAGTATTCATTAGGACTTCAAAAACTCAATAAATTGTGCAAAGATCTGGTAAATATACCCCCAAAGCTACGTTCTGGAGCAGAAATGTGAGACAGAATCATGCACACATTTGCTGGTATTGACGGTATCATGTTTGAATGAGTGTGCCAGGAACTGGAATATAGGACTGACATCTGCTCTGTCACAAGGGTGCACATGTCAAGCATCCATAGGGTCCATCATTAGCTTGAAGAGATTGTGTTATCTGTTGATATGAGTATTTTTGCTGTTAGCTTTTGCACAATACAGTCGAACCCTGAAAACTCAAATCGTCAGCGGACCACATAAAAATTTTGAACTTATCAGGTTTTTGAGTTAACCAGTAAGTCGAAAACTAGGCTACATGACCACTACAAAGATTACATGATACTCACAATATTTCTTTGAATTTGATTAGTTTTAATGAGATCTATTTACAAATACAGCACAGACCCCTTAAAATACTGACTGTTCCAACACAAAATCAATTCCAATGCGGTTTTGGCATGGCTTCCGAATTCTACTTCCGATTTGTAAAAATTTTCTAAAGGCATCTCTTGGTGATTTTTACCCATTTATATTTTTCATCTGATGTTTTATATTTGAAACTTTACGGAGAATTTCTGTTACTTTTTTCTCGAATTTCTGTTACTTTTCCATCAACAAAGCATTGAGACAGTGAAGTTTCGAAATCAAAATGGCAACGGCCCATCAGAAATATATGACTGCTTCTAAAAGCTAGTTTGCGATCATTCATGTAATAAACTTTATGGTCTACATGAACACTTCCTCTAAAAATGAATGTGCAATCGTCATCAATTACTACATCTAAATATTCTCCCACTGAACGTCCGCAATCAATTTTGTGTTTGCGCTAAATTTTGATTTTCACAATGGCTGCCAGTGACTGCGAAAGATTCCTGCATCGTTTTCCTTTGTCATATGGATGTAAAAATTAAAGTTGAAAAATGAAATAAAGTTTCAACAGGCAAAGCTTGTTTTTTTTTAAGATAGGTTTTCCTTAAATTTAGGAATACCTAGTCACTAAAACCAGAGTTATTTTGAGTTATCCGGGATTTATTAAAAAATTTGTTTGAGTTAATGACTGAATTTGCTATTGAATTAAATGCTCTGGGGGATGGGACTTAGAATATCATTTGAGTCAACCGGGAATTTGAGTTATCAGAGTTTGAGTTATTCGGGTTCGACTGTACATTGATAAAAGCCCAGAGGGAGTTATGAATAACCCTGTATATATTTATCTTATTTGCGTATTAGTAGCAGGACCTGCAGGAGGCAAAACTTTTGAATAAAATGTGACTTACAGTGACTTTTGTGAAAATACAATTTTTATTTTGTTTTTTGAATTTTTCCGGAATTGTTTGTTTTCAGGTTAACTCTATGCTTTGCAATTCATCTTTTAGATACATCGGACTTTATTCCATAAATGTTTTAAAAATGTTCATTTAATTTAGAATCAACTGCCATCCTGTATAATTTCCAACAATTATTGGCTGCCCAACTTAAATAACTTTTCCTTAACAAAACTTAGAAACATAAAATCTATAGCATGAAAAAACCTGCACTGAAGTTGATGGAAGCTTGTTTGAACCATCACCGTTAATGAAAAAAGGCAAAAAATTGTTAATAATTCTTTCATCACCAATTAGCAAATTAAAAAGTCCACTTCTGGATCAATTGGGAGAAATAAACATATGATTACCTGTATTATTATTACCTCTTAACTATTGGTTAATTGAATGGGGAGAAGGAAGTGGTGCATCCTCTGAGAAGAATAGCAGTAACTTCATACTAAAGAAACAGTTACAGCAAATGAGACAGGACTTTGTCCCACCTGCTCTGTATTCAGTTATGTAATCTAGTGCACTGGCTTTCCATGAGTTAGTGCTTAAAGTGAATCGGGTAAAAGTAATTTTTTTATATTATGGGCCAGATAACACAGCTTAAAATATGTATCCAATTTTTCTGCATTTTTTTTTTATTCTATTTTTTTATTAAACGAAGAAAAGAAGTCATGAAAACTGCAAAATATCAGCATGAGCTGTGAATGAAGCTTTTGTCACAGTAAATGAATAGATATAAAATGTGCATTACTCCTTCCACTCCAAAAGGCAAAAAAAGGTTATATATGCGAAAATATGGGAATGGATTATTGTTCTCAGTTCTGCTCAATAACTATCTCAATTATCATACTACTGATTTTATTCCTTTCATTCATTTTTATTAAAATTGTTTATTTCATTTAGAGGGTCACAGAATAGAAGTGGTTGTCTATAATCCAAAGGACATTGCCATTGAAAAGGCCAAAAAAGAAGAAAGGAAACTGAAATGGGAAAAGGTGAAAATTATTTTGTTATTCAGTTATTAAGCACTTCTGTTAATGTTCGTAATACATGCTTGTTAATGCAATAATTAATATAATAAAAAATAATGGAATAAAAAATGGTTTCATTTCACAAAAGACTGTAGATAGCTGTCTATCAATAAAAGCATTTATCATCCCATTGCAGCTCTAAGTGATGGAAAAATGGGAGGGTTATTTTATCTTGATGAATAATTTTATGGTACATTTGTCACTGACAAGGCCAAACTATAAATACAGGCTGGGGTACTCGATAATCACGTGACCAAGGTGGATCCAGCATTCGCTTGTAGTGTGACTAATCTGATGTCACACGAGTCCAAATGTAATCTTACACATTTGTACCCGTTGTATTTTATTTTCCAGTAATGATTTGTTGCATAGATTTAGATTTCGCTTATCCAAATGTGAGTCTTTGTTCTCTGTTTTGAGTAGGCTTAAGTGAAACTTTTGTGTTTTGAGTAACTTCGTGACAGTTCTTGACCTCGATTAATTCATATTATGATCTGTATTAAAATCTCAGTTCATTTCAGCTTTATTGTCTGTCACGAAGTTGTCTCATTTTTTTGTAGATTTGCATCTTCATTTTGTATTGCAATCAGCGGTTCTTAACTTTCATTTTCTCGTTCGAGTGGAAAGGGGGAGTCGGGGGCATTCTCCATTTTTTTCTCACGTTGCCTAGGCAACGATTTATCTTTTTGGCGGGATTCAATTTTGCACACGAACGGTGGGGTTGTGAGTGAGGATGGCTGATTGCTTGTGACTCATCACGTGTTTTCTAAAAATGAAATACTATATAAGGAAAAAATAATTAATCATTAGGCTCTCTTGGAAAATCATCGTCTCCATTGGTGATTGTTTCTCCATCGAGTGTTTGTGGCATCCCGCGCGGGAAGGTCAGTGACTTGGCCGATCCCGACACGGGGCCTAACATTGCAGAGCCGTGAACAACAGGCGGCCTAGAGCGTCAATCTACGAGCATGGCGGAGGGAAGCCAGTGAGCGGCAGTTGATGCGAGCTGAGAGCGGGAGGACGAGGTTCCCACTGGCGGCTACTTCGAGATGTTTTGGTGGCAGGCGGAGGCACTCGTCTGGGCCAGGCACGGAAGCACCGAATGCCAGTTATGCAACAATGGTGGAGCCGACGACGGGTGCAGCACATGAACCCTGTGCACGCCGTTCTGCTCGGCCAGCGTCATGGGAGGGATATCGTCCTATAGGCCTCTTCTCAGTTCATCGGTGGCATCAGTGGTTCCTTTTGCTATTGCTACATGTTCGTTGGACTGAACAAAGTAATCACCAGGTACTTTTGGCAAGATAGAACTCTTCTTCAAAATTTGAGCACGATTAAATCAGAGAACTTTCTTCCGAACATTAACTTTTCTTAAATAAATTAAAATGAAAGGGGAGAAAGTGATCATTCTGACTGCTGTACTTTTGTAATTTAATGTAATTTTTTTTTGCTTTTGAATTCTTCTTCTGACTAACATTCTAATCTCCTGACTTTTCTGTTTCCAATTTTATCCATTGAATAAAATTCATTTATTTGTCAATAAAGATTTGAATGTTTATTGATCAAAAATAGATATTACGTAAACTTTGTATTGGATTGTTGCATAAGAGTGTTCTAGCGGGGTTATCAACTTTAATTACTTAATTTCTTAACGGCAAATGGGGTACTGCAAACACAACGCGAATTTATTGATGATTTTACACTATACGATCCAGAATCTAAGGTAAGCGTTTTATGCTCTTATCGGGTATACTGACAGTGGTAGATCTTGCATTTGTCTTATCATTAAGTGAGATGGAGTCATAGTGTTGGGACTCATCACCTCCCCCCTTTTTTTATTTCAATTAAGAAAAGTTCGTTTTGGTCAAAGGCACCAATGTGACAGATGCGTTAGAGTACTCACTCAAGAAAAAAAAAGCTTCCACTCGCTTAATGAAGATGCAAAATGAAGATGCAAATCTACAAAAAAACGAGACAACTTCGTGACAGACAATAAAGCTGAAATGAACTGAGATTTTAATGCAGATCATAATATGAATTAATCGAGGTCAAGAACTGTCACGAAGTTACTCAAAACACAAAAGTTTCACTTAAGCCTACTCAAAACAGAGAACAAAGACTCAGATTTGGATAAGCGAAATCTAAATCTATGCAACAAATCATTACTGGAAAATAAAATACAACGGGTACAAATGTGTAAGATTACATTTGGACTCGTGTGACATCAGATATGTCACAGTAGTTACTTGTGTAGTGTGTTAACAGGATTCATATGCAGTGTGAAATAAGTAATTTAAAAAAATTTTTTGAAGAAATTTTTCAAAGCTATTGAATGAATGCTTCCTATTGAGTGTGTTAAATGAATGGAAATCTTTTAACACTGTAAATCCTATATCTTTTTCTAGTTGTACACAATATTTTTATGAGAAAAATGGGCGTTAAATACTACTGTGTGGTGGATGAAAAATATGCACCATGCTGTATGCACGTATAGTTTAACTTTGTTTATACTAATCGTTTTATTTTGGGATGGGGTGGGGTGACTTTTTGCTTATGCAAAAATGCAAATTAGCTTATGACCCAGAAATATTATTAGCTTATTACCACGCACCAGTGATTTTTTACCTCTTTGCCAATATGCAAATTGGCCTACTTAGCCGTGTAATCACCCTATTTAATTTACCTAAGAAGTTTCTTAGAGCAAATTAAATTCCCCTATCATTATAATATTATCGTAAATTAGATTCCGTATAGTGATTACTTACCTTTATGATCGTCAACTGTCTCAGAAGATCAGTCCTGTCAGTCTGAGGACCCCCCTCCCGTTCCAAGAGAAGGCTCCTTTGTAAATCCAGCCATTTGGGTGACTTTCGGTGAAAATCATGAGCGTTTGGCAAAAGTGTGCACGAAACTGTAAATCAAGCCATTTGGGCGACTTTCGGTGAAAATCTGAGCTAGATCCCGATTATTCTAAGCCAAAAGTACTTGATCATTGTGGCCACAATATTGCATTTATCTATTTATTAATGACAAAGCTTCCCTTCCCCCTGAGTGGATGCCCCTTTACCGTGGGTCAGGGTTTGGGTGCTTCAGGGATTCTGTGAGCTATGCTGGTTGTAGCACGGCTACTTTAGGGTCGCCCTTACCAGAAAGGTCATGGTTGAGAAATGAGACGAAGTGTATCCAAACAAACATATATCTCATGATGTCGACGAGTGAGAGAATTCATACTGCATTTGGTGCGTTCGGGAGTTAGGCAGAGGCTCTTGTTCGAAAAATAGTCGACAGTCTCCGGCTGTTATCTCGGAGAAATGCCTCCGAGAAGCCCCACCAATGCACTCGCTATGCGCTTGGGGAAATGGTCGGGGCCAGCGCATGCCTTTACCCAGGAGGAGAAACGGGTAAACCGACAACGGGATTGGGTGCTGTCAATTGGCACTTGGAACGTATTCTCCATGACAGGAAAGGAATCGGAGTTAGTGGAGGAAGCCAAACGGTATCGACTGGATATCATAGGTATTACCTCTACGAAACGTCCGGGTTCTGGAACTGTGGACTTAGAAGGAGGGTGGAAGCTTTTCTACTCTGGTGTCGACCCTAACATGACTGCCCAGGCGGGAGTGGGGATACTCACAAGTCCCCGGCTGGCAGATTATATTGCAGATTGGACCCCCTTAGGTGGAAGACTGTGTCTCCTGAGGCTTCAGATAGGGAAACGGTCTCTCTCTCTCTATTCGTTGCATATGCTCCGAATGCAGTCACAGAGTACCCACTTTATCTTGATGAAGTTGATGCTGTTCTTAGCAGGAGAGGGAGTGCAGATTCTGTCATCCTGATGGGCGACTTCAATGCACACGTAGCGGCTGATGACCAAACGTGGAAAGGCGTGATTGGGAGGAATGGTGACCCCTATTTAAATGCGAATGGGAAGTTCTTGTTGGATCTCTGTTGCAACAATGGACTTTCCATCACAAACACCTTCTTCCAGCACAGGGATGTCCATAAGTTTACCTGGTACAGGGATGCAATGGACCAGAAGTCACTGATTGACTTTGTAATCGTTTCAGCCGACCTATTCCTATGAGCGTTGGATACTCGTGTGAGAAGAGGGGCAGAACTATCAACTGATCACCACCTTGTTGTCTGCACTTTGCGGTTCTCTGGATCCATGCCAACCAAGCGAAATACTAGGTTCAGACAAACTTGGCGCATCAAATGGGAGGCATTGGAGGATAGAGCTGTGATGAAGACCTTTGCAGATAACATATCTTCAAGTTTCAAAGAACTACCCAGTGATCATGGTACTGTTGAAGAGGAGTGGCAGTTTAAAACTGCTGTGATTACTTCGGCTGCATTGTGCTGTGGTCGTAAGCGGCCGAGTGTGGCGCAGGGCGGTGAGAAAAGGACTGCATGGTGGAACGGTGAAGTCCAAGAAGCTGTCAAGGCGAAGAAGGAAGCCTATTTGCTATGGCTTGCAAATAAGTCAACTTCGAGTCGAGTGCAGTACACTGAGGCGCGAAAAGCAGCAGCAAAGACAGTATCAACAGCTAAAGCCAAGGCCTGGGAGAAGTTCGGGGAGAAATTGGAGGCAGACTATGGTTCGGCAAACAAGGTGTTCTGGCAGACCGTGCGCCGCCTCCGTGGAAAGAAGTCTCTTTCATCACAAACTATTAAGAGTTCAGATGGTAGGCTTCTGAAAACGGAGGAGAGCGTATTGCATAGGTGGAAGGAATACTTTGCATCTCTTCTTAATCCGGTGACGACAACAACTGAGACATACGAGATGCACCTTGGAGCGGAGAATAGTCACGGTAGTATCACTGAAACAGAAGTCAGATGGGCAATTAAGTCCTTGAAGACTGGCAAAGCTGCAGGTGATGATGAAATCCGGTCCGAGATGTTAAAGGCCTTAAATCAGGATGGTATCCTGTGGCTGACTCGAGTGTGTCAGGTTGCTTGGATATCTGGACAGGCCCCTAAGCTTTGGCAGACAGGAATTGTGATCCCTATCTTCAAAAAGGGAGATCAGAGAGATTGCAACAACTATCGAGGCATCTCTTTGCTCAGCATTCCTAGGAAAGTGTACGAGAAGTGTCTGGAGAAGAGAAGTCGAGAAATAGGCGACTCCAAACTGTCGGGGGAGCAGTGTGGTTTCTGACCTGGCCGAAGCACGACGGATCACATCTTTGCTCTAAGGCAAATCTTTGAGAAATCCTGGGAGTATGCAAAAGAGGTCTACGCTTGCTTTGTGGACCTCGAAAAAGCATATGACAGAGTTCCTCGGGAGAAGCTCTGGCAAGTGTTGCAAGAGTATGGAGTGGATGGGCAATTACTGGTTGCTATCATGTCTCTGTACAAAAGCTCTGAGATGTGTGTTCGGATAAATGGCATTAAGTCAAGGCCATTCACCGTGGGTGTTGGACTCTGCCAAGGGTGCATACTGTCGCCCCTGTTGTTCATTATCTTTATGGACTGGATAGACAGGGGCAGCCGAGGCGATGAACATGTTTGTGTGGGCGACTGCCTGGTGGAGAGGTTGCTCTTTGCTGACGACCTTGTTCTCCTTGGGTCTTCTCGCACGAACCTTCAGCGTTCACTAGACCGGTTTGCAGCCAAATGTGAAGAAGCTGGGATGAAGATCAGTGTGGCTAAAACCGAGGTTTTGGTCCTTTCAAGACAGCCTGCTCAGTGTGCTCTCCATGTTAGGGGAGCCTCATTGAGACAGGTGGAGAAATTCAAGTATCTCGGGATTGCATTCACGAGTGATGGACGGCAGGAGAAAGAATTGGATGCTCGGATCGGTGCAGCAAGCTGTGTCAGACGTGAACTGTGGCGATCCGTGGTAACGAAACGTGAGCTGGGTAACAAAGCCAAGCTCTCCGTCTTCAAATCTATCTTTGTCCCCATTCTCACCTATGGTCATGAGGCTTGGGTAATGACCGAAAGAGTGCGATCGTGGGTACAAGCGGCCGAAATGAGATTTCTGAGAGGTGTGGCACGTGTTACCCTACTAGATAGAGTGTACAGCAGCACAATAAGGGAATCTTTAGGTGTTGAGCCGCTACTTCTCCGCATTGAGAGATCTCAGTTGCGCTGGTATGGCCACGTGATACGGATGCTGCAAACTAATCTTCCTAGGCAGTTGTTATTTTCCAAGCCGGTGGGTAAGAGACCAAGGGGTCAGCCTAGAACCGTGTGGCTAGACTGTATGGAAAATCTGGGTTCGAGTCGCTTGGATATTACTAGGGAGGACATGCGCCTGATGGCGGAAGATCGCGATCGCTGGAGATCCTCTATAGGGCTGCTGCCCCCGCGACCCTAATGGATAAGCGGGTTTGAAAAGTAAGTAAGTAAGCTTCCCTTCTTAACTATTATTTCTAATCTTGACTGAAAAGAATATACTTTAATGGAGTTTTCCTTTACTTCTAATTAACTTTAAATAAGCCTAGGTGAAGCGAATTATTTATGCTCAAGAATATGCATCAGATTTGATTAAGTTTAATAAACTTTATTCAAAGCAAAATGAATTGTTAGTTAGAGTGTTAGTATAAATAAGAAAATTCAAGATAAATCAAGAAATTTGTATTTAAAGTTTATTGTTTTGTATTTAAATTTCTTTATGAGCTAAATGTTCCCCTCTTTATTTGATTGAGAAATATGCGATAGAGGCAAATTCTCTCTTAAATAGTCAGTATATTTTATTTAATTAAGTTTGAATTTGCAAACACTTATCTGTTCATAAAGTTAATCACTTTCAAAGATGTTGCTTCGATGCTTGAATATGCATACGTATGCGAAGGCGTTCGAAGATGCTGATGTTGCTACTGAAGTTCGTGTTGCACCGCTGTCAGCCAATGGTTGCCAGACAAGCGTCCGCCAAGTGATGGTTGCTGATTCTTGCTGTGGCCGCCGCTTCCACACGCAGATAAAGCCCGCTGCATTGCCCTATGGATCGCAGACGTTCCCGCTGAGAATGCTCCCACAACCAGGATCGTTGACCATTGGCATCTGTTGCTTGGTGCTGCGTTCTCTGCTTTCACTCACACTGACTTGCATTGACTTCCCTTCGCCGGTGTCTCGGTTAGTGACAACCTTCCGCCCTCCACACTTACCAGAGAACATTGTTGCCTCAGAGCGTGAGAGCTTAAAAAGTGTCAGCAAGTTTCTGCCCAACACATGAGACGATGGGCCAAAGCAGAGTAAGACCAAGGGGTCAGTGGAGAACCTCGCCTCGCCGGTTGGCGAAGAGAAATTGGATCTTCGATAACAATGAGATGTTCCAGAGATTGAGAGACAGCTTGCTAGAGAGATAAGAGAGAGAAGCACTGTCCAGTCCCCCCTTTTATAACACTAATATTAGCACGGGAAAATGAATCCGTCAATCATTGTTTCCATCGATTCTCCTATGCTTTGCTGCTTAATAGAAGCAATCTATCGTTTCGAAAGATCGTTGGCAATACCCCTCCCCTCCATGGCTTGTTGCTTAGCAACAATTTTTTTACTGCTACTTCTACCATGTCTTTTAACAATCTTTTAACGGAAAAAAAACCTTAAATTTCGGGAGATGGAATGATGGATTGAGAGATAAAAACACAAAATTACAAAATACAGATAATCGAAAATAATTGGTCAATTACGTTAAACGTTAAAAAATCCATGAGCATAAAAACTAGCTTCACGCTGAAAATTGTGGATAATGGTTGTAATAAAATAGATAAAATAATTAAAGGTTTATTAATTGAATTAATTAAAACTGATCCAAATACAGTAGAACCTCATTTTTATGAACTCGCATTTTACGAAATTCCGGATTTTACAAAGTAATTCTGAAATCCCGACCCCCACCTGTTAATTTCCATATAATAAACTTTAAGTTTTACAAAGTGTTTTTACGACAAAATTCGGATTTTATGAAGTTAAAATTTGTAATTGGTAGTAAAAAATTTTACTAAAAAACTGAAAATTTTTTGCTTTAGCGGCCTGGTTGCATTTTTTCGTCTGGTTGCTTTTTGTTCATTTGGCTTATGTTATCGCCATCGTGATCGATGATTAACTGGACTAGTTTCCGCCGTCGCCAACAGAGGGTGCGATAAGTAATGCAAACGAAAGTGAAACTGAACTTGCAGTCCCACCCGAAGATGATGATAGCATATTTGAAGGATTTGAAGAGTGGGAAATCCTGAAAAGTAAGCTGAATTTTCAATCTAAATTCTCCGAGTTTGTTAATATTGATGCGGAATTTTTAACTTCTCCGACGTTAAACGATAGCAAAATTTGTGATCCCATTAAAGATGGCGGTGAAGAAGATGACATGACAAGAAATTGGAAAATACGACATTCAAAGCATCATCCTCACAAATTAAAAATTCCTTAGAAACTCTAAAAAAAACAATATTTGCAAATGTACTAAATTCAACAAAAAATATTGTCTGTATGCAACTAAAAATGTACCAGACAATATTTTTGACAGTTTTTTTTGAATTTTCAAACTACTTAAATAATAATATAACTTCAAATATGCATCAGACAACAATTCTTAAATATTTTCAAAACTTGAATACTTAATCAGTGTAATTGCCTATTTGTATTAAAAAAACTGCCTATTAAAAATTACGTTTTTTTGGGGAGGGGGTTGTTTTTTACGAAGTTCGGATTTTACGAATAAATGTTATTGGTCCCCTGAAATTCATAAAAATGAGGTTCTACTGTACAATCATGATTTAGATCTGTGTGGCATATCACAGATATGTCACAATTTGAATGATTATGATCAATTTGTGTTCTAAACGATCACTTTATTTTGAAGATTGGCACGAGTTTCAAAAATCATCAAAAAAATTGAATGAGCCTTGACTTACTAATGAATTATTAGAGGATGTTATGTAAACTTAGATGTTAGACTTATAATAAGGGAAATTTAGTAATTCAGTAAAAAAATTAAAAATTTCAGTTTAATACTAGCTGATAATGTAATATGCACATTATCTTTGATGTATTAGGAGAAAAAATTTTGCCAACAAATGAGGATTACAATTCATCTTAATCAACTTGAACGATATTCTAAGTCCATCCCACAGAGTATTTAATTAATAGATATATCACTCGTTAACTCAAACAAATGGTTTAATAAATCCCGGATAACTTGAAGAAATTTTTGGTTTTAGTAAATAGATATTGGTAATTTAAAGCAAAAACTATATTAAAATATTTTAAAAATTAATACAATACAGACCAAGATCAATTCTTCATCAACTTTCATGTTAGGTCCAAGAGTGCTCGAGCGAACTTCTCCTTTTTCCTCTCTCTTTTATTTATTTTATTTATTTATTTACTTATTATTATTTATTAAGAAGGTACAAAACATCCACCCAAGTCCAATATGGGCTGGGGTCGATGAGGTAGGTTCCCGGGTGGTCAGAATATAACAAATTGTAGTAAATTGAATGATATATGTGGGTTCAAGAAAAAGCTGAAAACTAAAAAAGAGAAGAAAGAGAAAAGAAAACCTAGAAAAGAGGGGAAGCCAAAATCGGAGGGAAACTCTAATTCACAAGGAGATTTGAAATACCTACGTATCCGGTATTTGAAATCTCCTTGTGGATTAGAGGTTTCCTCCGATTTTGGTTCTTCCATTCCACAGTTTTTTGCTTAATTTTTGTTCAAGAGGGGAAGAACAAGTTTCAAGAAATGTTATGCAGATGAGTTGAAAATCTTGATTTAAAAATAGCAATAGACGAAGAAAAGAACGGATTTCAGATATAAGGCTAGACCAGAGCTTTAAACCAGAGATAGAAACACATGTGGGTTGTTAAACATGTTTAATGTGCCATTCGGAGGGGCTGTAGGAATGTGCTGGTGGAAACTATAAGGAGGGATAGTAGTAGCAGTAAGAGGCAAGTGAGGTAGGGATGTAATTAAATGATTATTAAGAGCTTTATACAAGGTGCGTTCAAGTTATAAGGTCTCCAAATTTTTTTCTCTGCAGTGAAGTAAGTAGAAAGATCCGGATGCTTTTAAAATTTTACGAGAAATACTTTGTCTTTACTAACATAGATGGCAGCACTATACCGTGAACGGCGTGAATACCGTGCGCGTTGCCCCGAACGATGTTTCATATACTTGAAATGTGCGAAGTTTAGTTTACAAGATCAACGTGTAATAATTCGTTTTCTGTACTTGCAGGGTGAAACACCCATCGAAATTCATCGCCAATTGAGTGAGATATGCGATAAAGGCATTATGAATGTTAAAAATATGTGTTCATGGGTGCGAAAGTTTAAAGAAGGTCGAGAATCATGTGAGAATGAACCGAACCAGCCGGACGGAAGCCATGATTGCTTGTGTGAAACAAGTTTGGAAGACCGTCACTTAGGTGTGCATGATATTGCCTCTAAACTAGGCATTTCCGTGGTGTTTGTGGAGTCCATTTTGCATGAATAGCTGAAAATGCAGAAAGTTTTTTCAAGGTGGGTTCCATGAATGCTGACCGACAAACACAAGTCTGCGTGGGTAGCAATTTCTCAATAGATGTTGACACATGATGGAGCAATGAATGGTGCTTTCTTTTCATCAGTTGTGACGATGGATGAGACGTGGATTCCATTTTTTAACCCCAAAACGAAACGCCAATCTTCACAATGAAAGTACGCTGATTCACCGCCACCGAAAAAATTTAGAGTCACAGCCTCTGCTGAGAAAGTTATGGTGTCCATGTTTTGGGACAGCGAAGGCGTAGTCCTCACGCATTGTGTTCCAAAGGGTACAACTGTTACAGCTAATTCATACGAAAATGTTTTGAGAACAAAATTCTTTCCAGCAGTGCATGAGAAACGACCAAACAAGAATAGACGGGTGCTTTTTCATCAAGACGACGCCCGTGCTCATCGGGCACTCCTAATCCAGCAGTTTCTTCAAAATAACAACTTTGAGGTTGTTTCCCATGCTCCATACTCATGAGACCTCGCTCCTAGCGATTTCTGGCTTTTTTCAATCATGAAGGACACTCTCCATGACCGCTCGTTTCCAAACAAGCTGCCGGTGCTTCAGCGATTTACCAGTGGGCAAAACCATACCCCTAAAGAAGAGTTCTCAGCAGCCATGGAATCATGGCGCTCCCGTCGTGAAAAATGTGTTCGACTTCACGGTGATTATGTTGAGAAGTAACAGTAGTTACAACTTTCTGGGTTAAGTATTTTGTCAGAAAAAAATTTGGAGACCTTAGAACGCACCTCGCAGATAAAAGTTGCCAAGTTGAAGATATAAAATTAATAAATAGGAATAATGCCGACAGAATTAAAAAGATGTGATACAGAAGATGGCTTAGGAAGTTTCAAAAGTATTCGAAGAAACCATTTTTGGTGGCAGAACAGACGTAATAAATTGGATTTGGTGGAAGAGCCCGAAAATTGAATCCCACAAGAGAGCGAAGAATTAATTAGTGCATGGTAAAGCAGCAGTAAAATATAAGGGGGAAGGTAATGAAGACGGGAGAAAAGACCAAGTCAGTAGCTTAGAGTAGAAGCAAGGCGTTAATATGAATGTCCCAAGATAAATTATGGGATAAATAAATTCCCAGATATTTAAAGGATTTGGATAAAATGACGCCTTGTGAATTGTAGTTTAACTGAAAGCATTAGTATCATATTGTTTGTTGAGAAAAAATTACATAGGTAGTTTTAACAAGGTTCGGTTGCAAATGGTTAGTACAGTTCCAAAGAAAAAATTTATGTAGAATAGTATTTAACTTACGTACAATTGTCAGAATTGAAGGATCGGCAAGAGACAAAGAAGCATCGTTGGCATAAAGTATGAGAGAAGCGGTGAAAGGATTAAATCTTGAGGAACCCCAACATTCTGAGATATTGTATCAGTAGATAACTTGAGCTCAAGCTACATTTGTCAATGAATGAAGTGCTCAATGTGATATCCTTCTGCAGCAATGCATAACTGTGCACGACATTTCACAGAACCCATCACATTTAACATCATGATGGGTGTTATGTCTGTACAAGCCTGCTGAGTTTGTTGTTTCAAATCATTTACTGATGCTGTTACAGTGGCATACACCTTGAGCACAGAAATTTCATTTTGTTGTAGTGGATTTATTTTTACACTTACTTTTAATCTCTCTCTCTCTCTCTCTCTCTCTGCAGCATTAAAGACCTGATTAATTCTGATGTCTAGTGGCTGCAATCTTTTTGTCAGCCCTCCTGGAATGACTGCTACAACAATATATTTACTTTGCTAAAAACGTTCCCGGTTGCCTCTGTGTTTTGTGCACGCATGAAATCCATGACTAATAGAGACTTGGGACAGAAAAAAACCCACCCTCCCCTCTTTGGTAGACTTGCTCTGCCCAAGCTGCCATTATCCTTTTGCCGATCTACCCCTTTTCTTGAACAACAAGAAGTAGTATTCCTAGTGGAAACATCTCCTTAAGCATCATTATTTATTTGAAAATAATCATTGGCCTTGATTTTCTTCCTAATGTACTACAAGATAATACCATGGTAAAATGCAATTTCTCACAGCCAGTGGTTATTATTGCTATCGATTTCGCCCCTTTCTTGCCAACACTTCTATTACAGGGAGCATCAAATGTTAATGTAACTTCATCCATGTTTATTAGGTGGTCCAAGTTGACTCCATCCATTTTTGAATGTAAGAATGCATGAAATTCATTTACCTAATATAAAATTCCCATAAATATCATGTTATTGGTCATATTTGAACACTAAATTGATTTGATAAAGGAGTAAGCGATGCTTGAGATGACCAAAGTCTAGTGGCTAGATAACTTCTCTTGCCAATCATGTGGTTCTTTTTGTTCCAGGCTCGTCCTCAGTCTTATAGATAGTCTGTTTCTTTGAAGAAGTCTCGTGCCCACCAAAACCATTGATTCCCAATTGTATCGACACATCGGTGGCTTTTGCCCGTGTGACGTGCCACCCCCTACCCTCGATAGTCTATAAACACCCCAAGTATAACAAGTGAAGGGGAGGACCTGTCAGGGGTTCGGGACCTGGATTAATTCTTAAAGAAATACTGGCACAGAGACATTAAGCAGGATTCACACGTTTTATTCATAAGCTTATACAGGGTCGGTCAGTGCAATGGGATCTTAAGAATAGTCAGAGGGGCCTCTCTAAAACTAACTTACTATCTTAAGCTACAATGACATACATTCACAAGTACTCGCCATGAATGGAACAGTCCAGTGTCATCAAGTTTCTGAGCATACACGGAAGTACATTCCAAATACCATAATCAGGCCTTATTGCTATAGAAAATCAGATCCAGTATCAAGAAATACTACCAACTTCCGAAAAGTATTCCTAACAGCTCACATGAAAGCAAAATGTGACCCCTTTTGTTTATGCACAATGAGGGGAGGGCACCTTAACCCCTCCTTGGCGAGTGGTAGTATTTAACTTTCACAGTCTTAATGCGGAATCCAATTGGACAAGGTGTTTCCACTTCAGATTAAGTGCACCCCTTCCTAATGGCACTTCGCACTATATTTACAGCTTTACTGCGGAATCCAATGGGACAAGGTGTTTTCACTTTAGATTAAGTGCACCCCTCCCTAATGGCACTTCGCACTGCATTTGAACGGATGAGATCTCTCGACCAACACCTGTTACATGGGTTACTTCTGCTTGGAACCGATGTCAAAGGCTGTCTGATTCATTTTCACTTTAGTTAAAGCAATTAACAACCTCTTAAAACAAGTAACAGTAAATGCAACACAAAGTTCCTGAAATAACGCGCAACATCGTCTGGGCATGCTAATAAAAAAAACATGGGTACATAAACTTGGTGAAGTGAGCACAGAAATCCAATAACACTTATTCTTCCTCGTATACATACAAAAGTCGCACAACTTAAGGCAAGTCTTCGCTGCTCCGTTTCCGCGAATGTTTTCCACACTTGGGAGGGGAGGAAGGGGGTTTCAGGGCGGACGCATTCCAAAGCGCATATCGAAAATCGGAACAAAAAGTTATTCACCAAGATGTCATCTTAATTGCACCGATCACCTTCGTTTTACCTGTTGTCGTTCAACAACTATAGACACCATCAAGAGAAATCATCGCTGGGCTCAGACCTCACTCCTTTAAATCGAACACGCAATGGCTGCCATCATCACACTGAAGCCGACGCTTTCCTGCATAGCTTAGCAAAGTTCTAAAACTTTGAATCTCGTTTAAATAAACTTAACATACTAATAATAAATGTTAAACAAAATGTGGGTGCTAATTGCACCATTTATACAGAGTAAACAACTCCTATAAATCTTCGTAGACCATGTACTATACGCTCGAAGAGCGAAGCAAAACATGACCGCTCAACACGAACGGTTTTAGAAGCGAACAAAAAAATTAATATAAAAATTAATTCCTCTTTAACAACAATACTCATTATAAAAGATAATCGATTGTTTGCTGGAGGCTAAACAAAAATTCTCAAACACTAACAATGTCAACCGCCAACAAACATCGCAACAAGCGAAAAACAAAGAGAATCACACGCGATCGACTCTGCGTTGTCAGAGGGACGCTCGCAAAAGAGCGGCCGCGCTCCCGTTAAACTAAACACGATCAACTCAGCACATTCACTCACATTTCTATGCCCAAACAAACTGACTAACACAACCCACCACAAAACAAACACATCCTAACCACACGAACAGAAAACAAATGGCAAACAAACCGCCCACAACGATCAAAACAACAAAACAAAAGAGCATCGCGCACATCGCTTGCGCATCCCTTTCCCATAACCAGTCGTTTGCTATTTTCCCTTCCCGTTGGACATATGCAACCCAAACTGACATCAAATGTCACACCCGTATTTGCACTGTACTGACTTGCTGCAATGTTTTACATTTTTTTCAATTAGGAAATGCAACCTTCCTTCGTCGCAATGATCGCTTATCTCTTAGCATCTTTAACAGAGTATCTTTCTGTTTCAACCAAAGACACACGTTACATTCGTTAACACTGTATATTTGGGCAGCCTCGTGAGTCATGTGCGGTTCTGCATATTTAATAACATCTAATTTTCTTGCTGCAGAGTAGGTTTCCCTCGTCTTCATTGGAGCATGTCACTTTTCAGATACACTACATGTCAAAGGAGTTGGGACACCCCTGTGAACATCTACCGTAATTGTGGGACTGGACTTGGCCCGCTCATCAAGGTGGACGGAAAAATTGATGCTGATGGCTATGGGACCATTCTGGATAACGGGGCACTTCCAGCACTATGGGAACACTTCGGTGACGGGCTGTTCCTCTTCCAGCACGACAATGTGCCTTGCCACAAAGCAAGATCCATATCTGACTGGTTTGATGAGATGCGGGTTGAAGAACTGGATTGGCCCGCCCAGAGTCCTGATCTCAACCCCATCAAACATCTCTGGGACGAATTGGAACGATGTGTGAGATCCAGGATGGTTCGCCCTACATCTGTCCAGGAAGTGACCACGACACTCCTCGAGGAATGGAGGTCAATACCTGTGGATACATACCGTAAACTTGTGGACAGTATGCCATGTAGGGTGTAGCAGTGATAGTAGCTCGGGGTGGTTCTACACACTACTGATGGAAGCTTTTTGCGGCTTTACGGTAGATCAACAGGTGTCCCAACTCCTTTGATCATGTAGTGTACATTTATTAGAGTTAGATCAAGAAAAATAAGAAAAGCCATTCATTAAAAAAAAAAGAAAAATCTTTCTTTTGATGAATAAGAACCTCTTGAATTAAGATTTAGTGATTTGCATAATTTTAATTTAAGAGGGCCAGAGAAATTAGAAAAGATATTCAATTAAAAAACAAAAGTGGAAAAAAAAAATAGAAGAAAAAGAAAATCTCACTTCTGCTGCACTGTGTAGAATGCGAATTCCATTTGAAATTCCTTTCATAGTTTGACTTTATTAGGAGCTTTAGCAAGCAGCTACTTATAAGAACGCACTCTTGGTCTATACGTTTATCCGGCCGTCCGCTTTTGCACGATAACTTGAAAGGAATAATAACAACGATTGTTTTGTCTACTCATATTTGCTCTTAATAAATTAATACATGTATTTCTGCTTCACAGCTAAAGCTCCTCCTCGGAAGGTTTACAAGATTTATTTAGTTCTCAGTGCTGTCAACAATCAACATGCACTTGGTATGATGACTGACGATAACATGTATTCAATTTTGAATTAAGGTTTATATCTATTTTAAGAAGAAAGAAATTTTCACATCAAAATCGGATTATTATTTGCACTTTTTGATAATGTGCAGTGACGATATTTTAAAATTTATTTTGGATAATACATGCATTATAATCCAAAAATTACGCCTATCCGTTAGGCTCACCAGGGCAGCAGCCCTATGGAGGATATCCAGCATTCGCGATCAGGCACATGTCTTCAATTGCAGGGTTCCTACAGTCAGCGGAGGTCAGGGAAAATCAGGGAAATGAAAATGAGCCAGGGAAAGTCGGGGAACTTGCAAAAAAGTCAGAGAAATTTATAGGTTTCCTTCCTTATTCAGAGGTCGCCACTGTTGCACCGAGTGGCGACAGTTTTCATAAGCATAGACTTACAGAAAATGCACGTAAATCAAGAGGAAACTGTTATCCAAATCTTAATTGATTACGACTTATTAAATGAATTGGTACCAAAATTGGATAAATTTGAATTTTGTTAAACATAAAGCAATTTATTGAAAACTGTCATTCTGTATTATTGCTATTAAATAAGCTTCAATCTTCATCAATTATTGGGGGTTGCAGATTTGATAAAACATAACACGTGTACACAATTTTATCAAGATTAGGTGCAAGTTTCTTGCTTAAAATGTCACATGTTCGAATTCGTTGCATCATTCTTTCGACATGAATTCTAACTGATGCGATTTTGTATGTTTCATTTACATATTGCTTACTAAATTATTCTTTTGATGCAGATGCAGAAACTGTTTTTTACAAAAGTGAAAATTGGCTAATTTTATGTCCTTTTTATTATTTTTCTATAAATCTGATCCGATTGTCGATTATGTATTTTAGTTTCTCCCGTAGTCGCATTTAGATTAGGTACATGTACTAGGTACCTTCTAGAGCAGTGATTTTTAAACAGTGTGCTGTGAGTGGCTCGGGTGTAGGACATAATGCAACTGGACAAAATGCAATCGTACGAAGAGCAGCAAAGTTTCAGGGTTTATTTTATATGAGATAATATCAATACAACAATGAATAATATGCAATAAATAGGTATTGCTCCTGTCATTCGATATGGATGCCATTTTTCATTTCACTTACGCCCAGTGGTGAATAATTGCAAGAGACAGTTATTTCGGGGAAGAGGAGAAAACACCCTTCCTTCTTCTGTTTCGATATCGGTCAGGCATCTTGAAAATTGCTGATCACAGTTTTGTGTATTGGCTCCCTTGTGTAGCATATGTAATGGGTATGTGGTGAAATTCTAACTGCTTCCCATAATCTGTGAAGATCAAAGACCACAACCTTTATACAGCAAAATGGACAGCTTATTCCTACACCCTTTTACCGATCGTGGTAGTCACTGTGTGAACGCCCCTTTCGCGTTCTTGTGTGCAAATTATCTGATGCCTCCACTTCACAGTGTCTTTTGTGGTTCTGGCAGTGCTGGTTTATCACTAAATAGTAACCCGTATTAAGGGATAATTTACAACCTTGAGATACTATAAGTGTGATTGTATGGTTAGGCCTAATCGTCGCTACTGGCATAGCCTTCTGGGGTTTTTTGAAGGCTATGCTTCTGGATCCGTGTGTGTCTGTCTCTTGTGGAGATATGCGTGTTTTGCGCATTGACCACCAGATGGTGAAACTGTCGATTGGGTCATTCGACCCCCCACATGGGATGGGGCATTGATAAGGAATGCTCAAACTGGGGTTCAGTATCTTGGTTCAACTCCTGTTAGAAGTTCCAACTTAGAACCATAACATGTAATGACTCTCTCAAGGATTAGGCAACTACTGACTACAGCTCCAAGGATCAAAACAAGTCGCTAGCTCAAACCGTCTAGGAGGAGATTAAATTACAGATAAATAAATAAATACACGCAAGAGTTTTAGTGTATATATATATATATCAGTAAATGCGATTATTCGTAATGCGAAGATTGACGGATGTAGTGAAGAAGGGCGAAACACAAAAACCCTGGAATGCAATAAATAATAAGAAGTAAAAACTAAAAAACTATAAAAAATAAAAAAATAATGAATAAATAAATCAAAAATAAAATAAAAGAAATAAAAAACTCTTTCACCACAACAAAATTAAAGGAAAAATACGACCTGAACCTGGAAGCGCTTTTCGACAGCAAGGCTATCATCATTCAGCAAGGACTGAGGAGCACACTAGGGGGACCAGAGTGAACTCACTTGAACACTGAAAAACCAAGTATATGTAGCGAAAAGACCACTGTTTTAGGCCAGTCAGAGAAAAGACACGAAATAGGACAAATTAATGATTGGCCAGCTGAGTCCACCATTGGATTAATGCTGAGCCACCAATGGGGCCTGAGTCTGACTTTAGTAGTAAATTATGATTGGTTTTTTGTATGGCCATATTCTCAAAAGCATCCCATTTGGTGTCTTTTCTCTGATTGGCCTAAAACAGTGGTCTTTTCGCTACATATACTCAGTTTTTCTGTGTTGAAGTCAGTTATACAAAATGCCCTAAATATTCACAAGTCAAACGAGTCCCGACCAAATTTACTCCGGAGACATCCTATGCCTCAGTAGTCTCGAATTAAAAGATTTAAATTGAATGACATACAAAACATGTGCAAACAACTAGGCAGTATATGCCATTTGTATAATAAATTAGGCAAAGAATACCCACAAATGAGTGGAATTCTTACGAGCAAACACTGAGATTATGGCTGATCGACGCTATACTATTATTAACAGAGGTAAGCTTCGTTGTGTCATATGGAATGCCAGGGGAATTCCCCGGAGGCGTATTAAGTTTTATAACTATTTCATTAAAAGGGATATAGATGTGGCATTTGTTTGTGAGACACATCTAAAGCCGGGACAAGACTTCAGAATCCTGGGCTACTGTGTCTATCGCAAGATAGAATTGTTACTGCCAATGTGAAGGTCTCATCTGGAGGTGCAGCAATTATCGTTAAAAAAGGCATTCAGCATCGAGAAGACCTCATTCGATTGTATACAGGAATGGAGGTTGCTTCTGTTATTATCACAGATACTACTGTTGGCGATGTAAAATTCCTGGCTCTCTACAACTCTCCCAAGCATAAAATCGATGTTAATGAGCTCGACGAGCTATTCTCTGGGAATATCCCAATGGTAATAGCGGGGGACTTGAATGCTAAGCACTCACAGTGGAACTCCAAATGTCATAATCAGAACGGTGTCATATTATATGGATATATACAGAGCAAAACTGATATCATTGCGATAGGTCCTGTAAACGACACGTGTTACTGTGACCACTCACCTACAAGTGATGTCCTTGATATTGTGTTGCTGAAAGGCTACTATATGCCATTCGATATTTTTACTGTTGATGATTTATCTTCAGATCATAAACCGGTTGCACTGAATTTTGAAACTGTAAATATTGACTTCAGAAAACAAATGGGACTTAAACAGGATTGGAAACTTTTCAGAGATCTTCTCAAAAATGCCAGTAATCTACTCAATGACGTGCATGGCATGGAGGAGATAGACATAAACGTTAAAAGGGTCACGTCTACATAATCAGTAGACGTGAAACAACCTGAACATCTCGATCTTACTCCAGCAATCAAGTATCTAATAGACCAAAGAAACAGGGTAAGGAGGCAATGGCACCGAACACGAGAGCCTTGGCTTAAAACCAAATATAATCAACTTACGAGAAGAGTACATGAGGAAGTAAATAAACTTCGTAACGAGAGATGGAATGAGATGGACAATTCTATCTGGTGCTGATTCGAGCCTTACAAAACAAAAAAGCCATGAACATGCCACCGCTTTTAGACACTAATGGACATTTTATAACTAATGACCAAGACAAAGCACAGCTTATTGCTGATTCGCTTAAAGAACAATTTGTGACTCCAAAGGATGTTCGTCCAGGAGGTCTAGAAATATCTAAAATGGTAGAAAGCAGCATAATAAAGTATTACAACACTAGCCATCATGTGGCCAAACATAATATACAGGTAGCTGAGATTCAAAATTGCTTTAAGAAACTCAAGAAAAAGAAGGCACCAGGTAAAGACACCATTAAAACAATGCCTTTAAAAACTTATCGCTAAATGTAACTGGTGATATCATTAAAATTATAAACGACTGTTGGGATAACTGTTACTTTCCGGATACATGGAAACAGTCTGTTGTCCTAAGTATTCCTAAACCCAGTCAAAATCCTGCAAACCCTGTAAGCTACAGGCCCATCAGCTTACTGTCTTCTATATCCAAAGTCTTGGAGAGAACAATTTTCACAAGATTCTTAGATTTCTGCACAACCAATAATCTCATCCGTGCAGAACAATTTGGTTTCCGGGCGGAACATTCTTGCCAGCTCCAAGTTTGGAGACTTATAGCGGATGTTAACACTCCCCTTAATCTTTTGATGTATTGTGATGTCATCTTCTTAGATATTCATAAAGCCTTTGATCAGGTCTGGCATGAAGTCCTTATTTATAAAATGATAACTGATGGTTTCCCACATGATTTAATTAGTCTAGTTCACTCGTTTCTGTTCAACAGGTCTTTTCAGGCCAGAGTTGGAGATGAATTATCTGATACCTGTGAGATAAATGGTGGTGTCCCACAAGGATCAGTGGTGGGGCCAGCTCTGTTCAATTACTATATACGTGACTTCCCTGAAATCTCTTCTGCAAGCTATATTTTTATGCGGATGATACTGCTATACTGACATGGGCACGCCAGCCTAGTATTGTTGTATCACGTTTGCAGAAAGCCCTTAAAGAATGTGAAATCTGGTTTAGCAAGTGGCGATTAAAACTGAATGTGACAAATGCAAAGCAATGTTTATCACTAAGAAGAAAAAGAGAAATCTTGACTCCTTAAAGTTATATGGCAAATACTTGGAATGGGTTGATAATTATAGATACCTTGGTGTTGTTATTGATTCAAAACTATCATGGAATATGCATGTGACTTATGCGATGAACAAGGCCAAAAAAAGCAAAGTTTAACTTAATTGCTCTGATGGGTCGTAACAGTGCCCTCAGTGTTGATAACAAACTACTGTTATACAAAATGATTGTTCGTGTCATCTTGCTATATGGCATGCCCGTCTGGGCTACAATTTGCAAGACAAGATGGAAGGAACTCCAAACTTTCCAGAACATTACCCTAAGGACTATTGCGCAATTAGATAAGAGAATTACTCGCAATTACTCCATTCATAGTGATTTTAATATGACCCATGTTGGGAAATATGTTCAAGAGCTCATGAAAACCGTGTTGCCTATTATGGTAAATCATGATAATGACCTAGTCTCTGGCATTCTAAAACATTCTCTATATAGAAAAAGGCACCATAATCCAAGACATATCCTTGATGTCAATTTTGATGACATTGACAATGTCATCTTCCCAGATTACTGGATTTCATAAATTTTTTCGTTTTTTTGTGGTTTACTATATAATATACTCCTAGTTCAGACAATCGTCAATCAAATTTTCCTCCACCAAGAGGAGGCAATTTTCTTCTTTCATTCTTTGGATGACCTTTGTGGGTACATCAGGCTTCTTTTCTAGTTCAGTGTATTTCCCTTGGAATATGGTTATGAAGGGTGAGATTATGGAAGCTATGCTTCAAGTTCTACACTACACTGTTGGATTGTCGATTGTCGTGTTGAAGTCAGTTCATTCTGGTCCCCCTAGTATGCTCCTTGGTCCCTGCTGAATGATGATAGCCTTGCTGTTGAAAAGCGCTTCCAGGTTCAGGTCATATTTATCCTTTAATTTTGTTGTGGTAAAAGAGTTTTTTATTTCTTTTATTTACTATTATCCATATACTTATTTTTTTCCTTTTTCTAGTTTTTTGTCATATTAGTGTACATTTTGTTTACTTTTGTGCTGTTTTTCCAGAAAATTATTCAAAAATAAAATAATCAATAAAGAAGCTGACGTTTCGGATAGAGACTATCCTTTATCAAAGCAAAATGGATAATCTCTAAAAACAAAGACAATATTATGTCTTATGTTAACTATATAGAAAGTCGTCCTTAAGTACTCCTTTCATAACTTCAGGATACTTCTCCAATATTCTCTTTGTTTTTAGAGAATAAGTCACCCAAATGGGTGGATTTACACTTTTGTGCACACTTTTTGCCAAACTTTCAAGATTTTCACCGAAATGCACCCAAATGGGTGTATTTACACTTTCGTGCTCACTTTTTGCCATATGTTCATGATTTTTTTTTAGAGAATTATCCTTTTTGCTTTGATAAAGGATAGTCTCCATCCGAAACATCAGCTTCTTTATTGATTATTTATCATTTTATTTTTGATTTATTTTATTCATTCATTATTTATTTTTTACTTCTTATTATTTATTAGGAGGATGATGGATTAAATTAATCAATTATTTGTAGCATTATGTCCAATTAATCGCAATTATTTTGACTTTAAAACAAAATATTCACTGACTTAATCTGTACGTTATGAATTTGATCTTATGAACAAGTTTTACCATTTTTCGGCAGTATATGAATTCGACATTTGCCACGAAAATTAGTGGGAAAATCACTAAAATGCCAACATTTCAACCTGTTATTTTACCTTTGTATTTCCTTTTGCTTATTAGGTCTTTGTTATTTTTGTTACCATAAGTATTCTATAATGCGATCCCACTTTCAGAGCCCAAAAAGCGGGTAAAATTTTTATTTTACATAATGTGTTCCCCATTTTTATACTTCTTCGCTAACTTACGAGGAATAAAATATGCAAGAATGTATAGAAAAATCTCTTATTTTTTACAATTTGAAAAATACATAACCTGGAGGTAGGGCCCAAGTAATAGAATTAGTTGACAAGGTGCTCAATTTCGGGAAGGGGGGGGTGCATCATAAGAACTTGGGGCTGATGAACTTCTATACTATCTTTGGCTTTTATTATACAATATTATACAGTATATACAATATGCATGATATTTATTCACTTTATATTCCATATATAAATATATTTCATATACACTACATGATCAAAGGAGTTGGGACACTTGTTGCTGTACCGTAAAGCCACAAAAAGCTTCAATCAGTAGTGTGTAGGACCACCCCGAGCTGCTATCACTGCCTCCACCCTACATGGCATACTGTCCACAAGTTTACGGTATGTGTCCACAGGTATTGACCTCCATTCCTCAAGGAGTGTCGTGGTTCAGTTCCTTTCAAATTGTGTTTCTTTCAAAATAAACCGCGAAAATGAAAAAATTTCAGTATACGTAGCCATACAAACACTCCATTGTTAAAGCGGTTAGGCTATGTGGGGTTTCCTTAGTAGTTTAATTAAAATGTTTAGGCTTGAAATCACTCACACCACAATGATAAGCTCCAATGAAGCATTTGTTGGCATTTATTGGATTCAGTTTCTTGCGTTTGTGCAGCGCCGAGGGGCAGCATGGCACTGCACCACGCTGATTTTGCCTAGCGGCATCACTGTACTTTTTGCAAAAGTGAAGTCCGTGGCTCTCTTCCATTTTCCGTTCATAAAACCAGGTATACCAGGTTTTCTCAGCAAGTTTCAAGATGGCCACCAAGTTGAGATGCCTGTCAGCACAGTGCCTTAGTGACTGTTATTCTGTGTGAAGTCTGTAATAATAAAATTCAAAAGTAAGGCAAATTACTTTTCCATTAATTAGAGCTGACACAATAATAAATGCAATACATGAATGCAACCAGTCTTGATGATATCAATCAAAGAAGTTAGGGGATGCTATTCCGCAGTTTTACCAATGTTTGCTACTTATCGATCTTTATAAAGATGTGGAGACAAAACATTTGAATTATCTATAAAATGGATTCAATCAATCATTCATTTGCATGACAGAGAGTATAAGAAAATACAATTTGAATGCTTTTGTGAAAGCATGAATTACCCTTCCTGTGGATGATTCAATCATGAGAATCAAAGACTGGGAAGAAGAAGAAATGGTAATTAGGCATAACAAAGAACTCAGACATAAGTAAGTTTAACTGTAACGAATAAATTCTTTTATATGATCATTTATTTTGAATATTTATTTCTTCATTTTATGGGAATATGTAAATCGTTGAGTAAGGGGTCCATAGTGCTATTTCTATCGATAAAAATGGTAGAGACTTTACAACACAACAAAGGGAGAACAGAATTTCCGACTAGTTTCACCATTTATTCCCGGCTTTATCAAGGATACACACAAGAGGACATAAGCCTTTATATACAGAAAATATGGTACAGAATGAGAACATGATTGGATGAAGAAATAACAAATAGTAAATAAATAAATTATACAGTGGCGACATTAGATAGGAGAATGGTTGGATAAGGAACCAATAACAATGAAATTATAAGGAAACCTTGAGAGGAAAATTGATTGAAATATAAAGGAAAAAGTGATGTCATAACAAACAAAATCGAAAACGCAGACCTAATAGGAGACTCATCCAGAGTTAACATAAACTAAGGGAACAATAAGAAATGGAAAAGAAAGTAAATATACAAAATTTGAAAAATTACAAGATATCGGATAAAGAATTTAAAATAGAATAAATATCAAAAATGGCTTGCAATTGAGGAGGTGATCTGGAGAGGAGATCTTAGCTTTAACCACAAATTTTAAGCCTTTTAAAGCTAATAATAGTTTAAAGCTAAGATCTCCTCTCCAGATCACCTCCTCAATTGCCAAACCGCTTTTGATATTTATTCTATTTTAAATTCTTTATCCCGATATCTTGTAATGTTTCAAATTTTACTTTCTTTTCGCTATGCCACGAGAAAACGGTGACAATTGTTGAGATTAAATGACATTTTCCGCCAGCTTTTAGAAAACTTCGCGTGATTTTTAGACCCTTAAAATTTGAGTTTTGAACATTTTGCATAAGGAATTTTAAGTTTGTTATCATGCAAAGGATCACGCTAGGTACTTATTGTCCTTCCATTTAGAAACGCCCTGTATTCCGGCTTATCTGTGTTCTTTAACTTTTGAAAGGAAATGGATAATCGGATGACACTTATCATACTTAAGGCACAAAAGAATCCAAACAAATCATGTTTATTTGTACTGATAATAGTACAAGAATAAGGAAAAAGTGATAAGATAACAATTGTTTTGGAAGTATAAATGGACCCAAACTATGTCTGAGCTGTATCAAAGCTTAAGGCACAATACACAAGTAAATTGTTAGCTGGTAATCAAACGAGGAACATCGTTCTTCTAAAAGAAGCCGTTTGTCTCTACCAACGGACCAAACAGGACTCCTAAGCCCCGTGAAATTAAATACAAATCAAGAGCGATCGTGTCCCAAGTAGCACTGTGAAGATTGAAGGAACTTCTAGAGCAACAACATCCACTGGTCCTAAGTTGTAGGATGACCTCTGCATCTAGAACGACTGGCGAATGGCAATCACAAATGGAGTTACAATCAAAACTAGAGAAAGTCTGCGAAATAAATGTAAACTGTCACATGAATTTCTTTGGGCAATTAAATAAAATGAGTATAGATAAAAGTATTACATCTTAAAGAAAACAGGTTCTAAGAAGAAACTAAAACTAATAATAGTAACAACTAGTAAAGGTCAAGTTAATGTTAGTGGGATTAGAAGACAATAAAAGGTAATAGTATGCTATAAGAAAGCATTCAGGACGAGAGCAGACGTTCTATAGGAAGACCTATGTCGGAGTTCATCATGTTTGTCGTGGTGCTCACTGATAGAAACCGCTGAACCTCCTACCTAATAGTCAGTTTGCCGTTCGAACGAGGAAACAGGTAAAGCAAAAGTTCCTTGGGAATCAACAAGAGTGTCGAGTGAAGGGACTGGGGACACATATTAAGATTAATTTTCCCATCCTTTCTGGGACAATCACTAATTCCTGAATAAAACAAAGGAACACACAATCAAGCAGAACAGAAGAAAGATAATATTGAATAGCTTACGAGTTTTAGATCTGTTCACAGACAGTTTTCTTGGCATGTTCTTTCTGCAGACGTCAATATAATTCCAAATAGGCACAGCGGACAGCAAACAAGGAAGGCGACTGCTTAGCATTGGGTCAGAACTTTGGACGTCATCTTCGCAGCTTCAGATAAATCAAATGAACATCGGGTATTACCAAGAAACCAGCAGCCGGGAACTAAGACTCGTAATTAAAATAGCAACTGACATCTGATAACATCATTATCGAAAGACAGCATTTCCAATGACAGAGCAGGGATCTATCTAGGGCCAATTTGGTACCATTTAAGGATACCTTCACAAAATTATTTTAAGTGAGAACTGTATCTTCACAAAATTTTAACTCCTGTTTATCAACATACTACCTTCAAAAATGGGCGTTTATCAACGTAAATATGTCAATTCAAATAATAAAAAAGATTTTTTTTTTAAATTAAGCCCAGTGTTTTATATTTTTTGTTAAACATTTTCACAAAAATCTTGGTATTTTCACAAAATAGGGTATGGATTCTGAAATTCTAGACAGACCCCTGCAGAGAGTCTATCTGAATTAGAATCAGATGATAAGGCAGGGCAAGGAGATCCCCATTGAGTCCACTGGCAAAGTACAACTAACTTCACTAGCCCTTTCTCGAATTTTTTTCAGCTTGGTTGCTCGTGAAAAAAAAAGCAATACAGATACACAACCTTAATGAGGAGCTCGAGACCTTTTGTCCATGGAAAAAACCAAAAAAAACATTGAAATTGAAAAGACCTTTCTTAACAATGTCTGAAACGGTGATTATTACATTGTTAGAGGCAACTTACCAGTGGAACCTACAATGTCAACTCCTGAAACTTCTTAACTTACAAAATATTAAATGTATGAAGGAAGAAAATAATGAAATAAATGTAGGAAGTGAGAATTATTTCCAGTCAAACTAAACAAACCACAATAGAGTAGATTCTGGATTGGAATAACCAACAATGCAGAAGAAAAACATTGTGTTCCCCTTTTATTTCCAAGGAGGGACACTGTAACCTCTAAAATTGAAAGATCCAATCACCAGACAACTTCTAGTTCGTGAAAGCATTTAAATCGTTTATTCAAGAATTGAGCTTTGCAAAGCTTTAAATCAGTGTCATATTTTGTAAGGTTTTCCGTCACAATATAATTTGAGTACTCTAAAATATTTATACCATGCGTAGTTTTTAATTTTCCTGAACGTTAATTTCAAAAGATCGTAACAATACATTTAATACGATAGAATAGAGCTCCTTTTGGTAATATTCAGGTAAGTTCTGGATCAATATACAAGATCTTGTGCATCATGGGATGTGTGGAGCAAAATTCGTTCACATTTCACCAACAATAAAAAAAAAAAAAATTTATTCCAAAATAAAAACATTCTGTTCTATTTATTTATTTATTTATTTATTGTTAATTAAGATATTAAAATTCAACCTAATGTTACACTTCAAATCTACTACACCATCACATCACCCCTCCTAAAACCCTATTTAAACCTAGGTAAACCATGATCCATCCAACCCCTTTAAGCCTGACATCATTTTAATAAGTTGAAGTATTTGGCAATTAAATGCTATAATAATTTTAGATTATTTAATTAACATTGATCACTTTGATAAGATCAAGTGCTTCTTTTCAAAAATTTTTATCAACTGATCCCTAAGTTTGCACCTTAAATAGATTTACCAATAAATTTGACAATCATTCACTATTATTGACTTGGTATTTAGTACATTTTAAAATTGTTATTTTAGAATGCCAAAGAGTTGGAGGAAGAGGAGCCTGTTGCAGAGGTAATTTTGCTTGTAATTCTTTTTCTTTTTATAATTTATATAGGCAGTAAGATATTTTCTTATTTAACTTTTGCAGTCTGGTCGCCTTTTTGTCCGCAATTTATCCTATACAGCAACTGAAGAAGAGCTTAGAGAATATTTTGCTAAATATGGTAATGCAAATTACAATTCATTTATATATTTGTGCCTGTGCAATTTGTGAATAACAAAATTATTTAACTTATTAGGCCCTTTAGCGGAAATCAATTTGCCAATTGATAAATTAAGTCGTCAGTCAAAAGGCTTTGCATTCATCACTTATGTTATTCCAGAAAACGCAGTTAAAGCTTTTACTGAAGAAGATGGAAAAATCTTTCAGGTTCATAATATCTAACTGGAAAAATAAAATCAACAAAATATGTATGAAAGTTATCTAACTTTGAGATATCAACTTTTAGGGCCGCACTTTGCACATTTTGCCTGGCAAGGCTGCAAAAGAAACTGGTAAACTTACAGGTATGTGTTGACTTTACATCTTATTTATAGCACTATACATGATTACTATAGTGTATGCATTCCTGATTTAATAGTCTTAGACTTATAGTAATATAATATTAATTATAGATACTATGCCATATAAAGAAAAAAAGGATGCTAAACAGAAATTGCATAGCAGTAGCAGTTTTAATTGGAACACACTTTTTCTTGGGACTGATGCTGTTGCTGAAGCTATGGCAGAACGGTACCATGTTGAAAAGAGCAAAATATTAAATTCTGTATGTTCGAGTACTTAAAAATTACTCAGTTTTTTATTACCGTAGTTTCCAGCCAATAGGTTGCACTTTATTTCAAAACTTCTGCCTCCTGCTACTAATACAGTGAATGAGAATGTAATGTGCCTAAAAGGGAAAAGCAAAAAAGAATGCTCTTACAAAATTAGTTTGGCTATAAGTTAAAAGAAACAGATTAATAGCGTAGTTTTAATCCTACGCTTGAAAAAGCCAAGCAGAATATAAATGGTAACTTTCCCAAGTCTGAAAGTTACAAAGAGAGGTTAAAAGGAAACTGAACGATAGCATCTGAATAAATATTCTCTTTTAATCAATTAAAAATCTTAGTTATAAATAAGGGGTCTATTCCGTAAGTTTACACATTTCGTTTTTAAGTCCATAATAACATTTTTCTAAGACACGCAAATTCATCTTTCTGAGTGTTCAAATGTCTTAAGTCATTTTGTTCATTCAGGAAAAAACAAAATAAAAAACAAAAGGAATTTACATTATCTATAAAACCTAAATTTAAAAACCAATTTTAGTTGTAACAGAAGACGTAGCCAGGTTTCTCATATCACAATCAAATTTGGTTTATAATTCTCATTCTGGGTTTATTTGGGCAGGAGACATTCATTAAGGTATAAGTAAATCCAGTTGATCATATCATGCTCTACCAAGTTTAAAATTCATTCTATTTGCTAGGTTGCTGTTTTTTTTTTAACAACAACCTTTGTAGATCATTCATTTTTCAGATCCTAAAGTTATCCACAAATCCACAGTCATTATACTGCTCCACTTAAGGTTCTTTAACTTAGGAACGGGACTGGACTAAGGCAGGGTGGGAAACATGTTAGTACTGTTAAAGCTAAGATACTGATACTCTTAGTTTCTGACAATGATCTGATCTCTCAACAGACGTTACAGCATCTCTCATTCTGTTTTCATTCCTCTGGATTGTGGAGTCGTCCTCTCAGTGGCGAAGTATATGATTAAGACAAAGACATCTTGACGAATATCTGATGCTTGTTTAAAAACTAATTGAAAAAATAAATTAATGGCAGAATGGTTCATTCGCACAGGCATACCACCAGGTCATGATACAGATTCAAGAAAAAATAAGGGGGGGGGGGGGCAGAGGAATGGTTGGGGGTCCTTAAAACCTTAATTACTCCAAAATGGCTGTTCTTAACCAGACAGTTTCTCTTTAAAAAAGGTTCGTCTCGATGAGAGGATGCTGTTCATGTCATTTTTATTGTATTTGGATAGAAGAAATGAATGCTTCTGCCATTTCTTCATTTTTAGAAAAAAAATTAATTTTTCTAAAAAAGGCTTTAGCCCATATTCATGAAAAAGACGTCAATGCATACATTAAAGATCCCTTTAAGTACGAATTAATTAAAAAAAAAATTCTGTTGGGGGGAGAGGGGAGGTTAGTAATATCTCCAAAAGGGCTCATCAGAGCCAAGCAAGTCATTTACAAATAAAATTTGCTTTAATGAGAGGAGTCAGTACATGTCGAGACCAGGACGATAACTACAAATTAAAGATGGTATGTATGCTAGCATCTTCAAATTGTGAAGATAAGCCAGGCATAATCCATTTTTGTGGTTCTAACGAAAAAATTCAAGTGAAACCCACAGGGAAATGTTGGAGTTGTATGAAGCTGATTGTCTGAACTGTAGCAACATCTTCAAAAAGGGCCAAAAAAATCTTTCCGATGAAAAATTGAGGAATTTGGCTAGGAGGCGCTCAAACATCTGCCCTACAGTCCAGACCTCGCACAGTCTGGTTATTGCCTCTTCGGACCAATGAATAAATTCAAAGGAGGCCAACACTTTGGTTCAGATAAATAGGTTAAATCAGTCGTGAGGAGGTGGCTCTACAGATGGCTCTACAACCAGAAAATGGAGTTTAATGAAAGAGGTGTATTGAATCTGGTGCCACAATGGGAGAAATGCATCAAGAGACTTGGTGCATATGTCGAAAAATAGATAAAACCTGCAGCTTTTTTGTGCATTTTTTCATTGTTGCTTATTAATAAAAATGTTACCATAAAAAATTGTTGTGTTATTTTTCGTTCTACTCTTGTATGAATTGTGCCATTATTAAAAGGTCAAGGTTAAACCCCTTTTCAAATTAAAACAGCACAAAATCGGGGGCATGCTACAGTAACATATATAGGAAATTTACAAGAAATTCAAATGGTTTTTCTCAATATGTACAAAAAGATTGATTAGTAAAGGTGCCGAATAGCATCCCCTAACTTCCTTGACAGATATCATTAAGACTGGTCGCATTCATGTGGTGTATTTATTACCATGTCAACTCTAATTAATGAATAAGTAATTTGCCTTACTTTTTGAACTTATTAATTATGGATTTCACACAGAAAAGGTCACAAAAGTACTGTGCCGGCCAACATCTCAACGGAGTGACTATTTTGAATTGCTTCAAAGAAAACATGAAATGTTTCTGTGAAGACTGCCGAGATTCTCTGTCGTGCTTCAACATTTGTAGTTTTCTTAGTAGCGATTCTAAATGGCCACGTACTTGTGATGTTGCTCAGCACAATAGTTTGGTAACTTCTTTTCTGCGTGAAATCTGCAATTAATAAGTTCATTAAGTAAAGCAAATTACATGTACTTACTCATTAATTAGAGCTGACAAAATAATAAATCCAGAATGTGAACACAACCAATCTTAATTTATTTTATTATATCCATGCTGCAAAGAGTGTGTCCACTTTGGATAATGACTTGATGAAAAGAAACCAAAACCTCTTGTCCACAAACAATTTTTATTCGGTGTATACGTATTTCGATCTCCTTGAGACAATTATTCAACACCAACTACAAAAGTGTCACTAACAATAACCAATCATTGAAAAAAGAGCTATTACATACAAAAGCATTATTACATACAAAATCACAGGAAAAAACTATTTAATAAAACAATAAGAACTTATTAGATACTTTCGAATCTTTTCGTACTCCTTCACCATCAGCCCGCATCCTGAACCCACCCGCCGCCATCACCACAGACAAATATTCCCAATCCGGAGTTTACCGCCTGAATTGTGCGTTTTGCGACAGATTTTATGTAGGATTATCGACCCGCAATTTTGCAGTACGATTCAAAGAACACTTTGATTCATACAGAAAACGAGATCGTACTTCCCACTACGCAAACCACCTCGAAGATTCCGGACACGCTTTAAAGACGCAAGAAGATGTTATGTCTGTCCTACATATTTGCAATAAGCCAGAAAAAACTGCTACCCTCGAAGCGATCGAGATATTCAAGGCCAAGAAGTCCTCCCCCCACCTGCTTCTCAATTATCAAACAGACTTTAATGTATATGCAATACTTAACTCTTTATCCGATCTATTATGATCCCCTTTTTTCTCGCTTTCTTTATTATGGTTTTTGTTTTCCTTTGCATTTTGTTATTTCTTGCCTGTTTATTTTTCTGTAAATCCTCTTGTCCCCAGACAACCGGATAAGTTCTCTTTTCGGTCCGCGTAAACGCGCACCATCCCTTTGTATATTTTCTTTTTGTATAATTTTTAAAAAATTAGCGATTACACCCCTTTTTTCTATTGGCCTTTATATTTCAAAATCTGTGTTTTTTCTATTTATCCTGTTGGCCATTATTTCCTCTTTATTTCTTTTGTATCCTATTGGTTCATGTATATGCATAATTTGTACCACTGTTCTGTATATAAAGGCTTGCATGCCTCTTGCTGTGTATATCCTTGACAAAGCCGGGAATAAATGGCGAAACTAGTTGGAACTCCTGATGTCCCTCTGTTATACTGTAAGGCCACCACCTGTTTAGAACTTATTAGCAAAACCAGAGCAACTGTTTGATAAAAATTACAAGAAATTAATTATGAACTAGTAAGCAATTTTAACAGAATAGAAATGCTGAAGGGGCCAGGATCATTGTTCAAAAGTTGTGTAGAATCCTTCTTCCCAATCTCTACTGTTTCGTAGGCATCTAAAAGGTTCTATACCTTACCGGTCTAAGGAGATGGCAATCTTTAAATAAAATGTTGTGGCCCGTCTCAAGCATATGCTTGGCGACTGCGGATCTCTCAGGCTGACTGAAACGAGCATGGGCTGTATGCTCCTTGAATCTTGTTTGTACGTTACGGCACATGACTCCTCTGTAGAGTTTGGGGCAATGACTGCATGCAATCTCATAGATTCCGGACTGTAACAGTGGTGGGGTTTGTCCCTCGGGTTCCCCAATAAATTTCTCAGAGTGTGTGGTTCTTATATGCTATAGACAACTGGGCCTCCTTGAAGATCGCTTGTAGGTTACTGTTGAGGCCCTTGTTGTATGAAACGGGCAGTCTGTTTTTATGAGCCTCTTTGCTGCTAAGTTTGATTGAGTCTCCGACCAGTTTTGCAAACTTTCCTCTTCTGACTAAGTCTGGGCTGTAGCCATTGAGGACAGCTACCTTATGTGTTTAATTTCTGCAATAAACCTGACTTGGACAGGGGGATCTTCAGGGCTCTGTCTATTAAAAAGATAAAGGGAGCCAAAAATTGGCTCCAACAATGGTTGGATCATTTATGTACAAGAGCAATTCAAAAAGTAACCTTAAAATTTTTTTATTTTGCACAAAATACACGTCAACAAGGAACAAATGGCATCACTTTTCGACATAGTTTCTCTCTGGCATTCAATACATGTGCGCCATCGTTTTGGTAGTGCTTCAATGCCTGCAGAAAAAAAGTACTTGGGATGTGTACGGAGCCAGTCAAGCACTGGCTCCCGAACTTTGGGGGATCACGGAGGATGGACCAGGCATTCAAATTACAGGTCTTTTATGGTGGCAGCTGTGGCATGGGAGGTATGGGGCCTGGCATTGTTGTGTTAGACCAGGACTCCCTTTGTGAGAAGTACACGATGCTTGGTGCAGATGGAAGCTTGGACCTCAGAAGGTCCATATACGAGTCGCTGTTGATGGTGGTGCCTTTGGGCATGTAATGCTTGACAATCGGGTTCCGGGAGGCGGAAACCAAATACTTGGCAGCCGCAAATTCCAGGCTGATGACGAAGTTCAAGAGGCGGTGCGTGAGTGGTTCCGCACACGTCCCAAGAACTTTTTTTCTGCATTGATGCACTACCAAAATGATGGCGTACATGTGTTGAACACCAGGGAGACTGTTGAAAAGTGACGCCATTTGTTCCTTGTTGACATGTGTTTTGTGCGAAATAAAAAATCTTTAAGGTTACTTTTTGAATCGCCATTGTATATTTTTATTTTATTTTTATTTTGATGAAATTCAATGCTCCCAGGCTTGGCGTATCCAGTGGAAGCCCACCAGCCCATGGCCTCCCCTGTGTTGGTATGAGTTGGTTTCTGATAGATATCAAATTCCAACCCGCTGCCTACACATATAATTCTTAAGTCGAGGAAAGGGATCAGGCCATCATTCTCCATTTCCATAATGAACTTTATGGTCATGTAGTGGTTGTTAAGAGCATCTAAAAAAGTTTGAAGTTGTTACAGTCCGGAATCTATGAGATTGCATGCAGTCATTGCGCCAAACTCTACAGAGGAGCCATGTGCTGTAAAATACAAACAAGATTCAAGGAGCATACAGCCCAAGCGCGTTTCGGCCGGCCTGAGAAATCTGCGATCGCCAAGTATATGCTTGAGACCAGCCATGACATGTTATTAAAGGATTGCCGTCTCCTGAGACCAGTAAGGAATCCTACGAAACTGTAGAGATTGGGAAGAAGGTTCCTATGTGACTGTAGCCAGTGTA
>JAHWFO010085622.1:251365-288252 GCA_023313115.1 Rhysida immarginata
TTTTTAGTCTTCTTGAATCTTCGATGCTTCGATGTTCCATTTTGAATACTGTTTAGATTAATGTATTTACTATATATATTGCAATGAGAAAACACGTAAAAACGCGCTGGTTCCGTTTGAAGCCCCTCCCCCTCTCATACTTTCTCCAATATGGCCGCCACAGCCTTTTAGAGATTCTCATTATGCTGCAAAGAGAGAGAATACTTTTATCAAAAATTTATTTATGCAGTGAAAGGGTTAATAAATGAAATCTAAATGGATTAATAAATAAAATTATTGCTTAGTTTTTTGTAAACTCCGCTTATAAGAGTTTTCATCAACTCTGACCCGCGCATAGGCCGAATGTGGTTTTTAGGGGTCATTTTTTGGAAAAAAAAATCGGCTTATACGCGAGTATATACGGTAATAGCTGATGGGCGGAGTCGCATTTAAACCCCGTTGTTGGTGACAATTAGTTCGATAAGACTTTTTACGGCAATTAGTGTGAACATTTTAAGCGTGTTTATATTAAACGGAGTAGAATAAGCTTATGGGGATTATAAGTATTTTAATTAGGATATGCTTTCTGTCGTTCTACTGGCAAAGATACGCCTCGTTTTAGCGAAGGCGGTGTGTAAGCATTAATTCACATTGGTTGGTAGTAACGTGCGGAGTGAGCTAGGCATCGAAACTGGGAATAGTTGAGGAATCAAAGGGTTACAGCCTCCTTCCCTTAGTTTTGTTATTTCGGAAAGTTACACAATTGACGTGTAACCGATGTTTTGCGAGCGAATAGTAAAAAGGGAGGCACGACGCGTTCAAGGCACTCCCGCATTATACAATGTGGTTGTTGTATTGTGCTTGCAAGTAACGCTGCGGCAGAAGTCATAGTCGGGGATTCGTGCGCAAGTGCATGATATGGCCTTTGATAGAAGTAACCCAAAACAAGGTGTAAAGTTATTGTAATTAATAGTTAAGGTATACACTTTAGTGATGTTGAGAGATTATTCTAATAGTTTATATGTGTTAGTCCCGGGGACCTTGATTAGTGCGTAATCTAAATTTAGTACTTGTGAAGACACACGATGTTGTTGAGTATAGATATGGGTTTTCTATTGAACAATAATACTTCGAGGGTTATGGTTTATTATCTATTTATTATAATGTTTCATATCAGTCTAATTTAGAATAAATATGAGTTATTTTGTTGAAATTCATGTGTCCCTTGTTTGATTAATCTTGCTTTCACAAGTCTCGAACTTTTGTACACCATCGTGTCGGAGTTGGTGGTAACTTGCGTCGTCGAGTCGGCCCCTCCCACATGCATGGGCGTGAACACCTACACAACTTTTGAATAAAAATCCAGGCTTCCTTGGAAATTCTACTCTGTTAAAATTGCTTACTATTTCATAATTAATTTCTTGTAATTTTTATCAAACAGTTGCTCTGGTTTTGCTAATAAGTTCTTATTGTTTTATTAAATAGTTTTTTTATTAAATAAGGGGTTTGGGTGCTTCAGGGATTCTGTGAGCTATGCTGGTTGTAGCACGGCTACCTTAGGGTCACCCTTACCAGAAAGGTCATGGTTGAGAAGTGAGACGAAGACTATCCAAACAAACATATCTCATGATGTTGACAAATAAGAGAATTTATACGGCATCGGGTGTGGCGCAGGTTAAAGTCACCCGCGTTCGGGAGTTAGGCAGAGGCTCTCGTTCGAAAAATAGTCGACAGTCTCCTGGCTGTTATCTCGGAGCAATGCCTCCGAGAAGCCCCACCAGTGCACTCGCTAGGCGCTTGGGGAAACGGTCGGGGGCAGCGCATGCCTTTACCCAGGAGGAGAAACTGGTAAAGCGACAACGGGATCGGGTGCTGTCAATCGGCACTTGGAACGTATTCTCCATGACAGGAAAGGAATCAGAGTTAGTGGAGGAAGCCAAACGGTATCGACTGGATATCATAGGTATTACCTCTACGAAACGTCCGGGTTCTGGAACTGTGGACTTAGAAGGAGGGTGGAAGCTTTTCTACTCTGGTGTCAACCCTAACATGACTGCCCAGGCGGGAGTGGGGATACTCACAAGTCCCCGGCTGGCAGATTATGTTGCAGATTGGACCCCCTTAGGTGGAAGACTGTGTCTCCTGAGGCTTCAGATAGGGAAACGGTCTCTCTCTCTATTCGTTGCATATGCTCCGAATGCAGTCACAGAGTACCCACTTTTTCTAGATGAAGTTGATGCTGCTCTTAGCAGGAGAGGGAGTGCAGATTCTGTCATCCTGATGGGCGACTTCAATGCACACGTAGGGGCTGATGACCAAACGTGGAGGGGCGTGATTGGGAGGAATGGTGACCCCGATTTAAATGCGAATGGGAGGTGCTTGTTGGATCTCTGTTGCAACAATGGACTTTCCATCACAAACACCTTCTTCCAGCACAGGGATGTCCATAAGTATACCTGGTACAGGGATGCAATGGACCAGAAGTCACTGATTGATTTTGTAATTGTTTCAGCTGGCTTATTCCGATCAGTGTTGGATACTCGTGTGAGAAGAGGGGCAGAACTATCAACTGATCACCACCTTGTTGTCTGCACTTTGCGATTCTCTGAATCCATGCCAACCAAGCGAAATACTAGGTTCAGACAAACTTGGCGCATCAAATGGGAGGCACTGGAGGATAGAGCTGTGAGGAAGACCTTTGCAGATAGCATATCTTCAAGTTTCAAAGAACTACCCAGTGATCGTGGTACTGTTGAAGAGGAGTGGCAGTTGTTTAAAACTGCTGTGATTACTTCGGCTGCTTTGTGCTGTGGTCGTAAGCGGCCGAGTGTGGCGCAGGGCAGTGAGAAAAGGACTGCATGGTGGAACGGTGAAGTCCAAGAAGCTGTCAAGGCAAAGAAGGAAGCTTATTTGCTATGGCTTGCAAATAAGTCAACTTCGAGTCGAGTGCGGTACACTGAGGCGCGAAAAGCAGCAGCAAAGACAGTATCAACAGCTAAAGCCAAGGCCTGGGAGAAGTTCGGGGAGAAATTGGAGGCAGACTATGGTTCGGCAAACAAGGTGTTCTGGCAGACCGTGCGCCGCCTCCGTGGAAAGAAGTCTCTTTCATCACAAACTATTAAGAGTTCAGATGGGAGGCTTCTGAAAACGGAGGAGAGCGTATTGCATAGGTGGAAGGAATACTTTGCATCTCTTCTTAATCCGGTGACAACAACAACTGAGGCATACGAGGTGCACCTTGGAGCGGAGAATAGTCACGGTAGTATCACTGAAACAGAAGTCAGATGGGCAATTAAGTCCCTGAAGACTGGCAAAGCTGCAGGTGATGATGAAATCCGGTCCGAAATGTTAAAGGCCTTAAATCAGGATGGTATCCTGTGGCTGACTCGGGTGTGTCAGGTTGCTTGGATATCTGGACAGGCCCCTAAGCAATGGCAGACAGGAACTGTGATCCCTATCTTCAAAAAGGGAGATCAGAGAGATTGCAACAACTATCGAGGCATCTCTTTGCTCAGCATTCCTGGGAAAGTGTACGCTAAGTGTCTGGAGAAGAGAAGTCGGGAAATAGTCGACTCCAAACTGTCGGGGGAGCAGTGTGGTTTCCGACCTGGCCGAAGCACGACGGATCACATCTTTGCTCTAAGGCAAATCTTTGAGAAATCCTGGGAGTATGCAAAAGAGGTCTACGCTTGCTTTGTGGACCTCGAAAAAGCATATGACAGAGTTCCTCGGGAGAAGCTCTGGCAAGTGTTGCAAGAGTATGGAGTGGATGGGCAATTACTGGTTGCTATCATGTCTCTGTACGAAAGCTCTGAGATGTGTGTCCGGATAAATGGCATTAAGTCAAGACCGTTCACCGTGGGTGTTGGACTCCGCCAAGGGTGCGTACTGTCGCCCATCTTGTTCATTATCTTTATGGACTGGATAGACAGGGGCAGCCGAGGCGATGAGCGTGTTTGTGTGGGCGACTGCCTGGTGGAGAGGTTGCTCTTTGCGGACGACCTTGTCCTGCTTGGGTCTTCTCGCACGAACCTTCAGCATGCACTAGACCGGTTTGCAGCCAAATGTGAAGAAGCTGGGATGAAGATCAGTGTGGCTAAAACCGAAGTTCTGGTTCTTTCAAGACAGCCTGCTCAGTGCGCTCTCCATGTTAGGGGAGCCTCATTGAGACAGGTGGAGAAGTTCAAGTATCTCGGGATTGCATTCACGAGTGATGGACGGCAGGAGAAAGAATTGGATGCTCGGATCGGTGCAGCAAGCTGTGTCAGACGTGAACTGTGGCGATCCGTGGTAACGAAACGAGAGCTGGGTAACAAAGCCAAGCTCTCCGTCTTCAAATCTATCTTTGTCCCCATTCTCACCTATGGTCATGAGGCTTGGGTAATGACCGAAAGAGTGCGATCGCGGGTACAAGCGGCCGAAATGAGATTCCTGAGAGGTGTGGCAGGTGTTACCCTACTAGATAGAGTGTACAGCAGCACAATAAGGGAATCTTTAGGTGTTGAGCCGCTACTTCTCCGCATTGAGAGATCTCAGTTGCGCTGGTATGGCCACGTGATACGGATGCCGCAAACTAGTCTTCCTAGGCAGTTGTTATTTTCCAAGCCGGTGGGTAAGAGACCAAGGCGTCGGCCTAGAACCAGGTGGCTAGACTACATGGAGAATCTGGGTTCGAGTCGCTTGGATATTACCAGGGAGGAAATGCGCCTGATGGCGGAAGATCGCGATCGCTGGAGATCCTCCATAGGGCTGCTGCCCCCGCGACCCTAACGGATAAGCGGGTTTGAAAAGTAAGTAAGTAAGTTTTTTTCTGTGATTTTGTATGTAATAGCTCTTTTTTTCATTATGCAAAAAAGACGAAGCTCTTGTCCACAAACGTTTTTATGGGCGAATACGTATTTCGATCTCTTTGAGATCATTATTCAACGCAAAATAGGGAAATCAACAAAGCAAGCTATTTATAAGTAAAAGAGAGGCCGTTGAGTCTCTCCAAAGGACCAATCAACGAAGGCGTCGAACATCCAATGGGAGAGTCAATCGACACCTCGTACAAAATAAAATAAAAGCACGGACCTAGGAGAGATACAGATTCCAGACAACTGGCAAGAGTTATACAATAGAAAAAGGTTATACAAAATCCAAAATCTATACAAAAGAATATAACCAAAGTATACAGTATAGATTCAAACAACTGGCAAAAGTTATACAATAGAAAAAGGTTTACAAAATCCAAAAATACACAATAAAAATTCTAAACTATACAATCTAAAAACTTCTATTTAACAACAAATTACAGTAAGAAAATCAAATTAAAAAAGTACAAGGAAACAACCAAAAAATTAAGAAATCTTAAGCAATTTTAATAAAATAGAATGGCCGAGGGGACCCGAGTCATTGTTCAGCAATATTCCGGTTTCCTTTTTCCCGATCTCCAAGGTCTCGTATGCATCCAATGAGTTCCTGTTTCTTACGGACCTAAATAAATGGCAATCCTTTAACAAAATGGCATGGCCCATTTCAAGCATGTGCTTGGCGACTGCGGATCTCTCAGGATGACCAAACCTGGCGTGGGCCGTATGTTCCTTGAACCTGGTTTTTATGTTGCGGCACGTGGCTCCTCGATAGGTCTTGGGACACTGGCTGCAACCTATCTCATAAATTCCGGCTTGCGATAATGGTGGCATTTTGTTTTTAGGGTTTCCGAGAAGGTTCTTCAAAGTATTGGGATTTTTGTATGCTACGGGCAGCTGTGCTTCCTTAAAGATTGCCTGTAAGTTGACGTTGAGTCCACTATTATAGGAAATGGGCAATCTGAATTTGGCATCCTCGTTGCTGCTGAGTTTTGTGGAATCTCTAACTAATTTCACAAAACTTCTTCTCCTGACCAAATCTTTAAACAATTCATAGGATTGGTCGTGCCGGACCTCATGATGACGTGCTCATGCAATGGCATCCCAGGTCACCTGATTTAACACATGCGATGCTGCTGCAAGTGTGGACTGAAATCGACTACCGCACAGATGTCTATCTTGTGACGAAGGGGGCCCACATAGAGCACTTGTGCCGGTCAGGACAAAAAACTAACACAGTTGGATAACATGTGCAAGCAAGCTTCTTTGCATAAATTTGCAATTTGTAGATACAATGAAAGTTTTAACCCTGGGCTAGTGTTTTCCCTAATGGATGTAGTATCAAATACCCAAGACTCTCAAAAAGTATCGATACCTATCGATACTTTTATTAAAAAAATCTGTTGTGGTCACCACGGGATTCCCTTGTACGCTTTAAGGAATGTATTTTTTTGGGAAATATTTCCCATTATTATTCTAGAGAGAAGTATTTCCGTCGCTCTCTTTGTTATCTAAAAATCCCAATTGTTGAAACAAATTTTTACAGCCATTTTTGTTCTTCAAATACAGTTCTTCAAATATAGTGCTTCCAATAGAGTTCTTCAAACTCTGAGGTCAAACAGTCAAACTCTGACATCACAAACTGCTCCACGCAAACCAAACTCCATAGACATGAAAGGAAATCTGTTGTGAAATCCACAATAATATGTTTGGCCCAGCCGATTCCAATCAAAATGGGAGGTGCACAACTACATGTTACAGCAGTCCTAAAAACAAAATTTTAATGTTCTACACCTAATCATTTTTGAGAAATGTGAGATATACGCACACGCACGCACACACACACACAAACGCACACACACACACACACATCCACACCCACACCCACACACACACCCACACACAGAGAGACAGATGCACACACACACACACACACACACACACACACACACACACACACACACACATAGACGGACGTACCTACAGACATCACGCCGAAACACATTAAAATGGATTCAGGGATGGTCAAAATATATATTTCCGTTGAAATCTGAAAACCGATATTTTTCGCGATTTTTCGTACAAGGAAGTAAAAAAAATGGTTATTGTCAGAATTTATTTTAAAAAATGGTTCATTATTTTATGTTTTATCATACTTTTTTCCCTATAGCCCGGAAGGTTAAAGTAAACAAGTAAAGACACAACCATATTCTGCCTTCTCCAATTCTTTAATTCCAAAAACTGTCATCACTATTATGCAAAAACAACATGTTCAGTTTTTTTGCACTTAAAAGGCTAGCATCTTTGATTGTTGTTTGCAGATGCTTGGTATCCAAGTGGTTTTTTTTTTTAAGTTGGTTGTATTTCCGCTACTACATGGATTCTTTTGGCAGAGTTTGAATTTTGCCATGGTAGGTGAAACCTTGTTAAAAAAAAGTCCCAAACATAACTCCTGGTCTGCACATGCTTATTTTCAGTAGCCATTTTACTTTCTGCGAGTTGGTAAATTCAACAGTTGTACAGCGCTGCACGAAGCGCTCCTGCAATAGAGTGGTTAAAAGCCACAGAGTAGAGAAAATAACACTCTGTGGTTGCAACACAGTGCAACATGACATCAATTTTTATTCTTCAGCACTGAAGAACTGTTGAATTTAACTTGCGGCTTCTTTTTCTTTCTTTATCGATACCTTGGATAGGAAGATACCCTATATATCTATACAAACAAGTATTGGTAGAATACCCGATATCAATTTTTGAAAATATCGATATATCGATGTATCGAGTACTTAGGAAAAACACTACCTTGGACTCATTTTGTAATCACCCTGTACATAGAAATACATGTCCACCAATCAGAAGCTCTGACTGGTGGACTACAAGCTGGACCGAATACGGGGCTAATCATGACGTCACATCCTATTTCTGTGTCCATTCTGGAATCCATTTACAATTTCCAGGATTAGAATCTTTCAAAAGTTGTTTGGTTATTTAATAAATATTTTGGATCTTCCAGGTGGCATTTTCTTATCTCCAGAGCTTCATAGGTAAAAATCTTTTCTGGGTTTTTGGCCTTCATCAAAATCGTCATAGTTTCATTGATTGGCAACATCCGGTGCCCATTTTTAATCTATGACATTCCATGTCAGTTTGGGGTGTTGCATGTGTCCGACGGGAATTATTAGTGTAAATACTATTGCTCATTTGGTGTGAGAGGTGTTACGTGTTCGGGTAATTAAGTGTGCTGTGTTGTTACCCGTTTTTATTTTAGTACGTTTCTCTGTTTCTGGTGATCGTTTTTGGGTAAATTGGTTTAAAAGGGGTGAACTTTGCTTGTCGTGTGTTTTGTTTTGAAGACCTGCGTTGAGAATTGTTGCGTCTAACTTTCGTATCGTCATGTTTGGCATTGTTAATGGCGTGTCGTTGCATCCTTTGTTGGAAGCTGGGATTGTTGCTCGATTAAAATTCCGAGAAGATCAGCCCAGCTTCCCAGCAGAGGAATGTTGAGAAAAAGCTCACGGAATGTTACGTATGTTGTATTGCAGAGTGTTGTTGTTGTTTATGTTCGTTTTTTTTGTTTTTTTGGCAAAAAATCTATGGTAAACGGACATATATCGGCCATAGTGAGAAACATTGTTCGTTCGAATATCGAGAATATGTTCTGTTACTGTATTCGAAGAAGTTTTGTTTAAATGTAGTTTCATTTAGTTTGGATACTGAAAGTTTAGTTTACCCAACCGAAAGGATTTCAGTAATTTTGCCGCAAAAGAGAAGCGAAGCGTTCCATCGAGATGGGCCGCCGATGTATCGCCCTGACAAACGTTCGACGATGCCGTCCAGGCCTGGAGTCATGCGAAAGTAAACGATCAAGACTCCTGCTTAAATTAGGTGATGAATCTGTAGTGACAAATGGTGAGTGCCCTTTTATTGACTTATTTCAATGCAAGACGGATACTCGAAGGACTGATTCTTTTCCGTGCCTAAGCATCCGTCTGTGTTCCCTCCCGCTGAGGCGTATTCAGATGCGTGGAGGTCTCCGCCGTTCTGCTCATGTGGAGTATCAAGTGTACTGCCGTAAAAAGTAACTTTAGACACGCTGGACATTATTTATGCTAATGCATAGCTTGATCATTGTTATAGTTGTAACTGTGCTAGACCCAGGAGACGGAGAATTGGCATAACTGGCACCTTGGAGGAGGCGTCTCACTATGGATGTGCTTGGGATCCTTCCGCAAAATTCGCCGCGCAAAAGCGAACCAGGTGTTGCTAGAGGCGAGTGGGTTGGTGCCATTTGAACCCGTCAAGAGGGGTTACCGTGCTTCTCCCCTATTTTTATACGCATCAAAGGAGGCACTGGGCATGATTGTACACTGTGATTATGGAATACTTTTGCGGGGTTTTCGGGTGTGCACACAACTACAGCAGCAGAGCTTTAATCCCCATGTCCTCTCAGCATGAACTTCTTTACGAAACGCACTTGCCCATGCTTGGGCGCAACTGGGCTCAGCTTTAGATTAAGCGTTAAGATTTACGAGGGGCCCCTCAAATGGTATAATGCATTGCTTGTCTGTATGTTGTTTTTATGTAGTTTTGCGAATTAGAATAAAACCAGTTAGTAACACCCCCAACAGCATAGTGTCAGAGTCATTCTCTTTTGGGTCTCGAACCCTTGTTACCATCATACCTCGACCTAACTACGAGTGAGTGAGCATAATTATTTATATCGGGGTGTGGGAGTCATCACAATCAAGTGGTCTGCAAAAGTGAATTTACCTTCACTGTTAGTCCACGATCTTCTGTGTTCCTTACAGCGCTCAGCAAAAGAGCATCTTGTGGATCCCACATAATGAGCTGCAATCGGAGCACGTCAACTTGTATACTCTTACCTATTGAAAACAAACTCAGCAACATCCGACTTCTTTGCTTGCTGTTGTTCTTAGTACTAATTCTGGAAAACATTTATGATCTTATTTATTGATGGGCCACTGAAAGTCACGAAGTCTTTCGATTTTTCAGTCTCATTTACTCTAGTGCATCTTAGGGACGTTTGGTGTTGTTAAAAATCCATTGAGTTATATAGTCAGGAAAATCATATTTCCTAGCCAATTCACACATCGCAATTATCTCAATTTTTCAGGCATTGTCGATAATAGGGTACATCACAACCCATCTGAAGGAGTCTCTTAATGTGGCTGTCTTGTGCTGGACCGGATGATTCGAATCAAAGGGTATAATATTTGCTGTAAGTTCACGTTTTTCTGTGTATCTCTAATTCAAATCTTTTTCTAAGTAAATATCTAGTTATAGAAGTCTAGATACTTTATCTTCCCATTTACTTCTTTTTCCTTAGTGTAGTGGAGACAGTTATGAAACGAGTTGAATGATGCTAAAATGTTCGTATCATTGCATATCTGTTCGTCATAGATGAGTTTAGTATCATCAACATATTATCGATAGAATAGGGTCTTTTTATTCTGTAGAAGGCCTTTGATATGTTTCTCTTCGATGTCTTGTAGGAAAAAAACTCCGAAATAATCGAACTGATAGGTGAACCCATCAAAACACCTATCAGTTTGATGGATTCGCCTGATTTGCAGAACACTTACAGAGGAAACTCTTATTTTCGATGCTTTGAAATTATCCAATATTTAGAGACCTTATCATGTCAATTAGTATTATTTCAAAAGGGAACAAAACACTAAAAGCAATACTCGAATATAGCAGGAAACTCAAGGCTGTCGAATTGCAAACCACCAATGCTCAACAGTTAATCAACATATATCAACATTTGGGCAATTCAACAGCCGACAATGGTGCCTTTGGAATCTGATAATGAAGAGAGCAGAACTCTCTTTAGACAGTTCTTTGAATTGTCAACCTCTTCTACTACAGCAACCTACAAATCTTTTTAACTCTAGAAAGAAGTGTTTTTGACTCCATTTTCATATCACATTTTGTTTTGGTTTGTGGAATATATCTTGAAAATTTTGCATAGTCCATTAAGAAACATCCTGTATACCGCTATCCTTTTTCTCAATATGGAACAAATGCCTAGGCATTTAACTCTTGTACTATCAGTAAATTGTTTGTAAAAATTTAATAGCGTGCTCTTTTGACGAGAAATTCGATAATCCTCAGGGATTTAAAATCAATGAGTTATCTAGTGATTGGTTGATCCCTGTTGCAATCATGTGGCCAAATCTCGAACTGTTTGTATTAGATCAAAGACTCAAACAAGATGGCTGCCCAAGTTTTAAACACTGCATTGTAGTTCATATTTCTTCTATCCAAACTCGTTCATGGAAACAAAATAAAAGCCTGTTGCACTCAGTTCACATGTAAAGTACATTCACATTAATTTTTGATGCGATGATAAGCTTGCTTTTTGGGTCATAAAGGTAGGTCAAGAAGATCGTTTCTTATTATGGCGTTTCTCCTCGTCTGTGTTGTACACAAGGAGAGGGTCATTGAATCATCGCTAGACCCTTACTGCACTGATGAATCTATCGGTTTACGTTTCTTCACAGCCAAAAGAAATGTCTTAACTGACATATTATATCACAGCTCCATTTAGTGTGACTTGTACAGAGAATGCAACATATATGTTGTTTTTACACGGTTTTTCTTGAATTTTTGATAGTGCGGCTTATAGTCTGGAAAGTACGGTACTTGGAATATAATACTAAATTACTGTGTTATCTAGTGATAATAAATATTGAAACATATTTCCATTATAGGAAAGTAATGAAAATATTGCAGTTCGTCTGGCTCTTGGAGAAACACAGTTAGTTTCAGAAACACGTGACTTTCTCATCCGTAATGGTATTCAGCTGGATTCTTTTCAAGCGGTGAAAATCATTTATTCTTTATTCTTTTATCTTTTTTAATTAGCAATCTATTAAGCTTATTAATTTTGTTGTTCATTTCAGGCAGAACGAAGTGAGACTGTAATATTAGTGAAAAATCTGCCAAAGAAAACATCCACTCCCGAAATCTTTAAGATCTTTTCAGTATTTGGTGAAATAGGACGCATTGTCATGCCTCCTCATTGCATCACTGCAGTTGTAGAATTTCTAGAGCCTTCAGAAGCAAGGAATGCATTCAAAAAATTAGCTTACACTAAATTTAAAGGTGTTCCCCTTTTTCTTGAATGGGCTCCTGTGAAAATTTTTGCAAATGCCTGTATCCAAAAACTAGACCCAAGTCAGTTGCAGGATGAAAAAGGCAAAAGGGATATCCTTGAGAAAGAGCAGATTGACAAAAATGAAATTGAAGATGCCATTGGTGGCGGTGGTGATGACGACGATGATGGTGATGAAGATGCAAATGAACCAGAACCAGATACAACAATTTTTATCAAAAATTTAAATTTTGAAACAACTGACAAAGAACTTTATCAAGTAATTGATGTCTAATTATATTTTAATATAACGTATTTTTTCAAATATAGACCCGACTCTAAAGTCTAAAAAATCAAAAATTTACAGGAGTTTGGCCAAAAATGAGTGCGGCCAAAAAAAAATTATTTTGAATAGATAAATCATTATCATAATTGTGAATTTAACCAGAAAGATGGAACTACTTCATTTTAGCATTCCGTAGTACCTTAAATAGTAATTTAGACAGTAATTTTTATCATTTATTTAACCAACTTCCTTATTTTTATACAACCCCCTGGCAAAAATTATTCGAACACAGCGTGCAAAAGGTAATCAAAACATTTTAGTTAATGATCATGTGTAATCCTAATACTTCAGACAGAATACAATTACATAGTTTTATTACTTAATCATTTCTTAATACAAATAAAAAAATTTGGATCATTTGAATGAAATTTAATGCTTTAAACAAAATTATCAATATATCCCCACTGAGGAAAAAATTATTAGAACACTCCTAGGTTAGGAAAAAAATATTCGAACACAATGAATAAGTTATGGAAAACATCAGTGGTAATAAACATCAATATTGTGTTGAGCCTCCTTTAGGTTGTATTACTGCTTTAATACGCTTTGGCATAGTTTGAACCAAATCTCTGCAATAATCAGAACTAATATCACCCCAACTGTTACGAATTGCAGCTTTTAAGTTCTTCCTTGTTTGTAGGGTTTTTTCATTTACCAATTTTTTTTTCAATTTCCACCACACTTTTTCTCTTGGTGACAAATCTGGAATTTGTGCTGGCCATGGAAGTGTTTTAAATGTTCTTGTTTTGTAGGTAAGTTTTGATTCTTGCAGTGCAGTGACAAGATGCATTATCATCTTGAAAAATGATCTGCTCATCTTCGAAGTGATCTTCGGAATAAGGAATAAGGAAATTATTTAACACTTCTACATAAACTTCTCCATTCACTTTTCCGCGTATTATTGCTAGTTTTTCCAGTCCTTTCGACGACATACATCCCCAAACCATAAAATAAGATGGAAATTTTTCCCCTTCTCTTAAGCACTGGTCATGAAACTTTTCTTCACTCAGTCTCCAAATAAAAATACCGTATCATCTCCACAACCAAGATTAATACGGCTTTCGTCCGAAAATATCACCTTACTCCAGTCTTCTTCAGTCCATGTCTTGTGCTGTTTCGCCCACTGTAAGCGTACTTGTCTGTGACGTTTTGTAAGTTGGGGCTAAATTTTCGCTTTGCAGAACTTGTATCCCATTTCGTTGAGTCGATTTCTGGCAGTTCTGTCACTCACACGCACGGTATTCTTTTTCCATTGCTTATTCAGTTCCTTGGATGTACAGCTTCTGTTTTTCTTGCAAATTTCCCTGAGTGACCGATCCTGGCGCTTGCTTGTACACCGTTTTCGACCTCTTCCAGTGAGATTTAATACTATACCAGTCTCTCGAAACTTCTTCCACACATAGTTAAGAGTTGATACAGCACATCCAACACAATTGGCAATGTCTCGTTGTGTTTTTCCTTCTTTTAACAAGCGGATTTATTTGGTTTTTGGTGTCATTGCACAGTTCTTTTCCACGAGCCATTTCTTGATGCACTGAATTGTGGGAAATCAGCGAAATTATTTATAACTAATGTCACAAGATTAATATGCAAAATTTAGCAGGAGAGTAAACCAATAGAAAAATTTCAAACATAATCTGTTTCGCAGAATTGTCAAGTGTTCAAATATTTTTTTCCTAACCTTGGATTGTTCTAATAATTTTTTTTTCAGTGGGGGTGAATTGCTGATTTTTTTAAAGCATGAAATTTTATTCAAGTGATCCAATTTTTCTTATTTGCATTAAGAATTGATTAAGTAATAAAACTATGTAATTGTATTCTGTCTGAAGTATCAGGATTACACATGATCATTAACTAAACTGTTTTTATTACATTTTACACGCTGTGTTCGAATAATTTCTGCCAGGGTTTGAATATAGTTGAGGACCATGAATCCAGAATGCTCAAGACCAGAAGCTTCTCGAATTTGTGGTCTTCAGGTAGAAATACCATATTTTCGCCAATATACCCTGTGGGAGGGGGTGCGGGGTTTCCAAAATATTTTTTACCTGAATGATGTGAAAGATGGAAAGCAAGAAGAGGTTGAACTATTTGGGATAATGAAAAGTGCACCATGGGATAGGCCACCCACCACTTCCTATTCATTGGATTCATCAAAATTAATACGTCTGCTTCGGTTACTTAAATAAAAAGGGGGGGGGGCTCATTCTTGTATCCACTCTGCTTATTTGGTCTGCTGGATCCATTGTTTGCTAATTTCTGCATTGAATATCCTGCTCTTATTTTTCATTTCCTGCAAAATAAACTCTTCTTCCATTTCTTAAGCTTTCTCTTGTAAATTTTTATACTGCCAATACAATTTTTATTAATTTTAATTCAGTTTAGTATTTGCAATAATTAATTATTATTTAAATAATATTATTAGTTTCCTGCTTTAAATAATATTATCCCGAAGTGTTTGAGTCCTGTATATTGGATACCCCGCGGACTATACAGAGGTGTGGGGTTTCCAAAATATTTTACATAAAATTGGAATTTCGCGGGTATCCAAGGGTGGGGATATATTCGCGAAAATATGGTAATTATATTTAATTTAATTGTTTCTGACGACAATTTTTTTTTAAATTTCCTTTAAGATAAAAGTTTTCACAATTATACAACAAAGTAATTATTATAATCCAGATTTGTGGTTTCCGAATTTGTGGTCCTCAAATGTACTCTTTTTAATGAACTAGTATAACACCTTATTTCTTCAGCAGCGGCCACATTTCTATCAACGAATTGCTCACCAATAGCAATAGAGCATACTGTGATATCAGAACATCTTGGAGTAAGGTGAGTTTCATCTGGGCTGGTGAATCACCGACGATAGCTTTAACACATTAATTTCAGAATAATTTATGAATTTAAATATGTGACTGGTTAATTTTTGTTCTGAAAGGTTACAAGGGCAGTCCCAGAAGTACCCGACCTAACAAAGAAAACAAAAACAATTTAAAGAAATATTGCTTTATTTCTCAACATAGTTTCCTTTTAGCTCAATACACTTTTCCCAGCGATGTTCAATAGCTTCAATACCCTGTTTATAGTGAGAACCATTGAGATCCTCAAAATAGCCATTAACTGCAGACTCCACCTCTTCATTGGTGGCAAATCGTTTACCACCCAGCCATTTCTTCAAGTTTGGAAAAAGAAAATAATCTGAGGGGGCTAAATCTGGTGAATAGGGTGCATGAGGAAGCAATTTGAATCTTAACTCATTGATTTTGGCCATTGCAATAACAGATGTGTGAACTGGTGCATTGTCATGATGAAACAGCACTTTCTTTTTTGCCAAATGTGGACGTTTCTCCTTGATTTCATCATTTAAATGCTGCCATAAATTCGCATAATACTCACCATTAATTGTTCTTCCTTTTTGAAGATAATCCATGAAAATTATCCCACGTGCATCCCAAAAAACTGATGCCATGACCTTGCCAGCAGATGGAACTGTCTTTGCCTTCTTTGGAGCAGATTCCCCCTTTTCAGTCCATTGTTTTGATTGTTCCTTTGTCTCAGGTGTGAAGTGATGGACCCATGTTTCATCCATGATTATGTATCGATGCAAAAACTCGGATTTATTGCGGTGAAACATTGCCAAACACTCGATTAAAACATCCTCACGACAATGTTTATTCTTCGTTGTGAGCAAACACAGCACCTATCTTGCACACACCTTTCTCATGTCCAAATTGTCAGTCAATATGCGATGTACAGCACTTTTTGAAATGCCTACTATGTCTGCTAACTCACGCACTTTCAGTCGACAGTCATCCAATACTTTTTGCGGATTGCCTTGACCATTTCTGGTGTGGTCACCTCATTTGGACGTCCACTGCGATGTTCATCTTGGCAGCTCATTCGGCCTCACTTAAACTCAGCCATCCAATATTTGACTGTTGTAAATGAAGAGGCAGATTCCCCCAGAGTAGCTTCTAACTCAACTTTAATGTCGGTTGGACTGAGACCTTTCAAATGATGACCAATTTTGCCCATTTCACATAACGATGACCAATTTTGTCCATTTTTAATAAATTACTGAGAGCGGTCACTATTGATGGCTGTTGAAGAAATATTCAGCAATGCAGCTTAATCGAACTTGAAACTTAAGCCTTATAAGAATGGTACTTTCAATCTTAGTAATTATTTTCAAGCTACTACTGCCATCTATTGGTGAGGTCGGGTACTTTTGGGACTGCCCTCGTAGAACATAAATTTTACTGTTAGAAAACAATTGAACAAAGATTGGTTAATTTAAAGCCATGAACTCAAATCCATCTGTTGTCTAGCCTGCAGGTTTAAGAGTACAGTAAGACCCCGAGTTACGTCGTTTCACACTTACGGCATTTATAAATTTCCACCACTGTTTCGGTGCTATGAAGTTTGTTTCACACTTACGCCAAAATAAAAGCGATTTTCTTTCCAAAACAAAAAACAAAAAAATGTGTTGGGTTATTATTATGAAATATCATGCAAACTAGCCAAATATGACAAACAAAGCTCTAAGCCAATGGGTACTGCTAAGCCCATCATGTTAATTGTTCTTCAGATGATCTTTCTAATGAAGATCTTGTGATGGTAGAAGAGAAAGTTTTACAAAAAGATGAGTCTGCTGATGAAGATGAGGGAGTGCCAGTCAAAACGATGACGTGAGCAATGCTTTCTGATGCTTTTAACGATTTAGAAGCTGCTATGGATATTTTTCAAAAGAATAATCATGACTCTGAACACAGTTCTCATGTAAATAGAGGAATAAAAAATTTGTATCAGTGCTACAGACAATTGTACACCGAAAAAAATTCAAGCTTCTGTTCAAACATCACTAATTGTTTTTTTTTTTAATAAAGAAAACAAAATAAGCTTCTTGGATATTTTTTTCCTTATACAGACATAAGCATGTATATTTGCATTAATATACATGCGCTTCTCTATTTTTGGTCAGATGAAAAGTCAAGTAAAATTTTATATAAACACATGTACAATGTATTGTTACAGGAAATGATGTTTCGACTTACGTCACATTTTCCAGGACTTAAATTAAATTAGTCACGTAAGTCGGGGTCATATTGTAACTGGATTTTCCTAAAAAAAAAAAATAGGTATATGACTGTATTGACTATCAAATAAAAATTATTATGCAAACGACGTTAATAGCTCTGCTACTCATCCACAGAAAGCGGGAGCAGTAGTTTTAATACAGTTTTCTAATAATTAGTTATGGAAAAAAGAAAATAATTCGACTCTTTTTTTTTATCATACTTACTTGCAGCCGTAACCCAGTTGTCTCGCCTTGCTTAATGCAATGGTGGAGTTAAGCAACCTTGGGCGCGGTTAATCACAGGTTGGGTGATCACCTGGAAATGTCCATTGTGCATCGGAGGGCACATTAAGTCGTCGGTCCCAGCTGCTACTGTTTCCTGTAGCAGTCGTCATTGGGGATAGTACAATAGACTCAGAGAGTCGCAATGCTCAGGTTTCTAATATTTCTAATACAACCACTTCAGTTTCTAGTATAACCACTTTGGTTTCATGGTAACCACCCCTTACAGTTCATCCATCATCATCCACCATACTTACTTACAAAATTCATAGTAAATGGTGTCGAATTTGTTTTTTCTATTAATAAAGATCCCACCCCCCAATGTTATACAACTTACGCTCCCGCTTTCACAGTTGCTGTAAATGAGGAGTAACGTCAATAACATCAATACTTATTCGATAATCAGTACATTCATATACCTATTATTTTTTAAATTTGCTTACTATAATTTAATAGGATAGATCACAGATGGATTTTTTTTATGGGCAAAACTTAGCCGACTCCCCTGCTTTAGGTAAAAATGTAGTGGATATGAGTTCATGGTTGTTCAGTTGTTTTCTAACAGTAAAATTAATATTCTAACACTTAAGAACGATAATTAGCCAGTCACATATACCAGGTGTCCTAAAAATGAATGACGAATTAAAAAATCAATTACACTGCTGCCCCTCTATGTTGCGAATGTTGGGAGCCAAGATTTCACCACCTGCGACATAGCGAATCGCGACATAGCTAGTTTTTTGTACAGTGACAGATGGTGCCACTGACTATGATTTATTTGATTTTATGACATAGCCAACTGCGACTTAGAGGGGCAGCAGTTTAATGAAAAACGGAAGGTGAAAGAAATGTATGGTTTGCTGAGTTTTGCTTAGGGAACCAGGGAATTTATTTGCATTAAGTTTCAAAATTAGTTACAAAGTTCGTCAACAGATAACGCTGCTGATGGGGGGGGGGGGAACTATAAAACAATGTTTTCAAAATATGCATCATTTGCAGCAATAAAGTGGCGCAGTCTGAGGACAAAATTCGCAGATGACCGTGCAAACATTTCAGTTGGAATGCTGAGTGAGGTATAGAATGTCGATCACGGAACGGAATGCAATGAGAATAGCAGCGTTATCTGTTTCAGTTGAGGAACTTTGTAACTAATTTTGAAGTTAGTGCAAATAAATTCCATCTGTATCACCTTCCACTTTTTATTAATTGATTTTTCAAATCATCGCTCGTTTTTGGTGATACCCGGTATTTTCGATTCATAAATTATTATGAACTTCATGTATTAAAGTTCTTGTTGGCAATTCACCAACCCAGTTGAAGCTCACTTTACTCCAAGATTGCGTGATATCACAGTATAGGATCTACCATCTTGGAATTCCACAAGCTAGGAAAATCTGTGAAACGGCAAGGCCCTGGAACTATGGTTGCCGATTTTAGGAGGGGCAATTGTATTATGTGACGTTAAAATGAAGAAGAGCAATTTTTTTTTTAGACTATACTGTATTTATTCTACTATAATGCGATTCCACTTTCAGAGTGCAAAAAAATAGTAAAAATTTTATTCTTTTGTATAATGCGGTCCCCATTTTTGACTTGTTGCGAGAAATAAAATATGCAAGAATATGCAGAAAAAAAAAACCTGTATTTTTTACAATTTTAAATACAGTTGAAGACCACGAATCCGGAATTACGTTTGATTACCGGGAGCGGGGATTTGAGTATTGATGAAACCGAATCTTTTTTTTTTTTTTTTTTTTTTTTCCAGTTTCAAAGAGCGTGAACAGGTCAATTTACAGATGTTAAATGGTGAATTAATTTTGTGATAAATAATTATATAAAAATATGTACTATTTTTGTATCCATGAATGTTAAAAAAAGGCCATACTAAATGTATGAAATCGGGAAATATACAAGAAGCAATCAATGACCATGGGAAAATAAATTATAGGGTAGATGTACCAGTAATTGACAGTTTAAGACATTACTGTGAAACAAAATTGTCTACGTAATACAAATTGTATTTTGAAACTTTTCTAATTATACCATTAAATTGTAAATAGAATGCAGAATGCGCCAATCTCTATACAATTATTATATCTTTAAAAGCTATTAAGTTATTAAATTTTTTCCTAACTAATGCATGAATCGCCAGTAGTTGACAGTTAATGCACCAGAAGTTGACAGGCAGTTTCACCAGTAATTGACAATACTTTAATTACACATTTTTATTATATATTTATACAATAAAAGTTGATAACATTCAAAAGTGGCTGAAGAAATCAAGCATTTTTAAGAATGTGTAAAGTATTTAACATAACTAAAATTGTGCTTTTTAAAACTTAAGTTGTTCATATTGATCATTTATCTTTTTTCCCCTTTGAAATAATAAATAAAATCAGTCTATTCCCATGTAGAGTGCAAAGACCATAAAAAATGAAGGTGTTTTTCAGTAGTGCAGTATCATCAGATCTTGGCCAACAATTTGTTCATAGAAAAACTTGATTTTTGACAATTGTTCTCCGACTTTGCAAAATTCATCCAACTCATCCTATGCTACGTCTTATCATAGTAAACAGAATAGTAGTTTTTTTCTTGGAAGATAACTTGTCCTGGGCTATTTGTTGATCGTCTCTGTGACAAGATTCAGGACCAACAAAAAGAATCGGCGAATAGGGCGTAGAAGATTTATGTCAAAGTGGGTGATCTAGAAATTGACAGTCAAGTTCCTATAATTGACACAGTTACGTTAAATACTGGAAATTCAGAAGTTACACTTAAAACCATCATGTTTCCTTATTATTACCCTACATTCTAAACCACATTAGTATATTTTGTGGTCTTTTTTTTTTAAACACAGAAATTATCAATAACTGACAGGTTATGTCAATTACTAGTGACACTACATATCTGGGTTCTAGTAATTGACGATGGATTAAAGCAGTTAAAAAATTAGTCATCAAAAATTCTGTTACTACTAGAAGTATTGTCCACTGATCACACAAAAAGGTTCACGTAAAATTAATAACAAATATTGCATAACATTCATGAAATAAATTCAAGTACTCAAACCCTCGCGTAGTGGTTCATTACAAGGTTTTTTCGACTCGATAAGGCATTAAACAATCGACACGTGTTTGCGGCCATAATAGGGACCAAAGTTCCTTGTTTTTTGTTTTTCTGGGAAGCCTAATACGTTGTTTAATAAGAGGTGGCAACCCCAGTCCCTTTTCTTGCTTTGTTACTTTATTAAACCCCTTTAAATCGTGAATTGTCAATTACTGGTACACTGTCAACTACTGGTACATCTACCCTACATGTATTAAGAAAAATATAACATTCGTTAATATAATTAATTCTCGATATCACCCATATAATGTGCAAAAAAATAATGCTATAATGTGCACAATATCAATATTTACCTCTATGCTAAAATTTAGGGAGGGGAAAAAAACAAAAACGACGAGCGCTAAAAAAAAAAAAAAAAAAAAAAAAAAAAAAAAATCCACATATGATGGACGAAGAGTGGAAGATGCTTCATTTCACATTTGTTGAATAAATTTAGTTTGTTTTAATTAAAATTCTTTAATAATATATATTCATAATGCACAAATTTTCCTTTGCAGTTTTGAGTATATTTGATGATTTAGTGTATTTTCAGAATAGACTGTTGGCCTAATTGCCGACAATGTCTACATTCTGATAAGCCCAATCACTGCCAAATGTGTACTTTTAAAACTTTGATTTATCCCAGATCCCAATTGAATTTTCCTGCAATTTCTAACACTCTTCTGCTGAAGTAAAAATAATACACATTTATAAACGAATATATGAGATAATTTTTAGAAACATCGGAATGAAAATTAATTTTAACAGTGGCTAGCCAACGAAGAACTGGGACTGAAGTTGTGAGAAAAAAAAAGACGTTCTGGACAAAATTGTAATATTATTACATTAATAAATAAGATTATGTTATGATAATTACAGTAATTGTATAATCGTGAAAACCTTATTTTAAAAGAAATTTAAAATAAATGTTGTCAGAAACACGTGTTTTGTTACTTCTTCCTGAAGACCACGAATCTGAGAAGTTATTTTCGTATTAGCTTTTGGGAATGGGAAATTCAAATAAAAAGTGAATTAATATAATGTATAATGAACTGTACTTTGTATATAATACTGTCCGGGACTCAAAAGAAGACCTCACCTAGGGGTTTCTGACAAGTAGTGGTGGAATTGTGCAACTCAGAGGTCTTCTCTTGGACAGTATATAATTAGTCCTGGACAGTATATAATTAGTCCTGGACAGTATATAATTAATGTACTGTGATGTATATTATATGCTAGTTTTGTTTGAAGTTCATCAGCCCGAAGTTAGTTTGACCCCCCTCCCCTGTCGTCGTTGCAGCGCTAATATTATGTTCTTGTATAATACAGTCCGACAAAGTTAGGTGCTTTTTCTAGGCCAATTTCGCATTATAGTAGAATAAATACGGTAAGTTAGTGAGCTAAAGTGAATTGTGGCCTTTAAAGGAGTTTTCTTCATTCAACTTAATTATTTCTGACTGCGACCTAAAGTGATTATGGCCAATATTTGAAAAGATATGGTAATTCAGTTCTAATTATAGTGAAACTTCCATGATACAACCACTCAAGGAGAATTTGTAAACGTGTCATCAGAGAGGGGAAAGTAGCAAAGATTCCAATGAAAACTTTATTATATTTGTACTATACATGTACAGTACGGTAAGTTAATAATGTCATGGTGTATTTCAAACATGAGTTACTGCCAACACAGTAAGTTACTTTGACAATTATTTCAGTTTCGGTTTCATGATCTCAAAATACGAAGGTTGAAGTAAAGCAAAAAAAAGGAAAATTTTCTAATGTCATTCTTGTTATCTAGCAACAGAGGCCTTCAGTCAGATTATGGAGGTTACTATGGGATGTGACATAGAATTATGGAAGTCTGCTTATAATAGCATGTATTGGCACTTGAATACATGCAGGGTTAATTTGCCTGGATATTAGAAGTGGTCGCTTACTGTCTGTGTAATAAAAGAAAAACCTGGCATGGTCGGTGCTGATATCGATTAGGCATGCCGATTACCTCTCCCGCAGAATTGTGAGATTTCTCATTCTCCTCCAAAGTTACCGACTATTTTAATGGCGCCTACACTTAAAAACAGCGTGGGGAGTAAAGGAAACACTCTTCATAGTCAAGCTAGGGAGGTTGTGTGGCATGTTTTCAAGTACAAAGAGAAAAGAGAACCTGACAAAAAAAACAAAAAAAAAACAAAACATCGGGAAAGAAGAAAGCTGCGTCGGTACGGTGAGCGCTGGACAGTTTCGTGACCGACTCATCCCAGCGGGGAAGGCTCGCAGCTGATTCTGCTGCATGCGGGTAGCGATCGTGTATTTGTGAATGATACCTGCTTAATGTTCATATCAAAAACAAAGTCATCAGATTACCATGACGAAATGAACTGTGATTCTTTTCTGTATTGGTTTAAGACGAAACTGTTGCTAAATATCTCGAGTAATTCGGTGATCATCATGGATAATACTTCTTATCTTTCATTGAGAAGGCAAAGGCTATTTTTTTTTGGCTCGTGTCTTCTTAAAACTTTTCCTGCGGGGCTTAAACCAGACAAGGTTAAACACATTTGGCTCAGCGCTTGTGATTGGCTAAGAACACATTCTGGCACCACACAGGTTTTTCTTTTATTGTACAGACTAGAGGGGAGTTTCACTGTGTATTTTCATGTAATTGAATTACTTAACTTAAAACCAAAATATTTAACTTCTGGGACGAAATCCATAGTTACCGTATATAATAAAAATATTTAAGCAGATCTTAAAAGTAATGACCACACATTTCAGCAGTCACCTTAATCAGAAATTTGATTATTAAAAGATATGCACAATATAGAAACTCTTTTTTAAATCACAAATATCACACATTAGCTTTAACAATACCTGTTTAATAATTGATTCAACTATGTGAAAATAAATTAACTTAAATAAATTAAAATGTCAATAGTTAATGTCTTAGAATAGAAATTAATTTCAAAAAGATAATTGAGGAATTTATAAACATAAAAAAGCTGTATGTGTAAACAATAGGCTGTAAAGAAAGTATTTTTAAAAAAATGTGACAAAGACATAAGCATTATTCAAGCTTAATACATAACTTATCTAATTGTCCAGGTATTCACCATTCGTAGTTAGGACTCCGTTCTATTGATTGATAGGTTTATACATGGCACTGCCAAAAGTATTTGGACACCCTGCTCCACGTCCCCTATATGGAAATGCTGTCATAAGTAACGCGTTGGGCCACCCTATGCTGCAATTACGGCTGCAACATGATGAGAAAGGCTGTCCACAAGTATACACCCTGCCAGTGTGATACAGTGCCATTCGGTCATCTAACAGTCCAGCAATTGATGACAATTCATGACCGGTGTCAAGTGCATCCTACAGCACCCGTCCTCATTTGATTCTCAGAGTGAAAAATTCTTTTTGATACAGGGTGTTTTGAAGTAAATTATTTATAAACATTTTATTTATGAACAAATCATAACTTTATTATAACTGGGAATGTGCTTTGAAAGGAATTTTATACGTTTTAACAATGAATAAAGATTGCTACGTTTACATGACTGTTAAAGTTGGTTATAATAGGAGGTCGAGTGTTGCGACGTGGTAACAATGAAAGAAGCAAACGTGAGGGAATACGACGTCATGAGAGATGGAAAAAGGAAGGACGCCGAACTATTATGAACAGAAGAGATATCAGATAATTTTCTTGGACTGGACAACCATCGAAATTGAGCGAAAACAGTTGTGAAAACACTAATCGGAGTCACAACGGAGACTCTGCCCCTTCGACGAGGTCCCTACGGACTGTATTTAAAATAGACGAAAAACTGATAGACTTCAGCATTTTCTTTTAACGAATGTCTTCGGCATAATTGACAATCGCTGATTTACCAACTTCTTGTCTTAGGACAGTTAAGTGCAACTTCGGTAGTATCATTTAATTGACTAATGCTGAATTAATATTGATTTCATTCTTAGGAGAATTAGGAGAATAGGATATAGATATTTTATCTATGCAATACATTATTTCTAATTCATCTTTATTGAATTTTTCGAACGAACATTGACGGACGATTGATTCGACGCTGTGACACCTCGTTTTAAAAGACTTTCCGACTGACTTGTTCCGCCGGAATAGAAGCCGACCAGGTAAAAATTTTGATTTTATTTGTGGTGGGCCCCACTGAAATAAAAGGAAATCTACTAGAGTTGACCTATGACCTACTTACCCGATTTGCTGATAATTGAAGAGACATAAACTGAAAAGAGAGTAAATAATTATATGAACCACGAGTTGTGAAATAGAATCAACGCTCTGATGCCTCATTGACGAAATGGGAGCCTGGGTACCAACCTCCCTATGGGACACACCCAACTGTGTTGCTAGTAAAGAGTGGTTGAAGCAGGAGTTCGAAAGAGATCTAAATGAAATCTTGGAAAAGAAAAGAATGTTCGAACGCCATCAAAAACCAGAGGAGAATTTTAACATTTATGTACTCAATAAGGAACGAAGAAATGAAAAATTACGATGGCCCCTGCATGAAGAGGGAATTGCTGAGTCTGATTTATGTAATACACACATGGAGATAAAAACGAAAATAAGACTGTCGGAGTTCCGTGACTTGCAAGGATTAAAAACCCTCGACAGTGAATGGGAAGCAACTCTTGGGTATAGGAGGAAGAATAATACAGTGGCGCTCAAAAGTATGGCAACAAACGGGGAAATGGATTCGTTGTTAGTTTAATAAAACACACATATAGTTGTAAATATAATTGATGCTTATAATGAAGCTTTGTGCTTATACAAACACTATTATTAACAACAATAATCTTTTATTGCACTTATTTAATTTATAAAGAAAAAAAAATGGAACACCCCAACGAAAAAGAGAGCTCAAAAGTATGGAAACAAAAGTAATTTACATCCCAAACACGAATTGCGTTTGATATAATGATGACCAAAGTTTATTACAGTATTAATACTTTGTACTGTATCCTTTTGCTGCAATGACCGCAGCACATCGACTTTGCATAGAGTCTACAAGCTTGGTGCAAAGGTCTGTAGGAATGGCCTTCTAGGCACGCTCAATTTCTTCCATTAGTTGATCCAAATTTGAACATTTTGTTTTCCTTATGCTACGATCAACCTCCTTCCACAAATTTTCAATCTGGTTTAAATCCGGCGATTGAGCTGGCCACTTCATAACTTCAATCTTCTCATCTTTAAACCATTGCTACAAAAGTTTGGAGCAGTGTTTGGGATCGTTGTCGTGTTGAAAGCAAAATTTTAAAGGCATGTTCCATTCAGCAAAAGGCTTCATGTAAGTGTCCAATATGTCACGATACACAAATCGATCCATAATCCCATTGATTCGAACAATAGGGCTAGTTCCTAAACGGGAAAAACAACCCCAAACCATTACTCCTCCTCCTCCATGTTTCACAGTTGGTATTTAGTAGCGTGAATCTAAACGTTTGCCAAGAGGCCTTCGAACATACATCAGACCATCAGAACTGAATAATTTGAATCGTGATTCATCACTCCAAAGAATCTTCTGCCATTGAAGAGGAGTCCAAGAAATATGATCCTCGCAAACTCAAGCCTTGCTTTTCTATTCTTTGTAGATATAAATGGCTTCTTGACTGCATGTCTTCCATATAAATTAAATTCATTTAAGAGACGTTTTACAGGGCTTGCACTGAGGTTAGAGTTCTCAGCTTCGTTTATTTCTTTCGTTATTTCAGTTGCAGGTTTCATTAGATTGGCAACAGACACTCTTCTAATTTTTCTATCAGTCCTCTCATCAGTGACACGTTTTCTACCTGACTTTGGGGCAACTGCAACAGTTCCTTTATCATTATAACGTTGAATTACCTTAGTGACAGTTAATCTGTTCACTTTGAATACATTTGCAATGTCAATTAATTTGTTTCCTTCTTTTGCCATTTTGACCATTCTGTTTTTTACATCATCAGAGATATTTTGTTTTAGGCATTTTTTCACGTTCACTCATGTCATCCCCCAATTGTGATTTGTAACGGTCCAGTTTATGCAAATTTATATCCATACTTTTGAGCTCTCTTTTTCGTTGGGGTGTTCCATTTTTTGTTCATTATAAATTAAATAAATGCAATAAAAGATTATTGTTGTAATAATAGTGTTTGTTTAAGCACAAAGCTTCATTATAGGCATCAATTATATTTACAACTATATGTGTGGTTTGTTATACTAACAACGAATCCATTTCCCCGTTATATTGCCATACTTTTGAGCGTCACTGTAGGTCCGCTGAAGAACATGAAGGAGGGAAAGGACAGTCTTATCGAGATGGTTAAGAGTTCAGTCGTTTTGAATGTGGTCAACCAGGAGTGATACGCCAGAATTGCCCCCAGTGTAAGACATACGTCTTCGAGAAGAGTGGACAAATTGGTACTGAAGGACGAATTAATCCCATCAAAAACAATTTTTTTTTTCGAGGAGAGGTTTTTGTAGCGCCCATCCTCATTTGATTCTCAAAGTGAAAAATTGTTTTTGAAGGGTGTTTTGAAGTGGATTATTTATAAACATTTTATTTATGAACAAATCATAACTTTATTATAACTGGGAATGTGCTTTAAAAGGAATTTTATATGTTTTAACAATGAATATAGATTGCTATGTTTACATGATTGTTGAAGTTGGTTACAACAGGAAGTCAAGTGTTGAGATGTGGTAACAATGAAAGAAGCAAACGTGAGGGAATACGACGTCATGAGAGATGGAAAAAGGAAGGACGCCGAACTATTATGAACAGAAGAGATATCAGATAATTTTCTTGGACTGGACAACCATCGAAATTGAGCGAAAACAGTTGTGTAAAGGCTAATCGGAGTCACAACGGAGACTCTGCCCCTTCGATGAGGTCCCTACGGACTGTATTTAAAATAGACGAAAAACTGATAGACTTCAGCATTTTCTTTTAACGAATGTCGTCGGCATAATTGACAATCGCTGATTTACCAACTTCTTATCTTGGGACAGTCAAGTGCAGCTTCAGTAGTACCATTTAATTGACTAATGTTGAATTAATATTGATTTCATTCTTAGGAGAATTTAAGAATTGGATATAGATTTTTTATCTATACAGTACGTTATTTCTAATTCATCTTTATTGAATTTTTCGAACAAACATTGATGGACGATTGATTGACAATTGATTCGATGCTGTGACGCCTCTTTTTAAAAGACTTTCCGGCTGACTTGTTCTGCCGGAATAGAAGCCGAGCAGGTAAAAATTTTGAATTTATTTGTGGTGGGACCCGCTGAAATAAAATGTAATCTACCAGAGTTGACCTATGACTTACTTACCCGAATTACTGATAACTGAAGAGACGTAAACTGAAAAGAGAGTAAATAATTATATGAACCACGAGTTGTGAAATAGAATCAGTTGTTAAAAGAAAATCGGAGCTAAGATTAGAACTTACCTTGAAACGAACCCCAATCAAGATTAAGGATGTCGCCTCGAATATTCCATTCAGGACGATCGCGACACCCCTCCCTACTAATTTATTTCCCTGTACCCCTTCCATTCCCGTGAGAATGCATAAAGTTGCCCCCCCCCCCCGTCCCCCGTGTAATCCCTCTTGGTCACCTACTTGCTTCCTTCGTGACATTCTGGATCATGGGAAGATAGTGAGCCTTACTTGTTCCTTTCTTAGATGTTAAAGTCTTATAGATCGAAAAATGCGGATAATCGGATCACGATAATTTCTGTTAATTGATTCTTTGGTTTTTAAAAGATTACCGAAAGAGGACGTTTAGACGACAGACTAACTGAATATTTGATCACTTGACTCGTTTGTTTGGGAAACTAGATTTGAATTTTTAGTGACTAATAAATACGAATAATAAGTGACGACGTATCATAACGAATTGAAACTATAGTGAATTTAGCATATTTTCCAGTGAAAGACTGAGACTTTCTTTAAAGAGCAATTTTAAATAAGAAATTTCTTACATTTCAGTTTTTTGTCTTTTTTCTATTTATAAATTATTATTTTTTTTTTAGTTTTTTGTATTCGCCCTGATATTCAACGTTTTTGATTCGAGAAATTAAACTAACCCCATTGGTTTGTTGATTTAGGCATTGTCCTTCTGGAAGAAGCAGTCCGATGAGGTGCCATAGAACTCCACCATTGCCCCAGGAAGGTTTCGTTACCAACATCTCTTGGTACGTGGGGCATTCAGTCGCATGTCGAAAGCGGTGATAGGTTTTAAGGCTGCTGTACAGAACTTGGCCCACACTCTGACCCCCACTTTCAGAGTCCTTCACTGTAAGTATGAGGCAGTCTGCATCATATTTCTTGTGTGGCAATCTCCAGACCCACACACAACTGTCAGATTGTTAGAGGGTGAAGCGGCTTTCATCGCTCCACATGGCCTTTGCCCAATCATCCACTGATTATGCTTCGTACACCATTGTAGACGACAAGCAGCATTCACCCTTGACATGAATGGCTTCCTTTTCTGGCTCTCCCACAGAAGTCTATCTCATGGAGGGAATGTGGATGGTGAGTAGGTATCTGGGTCCTCTACAAAGGCAGCAGTGATGTCCCACAGGATGTCTTTGCGATGCCTCACCACCACCTGAGACAGAGCACGTTTGTCTCTAAGTGACAGGAGTGAAGGTCGCCGGGAATGTTTTGCTGTCATTGTTGCACCTGTCTGTTCATATACGATGGAGCAAGGATGCCCAGTCAAAACGCTGATTTCAGAATAATGAAACGCCCCTCAGTCGTTCCTCTCTCAAAGTTGGATAATTCTTGGATCTTTGGCATGCTGACTGGTGTTGTCACTGCTGTACCACCTGATGAGTCATGTCTTTAATATGCATGCTGTCATGTGCATCCTACAGGGTGAGACCACACAAACATCATGAACAAAGGGGTGTCTGGATACTTTTGGTAGGGCAGTGTATATTCCATTACGATAGAAATCTAGTGAATGGGGCATTAAGAATTCGTCCAGGCAGCATTTTACTTCATCATCATTAGTAAAGTTTTCGCAGCATGACATTGGACATAATAAAGGAGCAAAATCCAGGGGGGAAAAAAAGGGAGAGGCAAAAATTTCCAATTCAGAGTGTGCAATTTCTTCTTGGGTCCATAAAGCAACATGTGGCCAAACACTGCCTTAATGCATGTCACTTAGACAGTGCTGGATTCTTAATTTTCGGTGCTGAATGTAATCAGTCCAATTGCTCTTATTGTATGATTTTGCAGTAAAAGTTCATAGTGGATTACACCATGACAATTCCCTATGAATTTAACTCTGATTATCCATAAAGGGATGGCTTAGCAATGTTCTATGGGGCTGTCCACGTTTGATCCACGCTCTTTTCGCATAACATAAACCACTTTTCATTTCCTGTGGCCAACCGATGCAAAAAGCCTTATTTTCATATCAAGCGCAAGTTTTTTTATGAAATGATTAAAGGTAAATTCTATGGTCTCATAAAATATGTTTTAAATGAAAAATGAAGGTATCAATAATTATTTATCATATACAAAAATTTTCAATTCAGGTTCAAAATTAATAAAATGTTTGAAAAAACTTTCGTTTTTTATGATTTATAAAGAACTAGCATAACTCCTTCTTTGTTTGACACTGGCCACATTTCTTCCAATGAATTTCTCACCAAAGCATAAGAGGATACTGCGACCTCAACATCTTGAAATAGAGTAAATTTCAAAACTTTAATTTCATAATAATTTTTGAATGAAATATATGTGATTGATTAATTATTGTTCTGAAGGGTAAAATATTAATTTCACTGTAAAAAATAAAAAAAAAGAGAGTAGACAAAAAGTGACTAATTTAAAACTAATTCCAGTGCAGGTTTATTTTCATCTACAACAGAGGATTTGGCTAAATTTTACCTGATATTTAATTTTACAGTAAAAAATCCATTTCCTCTTTCAAAAATTGAAATGTAGGCAAATTTTTCTGTAATAACCTTGTATGTAAATGTATAAGAAAATATATGGAGGTTTCATTACACTTTTGAACCACAGTGAATAGTCTGATTTCATTTACCATATTTACATGTTTCTAGGAAAATTCCTTTTTTGTTAAGGCATTATCCTTCTGAAAATGGTGATAGGCCTATATTTAAAAAAAAATCTAAATAGTTGGTAGCTTAGATTTCCTATTACATTAGTAAGAAGTCTTCCTTCCCACTGTATTGCATCTCCGATTTCACAATTAAAATTCAAACTTATACTTTTAATTATGTTTCATATATTATGAAGTAATCTTAATTTCTATTGGATTTTCTTCCCATCCTCTTCCTTGGCAGTATTCTTGCTCCTCAAAACGAGTTGATATCTAGCCACAATGTTGTAGTTCATAAATGTTTTTGAGATTGCAAATTTTCGAAGTAGAAATTTACATCACAATAGATTGCAAATAGAATCGGAGTGAAAATTTTCAAATGAGCATTGTAATTTTTTATGATTCCTAATAAAAGCAAATTTAATTTGAAAAAATAATGAATAAAAGAAGTTATTTTTGTAGTCTTTAGTATGTTCACCATGACTCTCCTCCTCTCTCCTCCCAGCCAATAATATTGCAAGTTAACTTCAAAATTGCTGTGTTAAGGCAATGAGCATCTTTTTTCTACTAATGTCTTTATGGTTGAGGTAATAAATGAATGAATTAACTAAAGTCTTTACCATATTTATTCTACTATAATTAGTGTTGTGCCGATGCACATCTTGTATAATGCGATTCCACTTTTAGAGCTCCCCCCCCCCAAAAAAAAAGCAGTAACAAATTTATCCTCTTATATAATGCGGTCCCCATTTTTGACTATAGAACACATCTGAAGTTGATATATTGATATAGAAAGATGTTAATTAAAATATAAAAGTCTTAGCGGTGGCTTGAATAAAAATATGTTGCTACTTAACCCTTTGCTTAGCTTTTGATTTGGTAAACAATTTTTATCTGTAATTTTGAAATTTTATTTCTGACCACTGGTGATGATTACATGGTCAAAATGCATCAAAATTAACTTTTAAGATCTTCTGAAATTTTTTTTCAGTTATTATGAATAACTTCTTAATAGTTCTTATTAAATGTAAACTGTTCTTGGATTGGAAAATGCGAACAAGAATTTAAATAAGACAGGATAATTTAAAGACATGGGTTTCATGTTTTACATAAAATTTTATATTATAAAGTTAAAGCTAAAGGAAAATTTTAATGTATTTTGTCAGAATGATGGAAATGACATCTGTACAATTTATAAAAGTTCAAAAGTTTATTGAAATACACACACACACACACACACACATCCTGAATGGTCATTTGAAGTCAGATAGCCATGATAATGAATGTATTCAAATTTCTAATGACAGCTTGCAAATGTCAAGATGTACTCTTCACAGTGTCTGATTAGAGAATGTTGGTTTGTTCACCCATTTCTCTTTCAAAGTTTGGCTAGTTGATGACATGACTTTGAATGCATCTCAAATGCTTACACTTCAAGTTCTATTTTGTCCAAGAGGTTGACATTGGGTTTGGAGCCATATTCAGTCTAGGACTTGTATACCTTAATGTCTGCAGGTGTCTGCAACTTTGGCTTTGTGCAAATTATATTTTTCAACTGATATACAAGGACCCTTTATCAAACCAAAACCAGACCATTACATGGTTACTGTCCACTTCACTGTTGGCAGGCATACTCCTAATAGATATCAATCTCATTATCTATGCCCAAATTTTCATCTGACTGGAAGAGGGTGTTTTGTCGCTCCATGCACCCCCCCGCCCTCCACATGATCTCATTCCAGCTTTGCATTGCCTACCAGCTGAATGTTCCCTTGTAAATTATGTGTTGATTGTGGATGTTTTGCTTATGGGCAGTAACATAAAGCATACAGTAAACTCTCTCAGTTTCTAGAGATCTTTATGTATGAGGGGCAAAACCACGTCAGGATGGCCTTTTTCGCTTCCTCATTGAAGCCGAACCTCTGCCCTCCCAAGAACTCTTTCAGTGGTCCAAAAAATCTTATCGTTCTTCCAGAAAATCGACATGAATGATACCCTTAATGTTCCAGAATAGAGTCGCCATCACTTTCGTTCTCAACGGTGTCATCTTGAATTTCTTGGATCGTGGTAAGTCGGTGTATCGCCACTCCATACTTGCACGCTTGCTTACAGGAGTATGGTGATGAATCCAAGTCTTGTCGGTGGTCATAACATGCTTTAGGAAGCTGTCACCATCCCTGTCATATCGCTGCAGCAGCATGGAACAGATTTCCACCCGGGTGGCTGTTTGATTCTCGGACAGTTGCTTAGGGACATCATCTGTCCAGATCTTGTTGAATTTCAGCTTATCGTGGATGATGATCTCCACGCTGCCAGTGCTGATGTTCAGTATTGAAGCCAATTCTCAGACATGAATCCACCTGTTGTCCCTTATCAGCTCATTTATTCATGCGATGATGCTATCATTGACGGCAGTTACTGGCCTTCCCTTATGAGGTTTATTCCGATGGATTCTCGCCCTCCTTCAAACTTTTGGCACCAAGCAAAGACTGATGATACAGACAAACATGACTCTGTGAACTGTTTTTGAAGTCTCTGATGAATTTCAGATGCTTTCACACCTTTGTTGTGGAGAAACTTGATAATTATTTGTTGTTTCACTTTGGTTGACACATCTCTGTTCGCCATTTTGTTTAAACAGTTGATTGTCATGGCAACTAAAAGAGTGGTGCTGGATTTGCATGACAGGTGGTAATTGCCATCCCATCAATGAAAGTTCAGATTTTTACAGCAATTAAATATACAAAAAATAAAGCCCAGGTCAAATTTGAACGCTCCTTGTAGTTACATTGCTACCTTGATGGACTGACCTGGTTAAGATATGTTGGTCTCTGTTGATTAGATATGATAGTCTCTGCCATTGCCATGACGTAGTGGTGCTGTTCTTATATCTTTCTATTTTTGGATGACATCATTCATTGTTAATTTGAGCAGGTTCAACTTCATCTTGATATGACTGCCTACTACTACAACTAAGATGCTTGATGGTGGCGTATTCACTTGTTGCAATAAATAGCCGAAACCTTAGGCTATATCCTTTGTGCAACTTACCACTAAGTTTTTCTGGCGTTAGTATTGCGGAATTTGATAGTTTTGGGCGATCGTGAGGATTTTACAACGTTAAATTCACGTAGGACCCATCAGTTTGCGCAGACGAGAGGAAAATGGTCAACTTTAGTTGCGTATCAGCAATAAAAGAGGATGTAACACTATAACTCATTTTTGTCGCCTTCCAAAGAATAAACAGCGTAAACCCCAAAGTTGGTTTCTATTTTTAAACACTAGAGCGGTGCTACTCTTAAGCAGGTGTTACAGTTGGATCCCTAAACACAGTCTCTATTTTTGAATATTATATCTCCACTACTTGTAAGTTGCGGTGTCTATAGTCATTTATATTAATTCTCTGAACATGTGGTTTTTATGTAAGCATGGAATCTCACACACTTAAGGATGTCTGGTTTCATATGATCATTTAGTGCATTTAACAAGCTCTCTATCTTACTCTTTTTTTTTTTTTTTCTTCCTTTTTTTAATGTTTTCCTTTATATTTTATTATCAGCATTTTGCGAAATATGGGACGATACATTATGCCATAGTTTCAAGGAAGAAAGATTTAAAGAATCCTGGTAAGTCAATTAGAATTACTGGTGATCAACAGAAGATAAAACAAATTGCTTGTCCACAAAAGTATTTTAATGCATAATTGGTAATTTTGTGGCTCTCATTTAGTGAAATAGGCCACCAGTAACACGCACAGTAAATTTATACAGAAACCCTGACTAATCAGGGCACAAGCAAAGAAACCAACCGGCTAAAATCAGTAGAAAACAAAAATCAAAATTGTGACCAAGCAGGATGTGATGAGCACATAAATGCAGAATAGTAGATCTACCAGTAATGTAAAATCGCTTGTTCACTTCTTGTATGTCCATTTTGACCACCATTCAAAATGTGGTGACCAATTAGCAAGAATTCAAATTAATGAGAGAACAGGATGGTTTAAATACATAAAGTCATTGAATGTCCACAAAAGTAGTTTAATCAGGTGAATTACAAAGTTGTTCACAGAGAATCCAGAAGGTAAAAGTACATTGGCAATCAGGTAAAATTACATACATAAAAACTAGAAAAACAGAGTCGAAAAAGGTGCTAAAATGATGCTTGGCTAAATGACCAGCGGCCCAGGATTAAGGTTTAGTAATTGTTCCTGGCTATTACTATTAATTTCAAGCATTTCAAGGCAACTAGAGGAGAGATATTATGGAAATGGCGTAATAATTTAAAATCTTCTTTAGAAACTTGCTCGTCGCTTTCAATGATGTGTTTCGCCATTTCTGATTTTTCTTGACAATGATACTTGATGTGCACCATGTGTCAGTCTCACTTTCAAAGGATGTTCTAACTAGCCTTTGTGAACAGCCCAACAAATTTCACAAGGTAATTCATAAATCCAAATTTCTTTGCGTTACCAATTAGAATTTCAAACTACTATAGTACGGGTATTTGGTTAATGACAAGTGGGTGTAAGAAAAAAATATCTTGGATAACGAAGCAGGCTTTGGTTAAAGACGCTTGATCATATGCTTAATTTTGTTAATGTGTGTCTTGTAGCGCGAGGGTAGGGTGCTAGACAGGGACCCACCAACAAAGAACACCCACGCGTGATAGGCACGGGTTGTTTCAGACTTGTGAGGGGAGATGTAACTTGAACAAGGAGCAGATGCAGTGTATGATTGGAACGCACATTTTAATTACAGTATTAAAATTATACAGAATATTATAAATAACTAGTTTGGGGCTCCACAGAAATTACTAAATTTAAAAGTACATGTAAACAACATTAAAGTCAACAAGATAATGTCCTACTACTGCCATAACACTCTAAACGACTCACTCGCTCTCTGATGCTTGTGTGCAAACACTGGCACATGCGCCGTTTGAACAGAGCAATGCAACACCAGCTGACAACTGCTATGACTGCAAGAAATGTCCGAGCCAAGGGCCGCATAGGATTGACACTAGAAGGCATCATGTTCTCCTTTATTTGTGCCCCAACCTTCGGAGTTTTTAGTGAACAAGCACCTCAGGCTGGTGGGGCGAGGAGGAGAGCCGTAACCCCTGGGAAAATGCACAGACGGACCAGCGTTGAAACACAAACACCACGCACTCCCTACGCGCCTCTCAGAGCAGCACAACCACGACACAACCGCTGTCAACACCTTGTCAACAGGTTAAGCAGAATCGTACTATTGGATTCTGACACTGTTCTAAACCACTCAGTAAATAGCCTCTTGTGCCAAACTCCGCCTTACCATTGTAAGGGACCCTTATGGCTGGGTAGCATCATGGGACCCTTGAGTGAGCGATATGATTCTAAACCCTGGATCCTGTTTGAAGAAACAGGTGAGCATTTACAATCACCTTATTGTTATAAAACAAACGATGTGGTCCATATTAAGATTTAACAAACTGAGAATGTTTTAAACCGTATCCAAAACTCCAAATAACCTCTATACAGTAACAGCTGTGCGGTAATGTACAGCGAAAGCAGCAAACATCGGGAAGGACGCAAAAGTGCTGATTAGCTGCTCCGTTCTATATTTGCACTAGCTTGCTTTTAAAATATCACTATCGGGAACAAAACTAAAGAAAAGAAACGGTCTCACCAACTAGCACAAACTCTCGTTGACGTCTTCTTATTTTGGACGCTAATTTTTGTTTGATTTTCCAGGAACAAATGAGCATCGGAGGCACAACGCTCTTTGCGCAGAGTTCGATCAAATTGTATTTCTGGTAAATTCCAAAAGTACATACACTCTAAAGGACGGGATCATGTGTATTTACAACCGAACATAAAAGGTCGCAAACGGCTGCAATTCCCGTTTTTCCTTTTTTAACAAAAAAACTTCACATCGAATTCGTCTTGGGGCGACGAAAACAGCAACCTATACAACGAACGGGCGAGCAGCTTCCCTGCTCAACACATAGCAACAAGCGAACAGCTTTCCTGCTCAACACATAGCAACAAGCGAACA
>JAHWFO010085622.1:288262-306944 GCA_023313115.1 Rhysida immarginata
CAACAAGCGAACAGCTTTCCTGCTCAACACATAGCAACAAGCGAACATCACACACTCAACAAAAGGCAAGACTCCTCGCCTTTGTTACTCATGAAAATTGCGAGAAAAGCTGCAACAACAGAAGCTTTGAGGCAGATCAGAAGCAGGCATTGTTACAGCTTCCCAACATTATACAATTAACGCAGGTCGCTTAAAAATTATTGCTGTAACTAAACGAAATAAAATTTAACGACTCAACAAAAACAAAACACTCACAAAACGCAAAACGCCGTATAAAACAAAAACACAAACGCTCACACAAGGGGCCCACGCCCCCACAATTCATTCCAACAGAAACTAGCAGTAAAACGTGGATAACTAATAAGAAAAACGATATATCACACATAAATTACTGAAAAGAAAAAAAAAACACACTGAGACCAGTCACAAATGCTCTTCCATCTATCAGTTGACACAAAAATATTTTTTCTGCATACCAACAAACCCCTGTCTGATCTTGCCCTCAGCCATGCGTTAGAGGACATTGTTGAATTGAGAACAGCCATGCGGCAAAGCAGGGAAGCTCAGATATGTTTGATCCATCAGCACCATCTGTATGATGGTTGTACTTTTTTCGATGATTGTATCTTTTCTTGTAGTGCTCTGTGCTTTATTTTATGTGGTTATAAATGCAGTTTATGATGAAAATGTGTATTTAAGCATATATTTTTGACATTTTAAATGAGCCTTATTTGCATATTTAACATGGACTATCATTGTTGGGGAGGAGCAGAAACAAATTAATCTATTTCCAATTATATCTTATGGGAAATCGTGCCTTGGATAATGACTGTTTTGATAACAACAATAACCAAATTATGAAACATCGAATCCATGGTCTCTGAAGATTCTTCTTTACCATAGACAGGTAAGCCTACTTCAACCTTATGTTGTAGGTAAACTTCGTGATTTTCATGGCACATACTTTGTTTGGGAAAATTATGTTATTATGGATGTAGCAATAAAATTGTTAATATTTTTTTTCATATATTAAAGTTTTATATGCAATTCTAAAAACGTTTAAAATTTACACGGATCTTACTACAAATAGTCATTTGCCAACTTGAGTACATTCATTTAAGGCACTGCATGGCTCGAAGCTCTTTGCAAAATAGTTTTGCACATTTGATACAATTATTCTGTCATGTGAATGTTTTTCCCTGGACATTGCAGAATGTAGTTCTCTTTCCAGTGGTGATACTGACTTATTAACAATAAATTATAAAGCCGTCGATTATAAATAACATACGACTGAACAATAAAAGTTGAAGGGAGAATCTGTATAGGTAACAGATTGTAATTTTCATGATCAACACCTTCGAATATCAAGAAGCACTTTGACTGTACTTGTGAAGCTGCAGCCACCCCCCCCCCCGAATTTGGCCACCATGTCAACTAAATTTGTTACATGGGGGTACCCCCTCCCCCACATGCAAGATTTGCAAGATTTTTTTGATATTCCTCAGCCCCCCCTGAAATAAATTCCTGGGTAATGTGGAGTTTGGAGGGCCCTTTCTATGAGGAAAGTAAACACACAAATCTTCTGGCTCCAACAATTGTTGGCGTACAAAAAGTATCAGACTTTGGCCGGGAAAACTAAAGTTATTCACCTGTCTGATTTAAATATTAATTCCCTTCAAAGTGCTCTCCTTGGGACTGCACACACTTCTCCCTTCACTGCCGCCATTGTTGGAGGCATCTTTGGAAGGCCTATTTGGGAATGGCAGACAGCTTTCGTTTTCGGCATAATGTCTTCTCATGAAATTGGGTTCCTTTCAGCAGTGTTTTGAGCTTGGAGAAAGCCAAAAGTCACATGGAGCTATGTCAGGGGAGTAAGAAGGCTGACTAACCAAAGGAGTGCTATGTTTGGCCAGGAACTTTTGAATCAGATGCGATGAGTGGGTGGGTGCATTGTCGTGATGGAGCGAACAAGTTTATGTTGTCCAAAGATTGGGTCGTTTCCGTCGGACAACATCACGAAGGCGATGAAGGACCATCAGATAGTACTCTTTGTTGATGGTTTGGCCTTTCGAGAAACCGACAAGTGTGTACTACGCTCACTTACTCTCACGATGCCAGCTAGCAACTCACAAGCTCTGCATATGTAACCAACTGCATGCATGCGGATGAAGAACACCCACATCTCGTCACCAGAGGAGAAAACCCGCGGTTCAATACTTTTTGCATACAGCTCGTATAGTCCCATGTTAGTAATGTGCTTCCTGAAAATATCAAAGGAAATATTTTTCCCACTCCTGATGATTTTTTAATCCATAAAGGGGATAACACCATTCTTCCCCAATTCATGAGTAAAATTCTACTTAAGGAGGACAGTGTTTATATCATACTGCTTAGAGTCATAGATTGAAAAGAGGTTTCGTTATTTCTATGATTGATCCATATTTACAGTTGATATCTAAGTCAACAAATAAAAAGGAATTTAAAAAAACAATTATTTTTAAAGAACAGCTAATAATATAAAATATAAAATAAAGAAGCAGCACAAAAAAGAACAAATAAATTCCATCATACAAAATAAATTAAGACATTCTAAATATAATATAAATAAATTTTAATAATGTAAGAGTCCCATAGGAGACCTCAATCTAAATTAGTAATAAACTTGCATTCTTCTTCTTGATCTTCAGCATCTCAAAGGCATCTAGTAAGTTTTCAAGATGCATCTCAATTTCAAGTCTTGTTTTAGGAAATTACTAGACCGCTTACCCGTCACATGACTGGTTAGATTTATTAATTTCTTTCTTGGTGGTTACGACTCTATGGAATTGGAACTTAACTAAAAATCAACAGTAAACATTTTTCAATTAATTTAATTCACAACAAGAACTGAGCACTGCCTTGCTGAGTATTGGCTTTGGATTCTTGTAACTTTCTTTTGTTGGCTTCAGTCAGACAGACAAAGAGAATTAGTATGTTTGATCTCCAGTTTGTAGCACACACTTGGCCACTGAAAACTCCTCCGGGATCCAAACCAGATTGCAATATTGGGGTTGTTCTGTCTTTTGGGTTTCTTAGAAATTTCTGTATGTCACAGTCACAGTTTTCTCTTCTCTTTCGTAGCCTGAAGATTTGTCGTATCCAAAACTAATTTTCTGAACTCCTGTTTCCTTATCAGTTCGTCGATCAAATCTATTCTTATGGCTGCCACATATAACCATAACCTCATTAAAGGGTTGCAAGGCATCTTCAAGAACTTTGACAACATCCTAGCATACCATGTATCAACACCTCCTAAAGATAAGGCCTGAGCGCGAAAACGTCGTACATTGTTACATCATCATGCGAAGACATAATTTAGGGCTTATTATTGGTAGAAATGCGATTAAACATGGCTTCGGATGATGATGTAACAATAAATGATGTTTTCGCGCTCAGGCCTTATCTTTTTAGGAGGTGTTGCTCAAAAGTCGTGTGCCATATGAAAAGTTTATGAATGTTGGTGTTATGTTCAGACGGTTTCGCAAGCTTATCGTTCATGTTCAAAATGTGCACCATGGACTCGAAGACAATGTCTCACATGATCCAAATTTTCTTCTGTCACGCGTAAAAGTTTAGCTGGTGGGCTTGGGAATATCAGGGTGCCGGCGATGAAATTTGTCTGCAGCTTCTCGAATTTTCTGTGGTGATCTCCACAAAGAAGTATCAGCTCTACACATTGTTCCGTTGTCTACATTATTCCTGTACTTCACTATTTCACCTACAAAATCAAAGCAAACAATTAATCCATTTGGCACACGACTTTTGAGACACACAATATAAGAACCCCAATTCCCTAGGAATTTGCTAGAGAACTCAAAAGAGGGAACTTTGCTGACATTGCAATTGGGTGTCTACGAGACCTCGTGTAACAAATCTGGAAAGGTTGACAACTTAGAGTCCAGCCGCTTTCCCTTTCATAATATCCTAGTCTTGTGATATTTTTGGGATTAAGAATATTCCTTAGTGCTGGAATAAGTGTATTGCAATTTCAGGAGAATATATAGAAAGCTTTTTTCATTGTATTTAGAGCCAGATTTACACACTGCTATGCCCTAGGCTCTACACAATGTGTCCTTTTCAATGTAATATGACTGCTGTGCCCTATGCCATGGCCTAGATTGGCCTTAAGGGAAATCCAGCCTTGATTGTATTCAGTAAATAATGTCTAGCTCATATATTCCTCTTCGTTAGAACATGCCTCATACTACTGGGAAGTTTTTAAAGGTTCAGAAAGTTATTCCAAATGTATAACATTAATGGGTACAAACTAACTTATTCCAGCCTTTATTCCTATCTTCTTCTTATGCACCCAGACAAAGGTTGAAATAAAAACCAAAATTAGTTGGTTTATACTCAATAATGCTGTATTATAAAGCCGCATTTTTTTTTTTTTTTGTAAATACAATATGAAGACCAATCATTTATCTGAACATTTATGGTAAAATGGAAAATTTTCAAAATATCACTGCCATGACCACCAAAGGGAAGTTAATGGAGAATAACAGGCACTTCATATTTTTATGATATGTGAGGCAATTAGGAAACGAAACTTGTTACTTCAGTACAAACCAGTTGAGAATACGTGGTACTGCATTGACAGGGCGATGTTAATTAAAGCATCATTACATTATTTGCGAAGTTGGTTGTCATTACCAAGTTTTTTTCAAACTTTTTGATTATGACTTCAGATTCAGATGGAGCATCAAGTGGTAACAAAATGACCAACTTTATGAATTTACTAACAATCTTTCTAAAGTCATTGAAAAAAAAAAAATATATACACAGAGGAAGTGAAACATCCCAAAGAAAATGGCACAGAAACAAACCACTTTTTCAATAGATAGTATCCAAAATCATGTTTAAATGATGTTAGTGAATCTGAATGACATAACCAGAACTTGTGTTATTCAAATGCCCACATGTCGCACTGATGCACATAAAATGCCACTGCATGGACAGCAAAATCAAAATTGCTGCTGGTATTGACTACTGATAGTACTGAGTGATCACAGAGGATGCCTGGCCATTGACAGTGATATCATGTCAAGCCATTAGGAACGGACCGAACAGTGTGCTTACATGAGCTGGGTGGCCTGCTCGACAAATTGTCTGTCAAGTGAATCATGGAGAGACCATGTCGCATGGTGCATTGCAGCATGGAGAGCAGAAAACTGCTCATCACGAGACAAGAAGCAGCCAATGTCCCACTATGGACAATGATGGTAGACACATCCAAAGATGTGTGACAGCAGATCCAATCTCATCATTCACACAATTCACGCAATGTGTACAGCCATTTCACAGTGTTCCACAGGACCATCCGAAGACATCTGAATGAAAGTGGACAATGAGCACAAGGTACTCTGCTCTGATTGCCATTGACACCGATCCATCGTCAAGCACTTCTTCTGTGGTGTAAAATGGGGTACATTACATTCTCAGATGAATTAAGGATCGTTCTCTGTTGCAACAAGAACTTGTTGAACTTGTGGAACACCATGTGGAACTTTGGCTACAACTCCAGAACTTGTTTGGTGTTTGTGCGGGGTACAATGATAGTCCACTTTATTATACAGGGTGTGCCAAAAGAAGCGGGATGGTCGAATATTTCGCGAAATTTACATCGGATCGAAAAACTGAAAAACACGTGTTCAATATTTTTCAAAAATCTATCGAATGACACTAAACACGACCCCCCACCCCCACCCCCGGGGGTGGAGCGGGGGGCAACTTTGAAATCTTAAATGGAAACCCCCATTTTTTATTGCAGATTCGGATTCTACGTGAAAAAGTGAACAAGTTTTAGCTGAAAATTTTTTTTGATTCGCGATAGATGGCGCTGTAATCGCAGAAAAACAAATACAGATCAGAAGTCTGCAAACGGTCAAATTTCTCGGGACATACGCTTCGGAACACAAAATTAGTATTTTTGAAAAGGCTATCTAATGATACAGTATGACAGTCGACCGATTGATGGCGCTCTAATTGCAAAAACAATTCTTTCTCGCAAGTGAAAGTATTTCTACAGCTAATATGAGGTTAACGTCTTTCGTTGATTTTGTATCTGACTTTAGTAGAAAACTACGTTTAGCATAACCCAGGATCAACGACGTGGATAGAGTAGTTTTTTGTTCCCTTCGGGGTGCTTGTTTTTAGTGAGTCCCCTTGCCTCTCACGATTGGCGCCAATAACTTTATTGTAGTAAATGCTCAAATTGTGCACCGTTTACTTCCTGGCAGTAAGCTAATCGATGGTAAACAGTTTCGATGGAATTGTTTAAGTATTCTGCAGGTATTTGGGCAGCTACATCAATTATTCTCTGATGCAATTCATCTAAATTTTGAGGTTTCGTTTTGTAAACCCGATTTTTTAAATAACCCCACAAGAAAAAATCAAGTGGAGTTAAATCTGGTGACCTGGCATGCCATTCGATCGGACCTCTTCGTCCAATCTAACGATCAGGAAAATGTTCATCTAAATAATTACGAACATTCCGTCCGTAATGAGGTGCAGCACCATCTTGCTGAAACCAAACGTGCTCCAAGTTATCGCCAACAATCTCCCTTATTGCTGGAATTATTTCATTTCGAAGCATGTTTTCATACCTTTGAGCAGTAAGATTACCATCGATAAAGAATGGCCCAATCAAATGATTATTTATTATTCCAGCCCAAACGTTTAATTTCTGTGGATATTGGGTTTTGCTCTCTTGCATCCAATGAGGATTCTCGTCTGCCCAATATCTGCAATTATGCCGATTACAAGTACCATTCAATCGAAATGTTGCTTCATCTGAGAATACAATGTTGTAAAGAAAGTCTGGATCTTGATCTATTCTAAGCATCATGTCCTCACAAAATTCTAAACGTCGGTCGGGATCATCTTCATTTATCTCATGAACAAGTGTCATTTTTTAAGGATGCAATTTATTACTTTTCAAAATCCTGCGGACTGAAGATGTACCAATTTCTTGAGCTTGGGCATTTCTACGAAGACTACTGTGAGGATTTTCCATAAATGATAATAAAACATTCAACGCTTCTTCTTCGTTTGTTGCTGACTTTGGTCTTCCTAATTTAGCTCGATCTTTCACAGAGCCTGTAGCTTCAAATCTTCTAACTGTTCTCTCCACAGTCGATTTGGAGATAGGATCCATTCCAATTCGAAAAGTATCATTGAAAATATCTCTTGCTTCCGAGTATGACCTTTTCCTATCATCCCAGCCTACCATCATCAGTAATGAGATTCTTTCTTGTTCATTAAGATGAGCCATTCTGAAAGAAAAAACACTTTTTCAAGTCAAATTTTTCTTTACATCTGCTTGAATCAACTTAAACAGTTGAACTAATGTGTCATTTAAAAAGTACCTACCAAATGGATGAAGCACAAAAAATCACAACAAAAATAGTCCACTTTTTGTTTACGTATTTATTAATAAAGAAAAGAATTTGTTTACAAGCGGAAAGAATAAGAAAGAGTAATTTGAAGGATTTTATTATGTTAATTTAAACGATGATATTTGCATTTTGTAAAATGAAAATACGTACTATCATTGAATAAATGGAGCCAGATACTGTGGACAGACGATAGAAGAAAAGAGAAGAAAACTAATCCACTAATCCTCATAAGATATTTAATCAAGCGAAGAAGGCAGCTTGGCTGATCGAAGCTCTCCTGTATGCTGAAGAAGGCAGCTTGGCTGCCGAAATGTGCATCCATCGCTTGATTAAATATCTTATGTGGATTAGTGTTTTCTTCTCTTTTCTTCTTCGTACTATCATTGTTAGATTTTTTTTCACAAATCTTATTTTCCATGATAGCAAAACCATCCATCAAGAATTAAACAATGTTACAATATTGCATTAAAATACTGTATTGAGTATGTTAATTATTTTAATTGTTTTAAATATTTTCATTGAAAAAATTGATTTCCTCTTAATTATACCCCCGAGGGGTGGGTGGGGGTGGAAATTTTTATGGTACTGAATACAGTTTTACACGTAAAATCTGAATCTGCAATAAAAAATGGGGCTTTCCATTTAAGATTTCAAAGTTGCCCCCCGCTTCACCCCCGGGGTGGGGGATTGTGTTTGGTGTCATTCGATAGATTTTTGAAAAATATTGAACATGTGTTTTTCAGTTTTTCGATCCGATGTAAATTTCGTGAAATATTCGACCGTCCCACTTCTTTTGGCACACCCTGTATAAAGAAATATAATACACGGTTATTCTGTTGAACACTGTTATTTTGTTTTTTACTGTTCATAAAAATTCTTGTTATAGTCTCATGACCTTGCATAGTTTGTACAGTATTTCTACTTTTATTGTAGTCCACTGTTATGTCTGTGAGATCCTGTAGCCCCATTTTCTACCATTTCTCCTAAGCATAATAGGATCAGGACAATGCTTGCCCACATAGTCCAGCCATTGTTCAGTAGGTTCTGCTTGGTACCGAGACCCTACCTTGGTCTGCAAGATCACCAGTTCTTATGCCTTGTTGAACTTTGGGTGCAGTTGGAAGAAGAATGGTTGAATGGGTCTCAGGATAGCATACAGCACCTTCCACATCACATTGCCACCTACCAAAATGCTAGTGGGGAGGTGGGGTGGGGGGGCACACCAGCTAGTGAACTCTGCCGTGTTCAATATGCATCTATGTATGTTCCTCATTTGTAGATCGAAACTTTCTTACAATGTATTTTTCAATCAAAGTAATTTTAATAATGTTTTCAGGTCTCATACTGGTCATTTCACTTTCTCTGAATGATTACGAATTATTAATTACCATTTCTTTATAGACCATTATTTTTTATGTTTATACTAGAAATAACCCACCTGATTGTATAATCATCATTGTTAGATTTTTGACACACATCTCTCTCCATACTTTTGTTTGTTGTGACATAGTCCATTGCTGATTTTTTGTATATGATATTTTATGTTAGGTAATTTTCTTTCATTGGGATTTGGCTTTGTTCAATTCAAAAAGAAGGTATCAACAGAGTTGTGTCTTAAGGAATTACAGCACTCTATGTTGGATGGACACTGCATTGAACTGAAGCTGTCAAACCGGACACTGAAGTAAGAACAATTTTTTTTTTTTTTAATTTTTCGGGAAACAGTAATTTCAATGTTCATTTTACATTAATCCATTAATACGTGCAAGAGTTGTTCTCCTTTTAATTTACTTGTAGAGTTCAAAATTGATTGGCACTACAATGGTTTTTGTGTCAAAGGAACCATTTACTGAACAAAAGAATACAGATTATATTAGAGGTATTCCCCACCAATGTCTATGCACTTTGCCATCATCCTGTCAGCTTCCGTATTTGCATAGCAAACCATTCTTTAGGGGTATCCCAGCACCACTGGACAACTCCTCATGGATGATGGTGTGAAGGGTTCCCTGTGATAGAACTGCTACCCTCTCTAGTTCATCAAAGATTATTCACCTGTTGTTCATTTATTTATTTATTTATTTATTTATTTATTTATTTGGTTAAAAACTATTCCAAAAAACGTTACAATCGTCCATCCAGGGCCAGTATGGCCTTAGGCCGACAGGGTAGGTCCCTGGATGGGGAACAAGAGACAGTGTAAAATAGTAATGTAATATAAATTATGTTGAGGGGGTGATATGGGAACGTGAAAGTTAGATAGGCGGGTGTGTTAAGAAATAATTCTTTATACGAGTTTTAAAGGTTGTGATATTGGGGGACATTCAGAGATCTGGTGGTATAGAAGAGCAGAGTCTGTTGCCTGAGAGAGAGGTGCTTTTGAGTTCGTAATTATGCTTTATACGTGCTATTTGCAAGGAGGCTGAGTGTCAAGTGTTGTAAGGAGGGTTGTAAATAAGGGTTGAGGTGAGGGAGGGAGATTAAAATGTGTTTGTTGAGTATCTTGTATATAAAGATTGCTAGGTTTATAATGTAGAGTTGTTGAATGGGTGTGATACCCACTGTGGTAAAAAGATGAGAGACAGGGGCTGGTTTGCATAGTTTTAATAAAATTCGAACGAACCATTTTTGAAGTCTGAATAAGCATAAAAGATTATGATTAGTGGTCGAACCCCAGAATTGAAGGCCGTAAGTTAGTCAGGAGTGGATTAGAGTATTATATAATAGTAAGAAGATTTTTGGGGGAAAGAAGTGGAGACGGGAGAAAAGTCCTAAATGCTGATTAAGTGTTGAAGCTAAAGAATTGATGTGGATATCCCAGAAGAGATTATGAGTTAAGTGAATGCCTAGGCATTTAAAGGATTTGGATGGGATAATCTGTTGTGAGTTGTTATATAGCAAAAATTCGTTTGTGTCAAATTTTTTATTGCCTTGATGAAAGATGACGTAAGTGGTTTTGCTAAGGTTTAGGGATTGATGATTGATAGTGTTCCAGAAAAGAAGGTTTTTCTAGGATTGAGTTAAAGGAATCCTTGATTGTACGTAGCGAGGCGTCGGCATAGGATTTGTTGCATCATCTGCATACAATATTAAAGATAGGGGAGAAAGTATGGAGGAAAGATCATTTATAAAAATATTAAATAAAAGTGGTGATAAGATCGAACCTTAGGATACTCCAATATTTAGGGTGATTGTGGAGGAGGATTTATTATGAAGGTGAAGGGTGTATTGTCTATTTGATAAAAAGCTTGAAAGCCAGTCAAGAGGAGGGCCACGTACATTGAAATGTTGGGATAGTTTATGTAGAAGGAGGTCATTAAGGATTGAGTCGAATGCTTTAGAATAATCGAGAAATAGGGAGACAACTAATTTGTTGTTGGCCATATTAGAGATAATGTATTCCATTTGTTGCTGGCCAATTCATTGAAACTTTGGGCACTGTTTGGGTGCAGTTGCTGGATGTCCAGTGCTTTTGCGTTTTTCAGCACAGTCCCTGCCATCTTTGAACTCTGATACCCAATGAAACACAGATCTGCGATTTGATGCTGACTACTCACACATGGCTCCTAACCTCTTGTGGATGTCTGAAGCAGTCACTCCTTTCTTACAGAGAAACCACATTGTCCACCGTTGCCCATGCTTGTCTGCTTCCATGTTGTCTTTATCGATGTCCACACGTGTTCTCGCAAGCCGGAACAATGGCTGCTGCTATTCTCTACCGATGGGAAGCAGCAACACCATCTGGTGGCAGTAGACAGTACTACAGCTTTCATCATGCATATTTCGACACATATTTGAAACTGCTACTTTGCAGGAGTTATGTAAGGGGGGGAGGGTGCCAGTCAATATTGAACGACCTAAATAACAGCTCACTTTTTGGATTGATCTGAAGAAATTTTATGCCCTAAAATTCTCCTTCCTTTAAAGATTTTATATCTTTGACAATTTTTATCTTTTTGTTAACAACTTTATATCTTTGTGTTACTCTTTTATTAATTCCTACAGCACACCCTCATTACCAAAAATGGCCAGAGTAAATAAATCAAAAGCATCTCCTTCAACAAACATTTTAGTTCGCAACATTCCCTTCCAGGCTAAACAATCAGAAATCCAAGAATTATTCAGGTAATGAAATCTATTTATGCTTAATAATTTAATACTACACTATTCTACCCAAAAGTAATCAGACACTTTCGATTTTAGACATTTTGTTGAATATCTAGAAAAATACTTGATGAATTATCCTGAAACTTCATGGATGTAAAATGCATGTTACACCTCATATATTTCAGCGAAGGTTTTGTCCCAAAGGCAAATAGGGGACCAGAGGAGCTGGTGCCAGGCCTTAAGGAAACCATAATCATGTTAGGCTTTTCACAGACCACAGTTTCAACAGTGTTTCCCGATTGACATGATCAAGGAAAAACCATTATCCAAAAGCACGCCTGTGGATACACATAGGCAGTAGATGACATGAGTAGATCTAGGCTCAGCAAAAGCAAATGATCTGCTACTGTTCATTGGCTAACAGTACAATTTGACAAGCTAGATCAGTGAAGGGCATTTGGGAATGTACAAACCAGCAGAGTCTTTCTTGTATTTCTGTGTTAAAACAGCAACAAATTGAACAAAAAAAATAATGTTTGGAATCACCCTATTAAAAAATAATGCTTGAAATGCGTTGTAACTGTAGCATATGATTATGAGGCCTCTTTTACTTATCTATGTTCTTCTGTATGATTATAGCATGTATATTCATGGAGTTATAAAAGTTCCTTTAGAAAAATAGAATTTTTTTTCGTAAGCTTTTTGTTTTTAACATGCAGCGTTTTCAATCCAATGCAATGCCATTTACAGGAAACTTGACAAACTACAAAAGAGACAACATCCTGCAATCAGAATATAAAAACATTAAATATTTGATGAAATATGAGCATTTTAACTAAATAATGTTTAACTGCGCATGTGCAAGCGTTACCAAAATGTCTTAGCCAAATATATAGAGCTACTCTTAGAAAAAGCCCAAGCAAATATCGTGAAAATTCAAAAAGATATCGCCTATAGAATGAGTTCAATTTCAGCTGCTGCCAAAAATAAACAAAAGAATATGTTGTTCTCTCCAAATTTTTATTATTGGACTGGGCACCAGTATCAACTTCTTCTTGTACTGATATAAAGGCATTATTTTCCTCTTATCATCCAAAGTCCTTCATTTTTAAGTTTTTGACAAATATAATATGCAAATTACAATTTCTGAGTTATTAAGTAGCAAATTACAATTTCTGAGAAGAATGGAGCACTTATTGGTTTAACAATATCTGTCTGTCTGTCCCCTTCATATTTTCTACCTTTTTTTCATGGAAGGTTGAAATTTAAAATGTAGCTTACTTCACTATTTTTTTTGGTGTTGATTATTGCACTGCGATTGGAGTTACAGGGATGATAGTTCAAAACACAAACTCAGGGCTTCTGTTATTTTCCTGTACCCTCCTTGGGGGATTAATTTCATGTTTTTAAGTTGAAAAAATACATTTACACCCCAGTTTATTAGGAACTCCCAACCACAGACATGCAAATGGGCCATTCTATTGTTTGGTTATTCAGATGATCTCGAACTATAAAGGGAACATTGGATTACATTTTCATCTCAATTCTAATTGGATCATGGGCAAGGATGTTGATCAGGCCACCAGAGGAGCCAGTGCCAGGCCTTAAGGTGTGACGAGTTATGCCTGTTTCTTATTTTAATTAAGTACTGTTTAATTAATGAGTGGCCGTCATTACAAATAAATTCCTGATACGCAATTTCCTTAATCTAACTTACCTTATCAGCGCAAGGCCCTCCCACTTGCTTCATCTAAAACCGCTGTGATCATATAGTGTTTCTGACTTCTAATCTTAACTACCCACTGTGACCTTTGTTTCCCCTTTTTCTTTAATTATTAAATTACAGTTCTAACTCCAAAGGTGTCTAATAACTAAGCTTATCCAAGTAGGAACCACATATGAAATTGAAAACAATTATTCATTTATTGAGGTAAACAACAAAAAAAAAATTTTAAATTGGGTTTGCAACTCTTATTCCATATGTATATAAGAGGCGCATTCGTTTATTCGTTCAGTGTGATTTTTTTGCACTGAGTGCGCGCACTAGCTGTTCGAAGTAGCCCTCGTGCGGCCTGTAAGAGGTGTTCGGAGATTTCCATGCACTTCGTTCTCGTGCGCTTCGTGTAGTCCGTGCGCGAACCAAGCGCACGAAGATAGAAGCAGGGTCGTTTCGTGCGTTTTGCAATTGCAAATGGCGACCTCCAATCCAGCGAAGCTCCAGATTTCGATCACTGTCGATGATGGTCGAAATTTTGCATTCAAGTGGATAAAGAGAGTTTATACAGATTAAAAAAAAATTTTGAAAGTGTAAAAGACTTTAAAAATTTGAAATTTAGACTCTTGGGGTGATTAAAAAGTTGTTGAGGCATCGCCATGTTGTTGGTTTGGCTCAAAACGCACGGACTGTTCGGTGAAAGATCGTGCACAGACACAGAAACTGCACTGAACGCACTAAACGGTAATTGCACGGGGTGCACTATCGACGTCATCATCGTGCAAATCATACGAATAAACGAATGCGCCTAAGATATTACAGCAATTATTAATTGTAAACAAACAGCATAAAATGGATTAGGTGGAAGCATTTTTACTGGTAATAATAAAGAATGATTTTGATACATCTATTCATTGATTATCAAGAACACAAGGAAAACAAAATAGAACAAATTTTGACTTTAAATAAACATTAAATAAGTATAATATCCATCAATATGATTAACCCTTAGCATAACCAACATAATTAAAGAATAATGATTGCCTAAATTTTACCATGTGCTTTCGTCGTTAAAATTACGCTACATGAATACCCAAAATTATGAGATACAATGAAAGAGGTAGTAACGTCCTACGCAAAGTGATTATGAAATATTAAAGTCAGTTTAGTCTATTCTTGTCCTTCCGACAGTGCTGAGGCTTTGCTAACGCTTAATCCATTCAAAACCGTATTCACGGCTCGCTTCATATATTCCCTGGAAGATGGATCTTGCCCTCTTTTCCTTTTGTAAGTTCTGACCATCTAAATTAAGAAAGATCAAATGTTGAAACAAATGAAATAAATAAATACAGTATCGATTTGGCATATGGGATTGGTTTGGAGGAGTCAGAAATGAAGTAAAACCTTGTTTAAGCCTAACAGCGCACATGGATGAAATGAAACTACAACACGTTTAAGTATAGTACTGTCCCTCAAGATTAAATATCTAACTGTTAACATTTCTCATATAACCTCTCTACAAATTCATGAACACAAATCTCCATCAAAAATTTTTTTAACACTCCCCAAAGCAAATTTTATTCCTTATTTACTTACCTTTGTTGTGATCATTCTGGCAAATAGATTTTCATAATCTTTATAGTGTCGCAACCTGAGGATAATTTTTTAGGCAGCGTGCGAATAGTTTCGACTGAAAAAACGATTTGTCCAAACCAACCCGCATCCGAACCGACCCCACTTGCCCTATTATATGTGTTTATTTTTTGAGAAACCGTTGTTGATCACGTCTGGCCATATTTAAAATTTACCTATTTCTTGGGCCAAATGTTATCGAGTAATTGTTGATTATCCGAGCAGCAATGTCTGTTGATGTGTCTCGGATAAATTGTTGTGACCGTTTTCAGGGAATTGATGCCAAGTTCGTAGCAATTTCCTAAAAACGAAATCTCTTGGCAGGCAATTGTTGAAAAAGTGTGAGTTTGAGTCTTGGAACAGGCTGGTTGGTCACTGGCGTGCATCATGAGGATGATATGAATGCTAAAAAGGCATAGGCCGCCATGTTATCGAACGCAACACGAATTGTGTTTAGAAATCTAATAAAGTTTTAATATTTGAGTAACTTTGGGAAGATTGTCACCTATGGGAATATACAGTACACATGAAACTGTGAATGTTTACCTAGTGTGCTGGTTTCTATTCCTTTTATTCTTGGGGGCGGTATAAGCCGATTGTGCCAGGATGAGCTCGAACAGTCACTAGTGGAGTGCAGTTGTGAATTGAGAGCCATTGTAATTTTTGTGATGACTATAGTGCACAATTTCGAGTGGCACTGTGTAATGTTTTAATAATATTTCAGTGCCATTTGGGTATAGTCAGAGCTCGGTGGCCCGGGGTTATGTGGCATAAACGGTGATGGCTTGTTAGGAGTTTGTGATTGGCCTTTGGACTAATAAGTAAGGTTGTCCAAGGTTGGCCCCTGTGTGTTAGGGGCAAGCCACTATACGCCTTGAATTTGTGTTTGTAATGCTATGTATATATAGTTGGCTGCACAAGTGGCAGCAGTAGCTTGTAAAGCAGAGCATTTTGCCCCATGTTTAAATGGGCACAGAATAGTGAGCATATCTGGTAGATTCGTGTGAGATTCCTACTGTCGGAGACGGATGTTGAGTAGGAACTACTTTCGAGTGGTGGGTGGAGACCGATGCAGCAGCATTGAAATCCCGACTTCAAGTACCGTAGTTAGTTGACGTCCCGGCTGTGGCTGTTGTTCTGGGAACAATGGGTGTGATAAATACAGGGTTATAGCAACACCACCTAAAGATAAGGCCTAGGTGCTGAAACATCATTACATTGTTACATCACCTCAGTAGGGAATTGTTAAGCGTATTTCCACTAATAATAAGCTCTGAATTTTCCCTACTGAGGTGATGAAACAATGTAATGACGTTTCAGTGCCCAGGCCTTATCTTTAGGTGGTGTTGGTTATAGTGCCCCTCCTTGTTTGCAGCAAAAGGGGCACAGAACGCGTTCTTGGCATTGGTGTTGTGCACGGTGTGTGCATGAGTTTGAGTGGCCCTGGCAGAGGAATCATCATGGGTGTGGGACTCCCTGGGATGGAGGTCTTGCACTGAATCTGCCTTAACCTGTGTGCCAGCATCTTACCCTAAGATAGCTAGCAGAAAATTGTTAACCGGTTGAAAGTAAATATTACCTGTGAGCATACAGAGTAATGTTTTAAGTTGTGACGTTCAGTTAAAGGTCAGTCACATATGTCCGACGGGAGGAAAGAGGGGGGGGGGGGGACTAACAAAAAATAATTGGTTGGTTTGTTCGTTTAAAAACTAGGTAGTCTAAGTTTCGTTATAGTACGCCTTGATTGTTTGTTGTCATTCTGTTGAGGATACAAGTGCGTCGCGTATTTGTTTGTTGGAGAGCTATTTGTTGTTATCGTGTGAGCGATCATAATTAATCCTCTGTTGGAGCTGCGATTGTTGGGAGCTTTTCCAAGAAGATCACATCAGCTTCCAACGGAGGATTGTTGCGATCGCCTTCATAGAAATGTGAATACGTCATTTCTTTTCTTAAATATTTTATTTAGGATTATTTTATTTTTTTTTTCTCGAAAAAAAATTGTTGCGGGGTACAGATGTACCTGTTACGCTCGACTGTTCCTCGTCTCCGATGTTCGAATAAGTAACATGGGGAGGGAATTTCTCGCTATTACGTTTTAAGGAACATTTATTCGTTTTATTAAGTTTTTATGATGTTTCCGTTTTGCTGTGAGAATTTGGAATCAGCCACAGAATGCGTCGACCGTGTGAAATGAATATGTACACTATGTCAATGGGAATCGAAGCAATGATGCCGCCATGTTGCTGCCGCCTAAGTTACCCGTTACCGGAATGAATTCACATTTGAACACAGAGTTAGTAAAGTTGCAGATAAGAAGGTTATTGGTGAGTGACCTTAACTTTTTCTTTTAAAACATCGTGGGCAAGATGCTAATCGAACACTCGTAAGTGTCCAGTTCCCAGCGTGCAGTCGGTTTCTCCCGCCGAGAGCAACTGCTTTGAACGTTCACTGTGACGACGCTACACCCACGTGGTGTTTATAGAACCGCTCCCAGTAATAACTTGTAAACTGTCAATTGTTTGACATGACTTGTAAAAGATTAACTGTATGACTACGGAATGTATCTATAGATTTAATGATTATTTTAAGTAGTTATGCACCTCATTCGTAAATGGCATTGGCTATTTTGCTACAGGTCTTTCACTTAAGGGAGTTTGATGTGTCGAGTTCACAGTATTAATGGTGCTCAAGTTGACGCGAAATTTCTGAATGCACTAACGGAACTATTGGCTCGCCAGTGGTCTCCAAGTCAGGGTCTCTCGTGCCTGCGAAGAGGGGTCTCTGTCCCTCCCCCCTAGTTGCGCAAACAAAGGAGGTGCATCACACTATTGAGCGTCGTTTTAGGAGGAATACTTATTCGGAGGCACGCTGAGATTCCTGACGGCACAGATTAAGAATACACAGATGCGTCAATCCAGGTTAAGCTGAGCAAAACTCGATGAGTCATGCAATTGGCCTCAGTTACTGCGCACCAAGCGTCCGTCAGGGTCACAATCTAATCTGTAGAGTAGATTACATGCTATAAGTGGGGATACATGCTTATTAAATATACACTTATAAAGCCTGTATCATGGATTAAAAATGCGGATTAAGGTCTGTATTTTAATATATGATCTGTCACATCGATGAATTTTTTAACAAAAAAGAGAGGAGAGGATTGAAGAAGAGTTGAATGCACGCTGCAAATTCCCAATGCACACTGCAAAATGCGCATACAAATTTTTTTTTCTTTTTTTTTGGTATCTGCGTACTAAAAATAAACAGTTATTAAAAAAAACAACAGAAAATTGTCTGACCAAGTTTCTTTTCGAAAATTTTCGTAAAGAGTCAAGGATTTCAGGCCAGTTAATCTAATATGTAGGTCATTTATTTATTTATGATTAATTTATTAAAGGAAATTAAAAAAACAAAACAGTAAAAAACAAAATTTTAAAAATAGAAGCTCGTTTAGTTTGAATAAACCTCGTACTTAATTTTTTGTTTAATTGCTGTATTTTAAGATTGACAAATTGTAATTAATTTTTTGAAATTCTTCTTTTTAAAGTGATTTTTTTCAAATTGTTGTAAACTTAAGTGATTTAATGTTTTATTGCTGTAATTTAAAGTAATTAAATATATTTTTATTTTTTTAATAATCGAATTATGATTGGAATAAAATAATAAATAAAAGAAATAAATTCCACAATCTGGATCTAAATTGAAAAATAATTTCTGGGTTTAATTTTTTTATTAGTGTTGTTTTTTATAAATGTACGAAATTAGTTTAACGTATTTGTATTTCTCATTATTTTTT
>JAHWFO010085622.1:326944-346302 GCA_023313115.1 Rhysida immarginata
AACCTAGAAATAATACAAATATGTAAAAAATACTTGCACATGAATTTAAGAGCCATATACATAAAAATCATGTATGTCCATTATAATGGACACAGGGACTGATAGGGTTAATTCAATGTTGTTAGTATAACAAGAAATTTAAACAATAAAATAATGTTCATGTGTGCAAAATGGTTTCTGTTGAAACAGAATTCATTATATGTTTTCATCATGTTTAAAAAAGTATTAAAGTTGTTATGACACGTGAAGACGATGGTTCTATCATTTTTGGACAGACCTTAATCGCGTTGATCGAATTTCGTCTTTCGAATTTTCTGCTAGTTAAAAAGGTGTTTTGCCCTACTGTGCGTCTGAAGTTAACATTTACGAATTATCTCAAATTACCTGATTTCTTTATCATTTTACAGTACCACAGCTCTTTTTTTAAACACACCATCTTTCACGAGTTTATCTCCGACATCAGTGAGCGACGACCAAGAAGATTCGTAATAATAGATTAACAGAATTATGATAAATTAATGTTACTGTGGTTCATTTCTCCTTAACTTAGCCGATTTTGGATATTTTCACTTCACGTGAAGCCTTTTCTTCACCACCGATTATGTTCAGTGTGTTTCCCCTGATTCCTGGCAATAGCCCGACAGCGTAAATTCCATGATAGCAGACTTCTTTGCAGGACGGCGAGAGGAATTTCGTTCCATACCTCCTTGCACACTTTCCAAAGTCCATCGATGATTTTGGGGCGACGCCTTCCGAGACCACTTTTGAGAAAGCCAAAGCCACAAAAGTCCATGAGGGAGGCGTTAGGCAACTTGACAGGGATAGCAGAGAAGTAATTGCACGAATGCTGGTCTCTTCTTCCATTTGTGACTTGAAATTCTGTGCTGAGCGTGCGCTGTAGCTGGACGCCTTTTCTTGATGAACACAAACTTTGTTGCTCTTCTCTGCGTACAATGCTGGCATCTCCTCCGTGTAAAAAGGTTTCAAAATGTTCTCTTGGTACTAATTTGCATTCACCTTAGCGTTTTGCTCCACTCGACGAAGTTGCAATTGCCCTTTTGAGTAGTACCCCGACTTTCTGAAAACTTTCAGGACATTTGCACACCCAATCAGTACGGCCTTTCGCATCTGCTGGACGGTAGGCAATTGCACGAACCTTATCACAATCTGTGAGTTAAACACACACTTCATCCAATGTTTCTTTCAAACTGTCATTTCTCGTCCGCAAGGTAGCCGTCGTAGAGCTTGCGGGCGTTGGTTTTCCGTTCACGCAGATGTTCTGACTTGTGAGTCATGGCTTTCTATGTCGGAGGCTTTTCCTGTGCTACCATCTTGCTGATCTTTTTGACGGTGTCCACTGAACGGCTGCGGTGGGTTCTCTTCTGAGGTAGATATTCATGGGTGAATTCGTCGGGAACGCCCGAATTAAGTATGTCAGCCAAAACGGAGTTAACAGCAGACTTTAATAACGAAATTCCTTCAGGCTTGTACTGTTGCACGGTGCGTACGGCACTAAACCCCTCTCCAAAAATCATTAATTTTTCTTATCATGCCGTGAATATTCTGCGCTCGTTTCCTGAACAAATATTTATAGAATGCCCACTGATACACCACCTGATTTACATGGGCTTGGGCGCATTCCGTTGCCGACAAGTGGTGTTCAAAATCGACTACGGTAAGAAGAAATGATCCTCTGTTTAATATTACCATTAAAATATAAACGTTTGCTCGTAAAGATGTAGGTCAATAATTCCCGTCTCTAGCCCCTTTTAATTTCCGCGAAATATTTCAGCAATACAGAGAAGCGTGACGTATTATTTCTTAATCGAATAAAAGAATTAAAAAATTCCTTCTTTCAAATCTTTCTTTCTATACGAGGCCTGTGAGAAAAGTATCCGACCTTATTTTTTTTTTGCGAAAACCTGATGAGAGCACAACACACTACCTCCCTCTAAAGCTAAGTTTCCATGCATGCATTTTTGACGCATTTATAACTGCGTCTCGACGCAGAAAGCAAATGTGCATCTGGACGCACCTAGACGCACATTGCAACAGCTGTTGATGCATTTAATTCGAACGCAAGTATCAGTTTCCATGCATGCATGAAGTCTACGCAGAAAGTTCAACTGCGCATGCGTCATGAGTTTATGTTTTGCAATTTTTCTCGTTAGAGGGAGAAGCTTCTCTCTAACGATCATGGCCACCATCTTGGTGTTTTTCGGGAGAGATGGTGCGTGACCACCGAGAGAGAAGGCCTCCGCAATGAAACTGGATACATTGTTACATCATCATAGATAGTGCAAATTCAGGGCTTATTATTGGTAGAAATGCGAATAACAATGCACTATCTATGTGATGCAACAATGTATTCAGTTTCATTGCGGAGGCCTATCTTCAGTCCGTGTCTGAATTTCGAAACGTTATTAGGGCTTTGCAGAGGTGCTATTTGTATTTTAGTTCTGGTTAGTTTTGGTTGTATACGATTTTTTTTGTTCTAATAAAAATCTTTTTATATCTAAATTTCAATTCATTTGTTTTTTCCAATATATCTTTACACTTTTAATTCATCTTTACACAAATGTAAATAGTACAGTGGAAATATTGGCAATTTCATTTATTTTATTTTCATGTAATTTCGGTAATTCTTTGGTCATTTTATATCGTTATTGTCTTTTATGTTTACATTGTTTTCATTTCATTTTAAATAAAATAACTGATTTCCACATTCTTTTAAAAGGTACACTCTTGAAAATTTATATTTTGCAATAGCGTATCTAGGAAATACACGACCTTTCGCGTTTGTTTAGAGGGCGCGCCCGCTGGAAGGTTAACAAAGCAAGTGCGCTTGCGCAAAACAATCATGTGATCTAGAAAGATTTGAGACGCACTTACAAGTGCGTCAAGAAGTAGAAAGCCTATCTACTTCACTTTTCTGCGTCCAGACGCATGAACTCCAGACGCACATCAACCAAGATTCGGAGACGCAGATATATGTTTCCATGACAAGTGCGTCAAGACGCACCAACTTATGCGTCTAGACGCAGAGACGCAGTTAAAAACGCATGTATGGAAACTAAGCTTTATGCTGATTGCCAGCAACTGACGCTATTGAGAGGCGGGAAAAAATTCACGCATACCCACAAAGGTTCAAGGTCGGCTCATGCAAGCGCGCGCGATCCATCAGGTTTTCGCAAAAAAAAAAATAAGGTCGGATACTTTTATCACAGACCTCGTATATAAAAAGAAGGATGTTTGTGGGTTTGTTTTATTCCGAGCTTGATGAAATTTTCCATACTTGACCTTCAAAGCATGAGGAAGGTCACTGTCTACCTCAGATTTCGAAAAAATAATAAGTATTGATAAAAAATCGATATTCATGGTTATGGTCAAGAAATATCTCATGACCAACAATGCAAGGCAAAGTTTGTGCAACAATAAGTATCAACAATGGTATCAACACGCAATTCACAAACACTCTGCACGGACCAACAATATATATCTCATGACCAACAATGCAAAGAAAAGCTGGTGCAACAATAGGCATCAACAATGGTATTAACACGCAATGCACCAACACTATGCAAGGATCAACAATACAGGTTCGGGACACATTAATATGACCACCTGCTAGTATTCGGAATATCCACCTTTGGCAGCAGGCACAGCAGCTAGTCGACGTGGCAGAGTGTCAATAAGTCCTCAGAAGGTGGTTGCAGATATCTGGGATCATTCGGCGATCAGTGTATCCCGTAATTCCATCACCGTGCATGGTGGAGGGTCCAGCTTGCGGACATGGCGATCGAATTGGTCCCACAAATGTTCAATAGGGTTGAGGTCCGGGGAGTTTGGTGGCCATGGGAGTAGCTTGAATTCATCCTCATGCTCCTCGAACCAGTAGTGGGCAATTTTTGTAGTATGGCAGGGAACATTGTCCTGTTGAAAGGTGCCATCACCCTGAGGAAACACTGTCGACATGAAGGGGTGTACCTCGTCTGCGACGATCGTCAGGTAACGAACAACATTCAGTGTACCCTCCAGCGGTATCAGTGGACTCAGACCATCCATACCACGAAAACATCCCCCAAACAGTCACACCTCCCCCACCAGCCTGTCGTCTACCAACGATGGTGTCGGGATGCCTGTTCTCAGATGCTTCCCGGCGAATTCTCCATCGTCCGTCCACTCTGTTCACCAAAAACCGCGACTCGTCAGAGAAAGCAATCCTTTGCCACTCGGCCGAGGTCCAATGGCGATAGTCCATTGCGAATTGGAGGCGTTTTCGGCGATGCACAGGCGTCGACATGGGTGCTGTTACCATACGCCTGTTCCGGAGCCCCAACCTCAAGAAGGATCGTTGCACTGTCTTGGTGCTGACACGCCTAATGGCCTCACCGTTCATTCGTTGTGTCAGTTGCTCAATAGTGGCACGTCGATTGGTCTTGGCCAGGCGTCTTAACCGACGCTCGCCTCTAGGATCGATAGCCCGTGGGGCCCCACAGTTATCCACTTCGGTTGCTCGAAACTGTCTGGTTCGTCCAGTCGCGGTTCACTTTCACAACAGCAGCCCTAGAGCAGTTCACAAAGGTGGCCGTTTCTGAAATGCTGCCCCCCTTGGCCCGATAGCCAATGATCATCCCCTTTTGGAGGTCCGACAGGTCACTTGCTCTGCCCATGACGGCGACAATTGCTGTGTTAACGGATGCTACTGCACGTCTGCTGTTGTCAGCTTTTAATGAAATGCAATGATTTTTCATCTGCATACCTTCGGACGTTCCAACATGTTCGAGGAGAGGTGGTCATATTAATGTTTTCCGACCCTGTATATATCTCATGACCAACAATGCAAGGCAAAGTTTGTGCATATAGATAGGTTTCAATTTGTAACAATGCATAAAATTCCTGTTATTCAGGCTTTTCTTAGAATTGAGAGTTCTTAGTACTTAACAATTTCTTGAAAATCTTTAAAAATGATCAGATCCTGGAAACAATAGAGAGTTAGCAGACTGTTGAGAAAGAGTGGAAAGACAACAGGGGAAGAACTCTTTTAGCTCCGTGCTGTATTGAGCAAATGGTAAGCATATAAATAGAAGAATCGGCCACTGCTAGAGTACACAAAGTGATGAATGGCCAAGTTTTGCTTCAAGACATCAAGAGTGGAAATTGCAACAACATCAAGTGTACATCTAATGTAAGATTACGTGACTAAAAAATTATTTAGACTAGCAGTGGCATACTTGGAGAGGTCCATCCATTGTGAGCGTTTAAAAATTTTTTTTTTCGATTTTCATTAATAATTTTTACTGTATTAATTCTAAGCGTTTTCATGTGTTTAATTTTAAGATATTTCAAAATTTCATCAAAAAAACAGAGTCACAGCCACGCCAGGGTTATCACCTAGCTTATTTGGTAGCACAGCAGATCCAAACATTTCATAAAAATGTATTTAGATTATATTCTGTGTGAATGTGAATATTTTGGAAACTAAGATACTGATAAGGCGATGACTGAACGTTTCCAAGAATTATTAATAATGAGCATAAAATGATGATGCAGTGATAGGGCATAAATAAGGCAGCATCTACAGGGTGAGTCAAAAGTCGCAGTACACCCTGTTTTTTCGAAAAACTTGCGGGAATTGGAAAATCTGAATATTCCAGTAAGGTATGGGTGAGGTGGTCTATCTTTTACGGTATGTACCGAACATGGTCGACATCTTGAAATCGGCCATCTTGAATCTAAGTCATTTTTTTTTTAATGGAAAGGGGGTCGTGTGTTATATCAGATAACATCAGCATTTTCTGACAATATCATTCCTGTAAACAGATTTGAAGTAGTAGTTATGGTTCATAAGTTACAACACAGTTTGTTTCATTTTGTAGCAGGTAACTGAAGATGGCTTTGATCATGGAGGAGAGAATTGAGGACTTTTAAAGTCTGGAGAACGAAGTTTCCGTGTCTTAGCTGCGGATTTTAACTCCGGCACCCAGAAAGACCTCCAATTTCACACAACACTGTCAGGTGCTTAAATAAGAAATTCCGAGAGACTGAGACTGTGGTTGACAAGGCACGGAATGGCCGTTCAATAAGTGCTACTGACGAGACAACCTCAACAATGGTTTTGGCGTCCTTCGTCAAGAGCCCACAACGCAGCACACGACGTTTGTCAACAGAATGTGGAATCAGCCAGTCATCGATCATACGAATCCTTCATGCTCATCAATGGCATCCATTCAAGATTCAGATACTCCAGCACCTAGCAGAGGATGACCCAGACAGACGTATGCAGTTTTGCATGTGGGCCCTAGAGCAACATCGACAAGATCCCTCTTTTGCACAAGGTGTCTTGTTCAGTGATGAGGCATACTTTTATATCATTGGATTGGCCGACGTGATGCTGTGGAATGGCCACCCAGATCACCTGATCTCACACCACTTGACTGTTATCTGTGGGGTCATTTAAAGCAACTCGTATTTGCAGAGAAAATCAGAAACAGACGCCATCCCTAGCAACGCATTGAAGAAGCGTGTGCCAGCATTTCTGCGGAAATCCATCTGCGAGTGCATGACGATTGGATTCACCGCCTTCAGAGGGATGCCATGTTGAACACATTAGATGACTGTCCTTTATGGAGAACAGTCCAGCCTTAATTCCAAACAAAATGTGTTGTAACCATAAGTGCTACTTCAAATCTGTTTACAGGAATGAAATTGTCAGAAAATTCTGATGTTATTTGATATATCACACGACCCCCCTCCCCTTTCCATTTAAAAAAATTGACTTAGATCCAAGATAGCCGATTTCAAGATGGCGGCCATGTTCGGTACATACCGTAAAAGATAGACCACCTCACCCATACCGTTCTGGAATATTCAGATTTCCCAATTCCTGCAAGGTTTTCGAGAAAACAGGATGTACTGCGACTTTTGACTCGCCCTCTATTGAAGAGGCAAAGGAGTCAGACGTGTATCTCTTGAGCTCCCTATCCAACGTCAAGACGACTGGCAAAAATTTATGTGCCTGGAAAGGAAAGAGAAAGAACGAGTATTGGTCAGAGAAACTCTGCAGCTGAAACAGAAAAACCTATACGGGTATTGGAAACATCTGAACAACAGGAGTTTCGAATAAAGCAAGCGGGTATAAGATCTACGTCAAGGGCAAGAAAAACTGGCGTCTAAAGTATCCAGTGATGTTCCCCGGTGGTGAAGATGGATATCATTTTAATCTGAGGCAAGTCAAGAAGAGTTTAAATAAAGTCCCGGTATATCACCTAGAATTCCTGTTTTTAAGATTTTTCTTTGAATGGATAGTCCCTTCACTCTGTGTAGTTTTCAATGAGTTATTAGGTCTTTTCAGCAGAGGGGAGGGGGAGAGCGCGCGCATGCTCCAACATTGCTGCCGACAGGCAGAACAATTTCCAGCAAGCTGATCTGCCATAAGTCACCTGCGTTTTTCAGCTACAGCAGAGGCGAGTACATATTCGAAATTCCCGATTCCTACTGCGTGGATGAAGAAATACTGCGTTATAGTATTTCTTCATCTGTGGTTATAGGCTGCTCGTTAAGGCTGATTTACATGCACGCATAATCGCATAATGTGTGTTGCCCGATGAAACGCTGCATCCTTGCTATGGAGGCTTACATACACCCATGCGTTCCTTCTGATCATAGCCTACAAGGATTAATCGTTGATTGGTTGATTTATTTGGTATTAACGTCCTTTTCAACTGCTAAGGTCATTTCAGGACGGCATTATAGGGGCCGCATCTAGATTTAGGTCATCTAGATTTAAATTCAGATAAAAAAAAATAAAAATCAAAATAATATAAATAAAAATAACAATAAAACATAACCTGACGCTCAAAAGCGTCATGTGCCTCTTTTTTTATTGAGGTGGGACACCGTAACCTCTTCGTTTAAATCCGAAAATAAGTAAAATATTTCGACTATCACGTCAAAGAATTAGAATTTCATCTACCAAGCCATGCGCCTAAGTTTCTGCAGTGTGTTCATGGACAGCTTTCGTTTTGCATAATAGAGCTTCAACTTACATTTTGTGATGTAGTGGCGAACGGTATTCAACGATAAAGGTTTTTGGTAGAATCCTCTATCCCATTTCGCAATTTCTGTCACTGCAATGTCTATTTTTAATGCAGTGATATCTGAAACCCCAAAGATCACGAGCAGTCAGAATGGGTGTTCGTCCTTACCATTTACAAACGGTGGTATTTCCGCTTGACCTGGACCTATTAGTAATATTACGAACTGTAGATGACGGAAATCCAAGATTTCTGGCTACTTCACTCTGATATACGTTGCTTCTAAATCGTTAGCTTGTTCTATTGTGCATATGTTGACCCACTACCTTGCCTCGACCCACGTTGTCGTGTAAATGACTGGCCGCACATTGCAGTTTGCATTTTAAAAGGGAAAAGTTATGACGTAATGTTCGCCAGAAGGTTCGAGAATATTCATGTTAGTTCCATAGCTTCCGGTGTGGTCTTTTCTTTCTATCCCAACTATTATGATGCATGTTGCCAACGGCAATTTCATTAAAAAAGAGAGCCAAAAAAGAGAGCCGACCAAAAAAGAGAGCCGTTTATAAATTGTACATATTTTACTTCAGTCACTTCAAACGCATTTATTATACATATTTATTCAATCATGTGGCTTTGGATAATCTTGGAAAAACATTTTACAAGTATTTAAATGCAGCTCCTTGTTGGTCATTTTAAGAACGACCAGACGTGATAAACTTGTCTAAATATTTGTCATCGGTAGAAGTCCCAAATAACGTATGTCTCAAATGTTACGTGCCATATGAAAAGTTTATGAACGTTGGCTTTATGTTCACACGGTTTCGCAAGCTTATCTTTCATGTTCAAAATGTGTACCATGCACTCGAAGACAATGTCTCACACGATCCAAATTTTCTTCTGTCTCGCGTAAAAGGGTAGCTGGTGTGCTTGGGGATATCAGGGTGCCGGCGATGAAATTCATCTGCAGCACTTCGAATTTTCTGTATACAAAGAAGTATGAGCTCTACACGTTGTTCCGGTGTCAGCATTATTCCTCTATTTCACTATTTCACCTACAAAATCAAAGCAATCAATTAATCCATTTGGCACGCGACTTTTGAGAGACACGGTATTATAAAACGTTTTCTGGGGAAGACAAAAGTTAAGAATTTGTAAACTAATTGATGGATTTATTAACCTTCCCCATAGGATAAAAAAAAGAGTCGTTTTATCTATTTATCTTTGTTGAATATTGAAATTCTGCTTGAGGGAAGTTAATTTTATATGTAAAGTTAAATAAAAATTTAACTTTATATATAAAGAAGTTTATTTTTTTTTAAGAAATTGTAAAGATAGGAACTTACAATTCGGTTTAATAAATGTTGCAATGTTGCTTTTTTTTTGCATAATGAAGACGTTTTTTGATTGTACTCCAAATTAAAGTGAACGAATCCATTTAATTGGCAAATTTTGTTTTGTCGTTCTTGTTGCTTTTTATTAGAAATCTACTTTTCACTTTGGAAGATAAAAGACCGCATTGGTTATCGCTTCCTTTTGCTCTGATCGCTTGTGTAACATGTGCTAATGCCATCTGCCATCCATAACATGTAGGCTCCCAACCTAACAAAATATCCCCTTTCTCCGCAACCCATTGACCAATAGTAACCAGAAAAATCCCAGTATGAAAGGTGAACGTCATTCCGGCCTTCTACTGACAAAAGCCCAGGAGGTCGACTCAGAAGAGTTAGACGTGTGTGATGAAAAATGGGTGAAACCTACCATTAATCAGCATGGAAAAGGTGACATGGCCTTTGAGGGAGGGGGGGGGGGTTCAATCTCATTTTTCTCTGCTTCCCTCTGCTCTTCTCCTACCTTTCACAATTTTACCACCATTTTTTCATTTGCCCGTTTTGTCTCCGACTTTTTTTTTTCGCCACAATCTCTCTATTTATCATAAGCTTTTTCTTCAGTTTATCTAATTCTCATCTCCATTCCCTCCCTTTCTTTCTTCGCACATAAATGTAGAAAAATGAAAAAAAAAAGATGTTCGATTACCTAATTGTAATCTTGTTTATTTTGCTCTGTGATTTGACATTTTAGAAAATTAGAGGGTGTCTTAATGACTGACAAAAAGCTTCTCAAATAAAAGAGTAAACAACACATGATAATGTCCACAAAAGATTTGCACTATAATAGTGTTAACAACTTGGGAACTCTATAACATAATCGTCTGTCGTTTTCTGCAAGTAATACGATAAAAAATGTATATAATCTATTCGTTTATTGCATAAACTGTTTACTGGCATCGACGGATCAAAAGCTGGAATCTTCCGTAGAGAAAGCTTAGTGTAACATATGACTGGCCGAAACAGAATCAACAATCACTGTTCAGAGGAGATGCAGGTTAATTTGCGGTAAAAAGCCATCAAAAGAAAGTTGATTAATGCCTGGATTAAACACTTTTCAGAGATCTTCGTAGACCTCTGAAAACTAAGATAAGCTGCGTCGCCTGCCACTCTTCTTTTTCACTATCGACCCGGTTACCAAATAGTTTTTCAGTCCGCAATAATCGGCCTTTTATCTGGTAATGGTTTACCGTTAGCATATTAATCACTGATTCGAGTCAGGTCGCGGAATTTGTTTCTTCCCTTTTCTGTCTGTAATTACAGGTTTGTAGAGTTTTTTCAGTTACATTATCTTTTCATTGATAACAAGTCAGGCAGCCGTAGAGTAATGCACAAGACCGATAGGCTTTTAAGGAAATCGAGGATAAAAAAGAAAGCATTTGTTTACTAAAGAATCCTTGGTTGTTAGCGTTAGTTGTAGTTGCTAAAGCCGCATTCACAGAAAGCTAGAAAGACTTGTATACGCACGATTTTTCAGCCACGCTAGAAACTTCCTGCCAGATTTGGTTCTCGCAAGATCATTCACACATATTCGCTAGTCATCTCTCGCGCGATTCCTGTACAGCATACTGCTCTTCTGATTGGCTGCCTGTTGCAGCAAGGCAAACGCAACGTTGAACACAGCTGACTCACAAGGACGTCAATTAGTAAAACAAGAACGTCAATTAATAAAACAATTGAACGTTTTAAAAATGCAAATTGAGGCCAGAATGGAAGAAAAATTTTAATTGTTATTCTGGATTTTTACTGCAGGTTTTTTTAAAGAAATATAATGTTAAAGTTTTAATAATTTAATATTTTTGATATGAATTTGTTAAGAGATTTATTTTGACACAACTTTATACAATTCAAATTGTTTTCTCTTATTTTGATCTGGTTGAGTTTAGTAAGTTATAATTGTAATTACTTAATATTCATTCAACGTTTAACTTTAAGTGTTTCAACGGCGAAGGGGGGGGGGGGGTTAAATTGTCATTTCAGCGTAGCAGCAGCGGCATACCCCCTTTTTTTCGTCGAGTAATCTCTCGCGAAGAAAAGAGTTGTGCACGGAGCATGCGGTCTCCTAAAGTGAGTCTCTCGCAGCAGAGCACCAATAGGGAAAGGAAGCACCAGAACTTTTCTCGCGTGTGCAGGTCTTTTTAGCTTTTTTGTCAGTGTGGCTTAAGAAAGCCTCTGCTTGCTAAGACAAGGCGTAGTTCAGAACGAATAAAACTGAACTATTGAAAGGGGTAAATGGAGAGTATAGCAATTCTCTGTATCTTATAATGAACGGGGTCCACGCGCAGTTTGCACGGTAATTATTTTTATCAAATTCAATTCATTCAAATTGTTTCGTTTGATGAACTCACATGTTCTTCTTTATAATTATAGTTGGATATACAGGGTGTCCCGTAAGTCGTGGTCGTAAATTTAATGGTATGCATTAAAATAGCAAGGAACAAAATACTCCCTATGAACATAGGTCGGACAACGCACCGTTTCCGAGAAATGATGATGATGGTACGTAATGAAACTAAACCTCTTCCCCCTGCCTTATAAATGGAATGCCCTGTTCGTAAGTAGATCTAGCTGATTCGTTGCCTGGACTGTGTTTGAGTGAGACTACATGGCTGCAGCAGATTACAGCAATGCCGAGTTGGTGGATATGCATTTCAAGTACGGTCAGGCAAATGGGAATGCAGCAGATGCGGCGCATCTTTACAGAGACACGTACCCAGCCGACGATCGTCGTATGTTCATCCGTCTTCACCAGCGTTTACGTGACACTGGTACATTTAACATCACACCCCGCGAAGGACGTCCGCGAACTGTTGGGGCTGCTGCACGGGAACAGGCCGTGGAAGAGGATCCAACCACCAGCACAAGACGGATCCGCCAGCGCAGAACTCTGCTGGAGAATTTTGCACGAAAATGGTTTCTACCCATACCATATCCAGAGGGTGCAAGGCCTACGTTCACAAGATTATCTTCCACGACGACTATTCTGCAGGCGGTTACTGCGACAGTGCATTACGTGTCCTCTGTTTCTGACGTTCATTCTGTTCACTGACTAAGCCTGCTTCACTCGCGATGGGATCTTTAATTTCCAAAATTCTCATGAGTGGTCTTATGCTAATTCTAACGCTATCAGAGAAGCACATCATCAGTATGGGCAGGCGTAATAGGGGGTTGTATCATTGGACCGTTAATCCTTCCGCAGAGGCTCACAGGAACTGCCTATCTCCAATTCCTGCAACAGGAATTCCCTGCGTTATTAGAAAATGTGCCTCTTGCGATTAGCCAACAAATGTGGTTCATGCATTATCAACTGACTGTGCGGAATCGCCTGTCACATTTCACCACTGGTGGATTGGTAGGGGTGTATCACGTGCATGGCCTCCTCGATCTCCAGACTTGAACCCATTGGACTTTTGCATCTGGGGCTATCGAAAAGAGTACGTGTATGCGCCACGAGTGGATACTGTGGACGCCCTGCACCATCGCGTGGAGAACGCCTTTGAGAACATGCGAGAGAATGCTGGTCTTTGCGAACGTTTGCGTGCCTCTTTGAGAAGAGCTGAAGCATGCTGCCGTGTTCATGATGGACATTTTGAGCATTTGCTATGAGTTCAAGTTACAGAAGACACTATCAAGGAACACCTGTACGAGTTGTTGCTCCATTTGTCAATAAAGTCATTCTTTCTCGGAAACGGTGCGTTGTTCGACCTATGTTCATAGGGAGTTTTACCATGATAATGTTTTAAGGCTGGACATCTATCTATAAAAAACGTGATGCGAAAACCGGCACCAAAAAGTGTTACGGAAACAGTTTTGCATTGTTATTGCACGTTTAACCATTGTTGGCACCAACAAGGGTAACAATAACAAAATTCCGAAGGAATGATGAAAGATGTGTCGAAAGGTCGGCGCGGAAGAAAGAGAAGTTCCACTAATAACGAGAGTGTTGATGCCATCATGGAGGTTTTTTCACGATCCCCAAAGAAGTCAGTGAGGCAATGCTCTCGTGAAATTGGTATCGATTTTTGCGAGGTCAAAAATGGAAGCCTTACATTCCCAGAAGGTGGATATTTTGAACATGTACGGGCTTAAAGAAGTTTAAGGAATAAAAAACAACAAACCTTATATTTCTATCTCATTTCATTGCTGAGTTATAACGTTTCAAAGAGTGTATACATCAATTTGGGACACTCTGCATGTATCAAAAATGTGATATTCAAATCGTACCTAATATGATATTTTGAGAGAACAACATTAAATAATAAAATTCCTAAAAGGGGAAGTCAGTAATTTAAATAGGTCCAAGGTTACAGCATTTTTAAAACGAAAAATAGTCAAAATGACTGCTCCGGTGTATCTAGTGTTAACTATTTTTCCACATAGTTTCCAAGTTCATTGAAATACTTGTCATGGCACTCAATTAGCATCTGCTTCCCCACTTCATAGAAGGTGAGGAAAGCCACGCGGTTTTCACTTATTCATCGTCCCTGAAACGCAGGCTCCTGATCAACTCCTTTAGATATCGCAACAGGTGATGGTCACTGGACGGGAGGTCCGGTATGTGAGGCGGATGGTCAAGTGGTTCCCAACTAATCAGGTCTTTTGGTTGAGGGTATATAGAATTTGGTAAAGAAAAAATACTGAAAATATCTATAGTAGTTTGTTTTTATTACAAAACGGAACTTACTTTCTGAATGCGCCTCGTACTTGTAGTATGCACTGTAGTAAGCTTGTGCATCTTAGCTAGATATTAATGTTGGCTATCTGGTTATGCCTTTGTAAATAATCTGTCTGCGTGAGCATTTTGCAACTGGATATGACGTGTTGGATGGTTTCCTCTGCGATATGGCATTTCCTGCAAACCCCATCAGTCGAATCTTTGACATGTTTTCTGTATTTTTAGTGTTAGTAACCTGGTCTTGTATGGCAATCGTGGTTCGTTCAGTTTCTCCAAACAGACTCCCTTCATTCAAGCAAAAGTTCGACGCTTTTTTGTCGACGTGGGGCTGATTGAGTTCAGAAGGATGTCTACCATGGAGTTGTTTTCCGAGCCATAATTGAAGTTTAGTGCATGATGTAGGAATGGTATGGGTATTTTGCACGCTGTTCAGTTCAAAGTGTGTATTTTGTGTTGGTCATGCAGATTGCTCTCCAGAAATAACTTAAAACACAAAAGAATTAACATTTCCTGAATTGTTGTGGATTACGAATATTATCAGTCTCTTATATGCAATGTCTTGAAGTCAAAAACATCGACCTTAGAGCAAAAAAAGGACATTTATACTTTCCTTGAAAACATAAAGCACTGAATTCAAGCTAATCATCGAGAGGGTCAGTCCACTGTCGTCAGAGGGACACAGACAGATACTGACATGGATTCCAGTTACGAGGGGCGATTGATAAATAAGGTCTCCATGGCTGTAACTTTTTTATTTGTTAACCGATTTTCAAAATTCTTTTTGTATCTTATACTCACATTTGTCCTTTATGTAATGCACTATTCACTTTTCGACATAGTCCCCATTCCTTTCCAAGCATTGCTCCAACGCGTGACTAGTTGGGTGAACCCGTCGGAGAGGAATTCCGGAGTTGTTGTCGACACCAGGATTGAATGGCAGCGTTTACCTGGCCGTCAGAATCAACTCATGTCCCTTAAGGGGCTCTTTCGTCTTTGGGAAGTGGTGAAAGTCGCAATGTGCAAGGTCTTTCATTTTTGAACTGAAATTTTTCATCTTTGAACTGTAGGCGCTGCAACGCCTCTGGTGTGTGATGATTCGTGTGCGGGCGGACGTTATCGTACTCCAGAAGAGGGTCCAAAGCTGCCATTCAATCCTGGTGTCGACAACAACTCCGGAATTCCTCTCCGACGGGTTCACCCAACTAGTCACGCCTTGGCGCAATGCGTGGAAAGGGATAGGGACTATGTCGAAAAGTGAATAGTGCATTACATAGAGGACAAATGTGAGTATAAGATACAAAAAGAATTTTGAAAATCGGTTAACAAATAAAAACGTTACAGCCATGGAGACCTTATTTATCAATCGCCCCTCGTATAATGTGAGCAGTGAAAAAAGTGATTCTATTTATTTAAACGATACAGATAAGTACATACAGTTCATCTCGAATCTTCATGAAAATTTACTAACCAAACAGGAAACGCACGTTGAGATGCAACAAATTACTGCTTCAAGCTGTATTGACAATAAACTAGAGTCAGTACACGAAAAGATTTCTAATACTATCCTAAAAGGAATCAAGGATTCTCTTAATGGAACGATCAGGGAATTGTTGGATCAACTTAATGATTGATGATGCTCGAAAGTTGATTTTCCGCAGCTATACTAACAGCCATTACTCATTCTAGTATTGCTTGTGATATACCGATGGTTAATGATAAGGATAATGTAACATCACCCATCCCTTTAGCCCAAGTTCATCGTATTCAAGACACTTTTACTCAAAATTTGAATGTAAAATTACTGGATGACTCTTCGCAATTTACACTACATGATCAAAGGAGTTGGGACACCCCTGTGAACATCTGGGGTGTTTCTCCTGGACTGAACTGGGCCCGCTCATCAAGGTGGACGGAAACCTCAATGCTGATGGCTACAGGACCATTCTGGATAATGGGGCACTTCCAGCACTGTGGGAACACTTCGGTGACGGGCCGTTCCTCTTCCAGCACGACAATGCGCCTTGCCACAAAGCAAGATCCATATCCGACTGGTTTGACGAGATGCGGGTTGAAGAACTAGATTGGCCCGCCCAGAGTCCTGATCTCAACCCCATCGAACATCTTTGGGACGAATTGGAACGACGTGTGAGATCCGGGATGGTTCGCCCTACATCTGTCCAGGAATTGACCACGACACTCCTCGAGGAATGGAGGTCAATACCTGTGGACACATACCGTAAACTTGTGGGCAGTATGCCATGTAGGGTGGAGGCAGTGATAGCAGCTCGGGGTCGTCCTACACACTATTGATTGAAGCTTTTTTCGGCTTTACGGTAGAGCAACATGTATCCCAACTCCTTTGTTCATGTAGTGTATAACGAACACCTCTGACCATTCTACTCCCGTCGATGATTCTGAGACTCGAGAACCTCAGTACACACCAACTTCACAGAAATCTAACTCCGAAAAACAATCTACCCCTTATTATAACAGGACAAACGTGGATTGGGTTTTGCCACTGCGGAAATGCTCTACTACCAGGGTGTGTATAGGTAACTTGGATGATAAGCTTACGCCTTCCCAATTTGCATCGTCACTAATTGACAACGGATTAAAAGTTGTTCAATACGGCCGATGGAAAACTAAAGCTGGTGATAACTCGAAACTATTTTTCGTTAGGATTAAATTCGAAGCTATTGCTGACATTTCAAAGGCTTTTAACACGAGAAATCGCCTCAATATGATCCATCAACTCAAATGTTAAGCGTTGACCACCAAACGCTTCAGTTAATATATGATTTTATTAACTGTTCATCACACTATTGAATCCCCATCGACCAAGGGAATATTACAAGGTTCTTCTACAGCAACCGCCCTGTATGCTGCGGCCACCGCTCAAATTTTTCAACTACCATTACATTGCCAAATTGTATTATATGTGGACGATAACTTTCTTTTTAAATCGTGTCATGTTTGTGACATGAATATTGCTCTGCAACAAATTCATCAAGACATTGATCTCCTCAGTAAACGGTATGCCTCACAAGAACAGGGTGTCTACAGGTCACGAAAGTCCCGAAAAAGTCACGAAATTGGAAAATGGTCACGAAAGTCACGAAAAAGTAGCGAAATTAGAAAATGGGTCACGAAAATTCCGAGTCGCAGAATTAAAATTTGGTCATGGAAAAAATCTGCTCACTCCAGTCTGGGAAAAATTCTTAAAAAGGTTTTTTTTGACGTTAAAAATAATTAAATTAAGTCATGAAATTTTTTTAAGAGGTCCCCAAAAAGTCACTAAATTGACTTTCAGAAACTCTGTAGAAACCCTGAAGAATTAACCTTTAACGAGGCTAAGACAAATATTTTCCTTATTGAGAAACACTATCAAGCTTCTTGTCAAAGATGTAGTGTCTTGGGAATTACCATTGATAGTAAATTAACGTTTGTAGACCATATTGAACCCATTATAAGTGACTTGGGTCGACTAAAATTTTTATTTAAACGCCTTCGTAAGATTCTATCAAAAAATGAAATAATTAAAGCAGTCCGTGCTATCTTGATCCAAAAGGTTGAATATGGTATCGTCTTCTGGTCTGCCGCCTCGAAGATTTTGTTAAACAGAGTACAAGTTTCTTTTAATAACGTTATTAGGGTGGCTTTTGCCAACACCTCCTAGAAAGAAAGCCAAACAATTGAAACGTCATACATTGTTACATCATCATATTTCGACCATTGTTAACCGCATTTCTACCAATGATAAGCTTTAAATTTGGTCGACTTATGATGGTGTAACAATGTATGACTTTTCGGTTGTGAGGCTTTCTTTCTAAGAGGTGTTGCCTTTGCTCTGTCGAAATTCACTTCGATTACCGACATATGTGCGAGTTATGGTATCCATACCTTTACGACTAAAGTGTCTTTCGCTAAATTAAGACAACTCTATCATGTCCTCACAAACTGCAATTATCCAATGTTTTTTATTAGGCAATGCCTGCTTGATTCATGACGAAGTCCACTCAAAGATATAAAATTATTCCCAAACAACGGAGTTTCAAAATTCTTAGAATCATTTTCCCCCTATAATACCTTTGGTGATGGGAATTCTCTCATGTATGATCTAAGAAAACAGATCATTAACTGTACCATTGTCCTGATCATAAGAAACATGCATTGCATATTTTAAGCCAATCAATTAATAGCTACATGTAACCTTTTGTTTGTACATGTATTCGTTTTTATCACTTTAACCCTTTGAGGTGCAAAATTACAATAATAATAATAATAATGGTAAAGTGTGTTGTTTAGAATAAATGAATTCACTGAGTGTCCAAGTCCGTTTCTGGTATAGATCTATTTTTTCAATAAGACCTCTGGCACCCACTCCAGAAGTTTGGCTCGTTTAAATCCTAGAATGTAAAATTCACCATTTTCCATAGCAGCAATATGACTTGGTTCCTTCAATGTGAAGCCCCCTTTCCTAAGTACTCCATTTTCAATGCGAATGGTTTTGCATGTGTCTCTTTGTGTGTCGCAATACAAAATGCATGCGTATGTCTCTTGAAAAAGTGTGTTTAATGTCAAGTAACTGGTACAGTTGTGTTTGTGTGGAGACTTAGATTTTCATGTCGTCCATATAGAGTAAGCGTGAAGGCGTGTAGTGGCAGGTTTTATTGTGTTTGATCGTGTAGCCCAGGATAGGGCAAAGTAGATAAAAGGATGGACAGTGACATCGACCGGAAGTTCGCCATTTTTGATCTCACTGTGAATCAGGAAAAGTGTACAATTTATATCCATTTCGACTGTGATTACTGCAATTTGGTACATAACAACCAGTCAAATAAGTGTTTAGTTGAAAATATGAGGAAAAACAAATACAATTATTATGTGTATTGAGTTGTAACGTATTCCTGATTCACATTGGGATCAAAAATGGCGGATTTCCGGTCGATGTCACTGCTCATCCTTTTATCTATTTTGCCCTAGCCCAGGGCCGTCCAAATCGAACACGTTGCCCGTGTGCAACATAAAATGCTTGCGGGCAAAGCCGCGGAGATAGTCCAAAACTGAGGGGAGTGAGTTCAGTTTTTCCTATGCAATTGCCAGACTTTAGGGGGCGATTCCGTTAAATGAGGCATTATTTCTTTTGTTGCTGATACTTGCTTGTTTTTCGTCTCGCATAACATGGCGCACATACCGAAAAAGCATAAAATCACTGCACCAGTATTTAAACCGGATTGGGAGAATCTGTTTTGTTTTTTTTTT
>JAHWFO010085622.1:356302-480478 GCA_023313115.1 Rhysida immarginata
TTGTAAATAAAATAAAACAAAACCAACTTAATTTGAATAAACAGAGCTGTTAATTAATTAAATATTCAGTAAAATAATACACAAATTAATAAAATAAACTGATTAAAATAACAATTAAATAAATTCAATAAAAACTATAAATTAAGTAATGACCATAACGTACTAGCAGAGTCAGCCGGCGTTGCCTGGGATAATTACAGTTTAGGTAAGCAGAACAACCTCAAGAAATTAAGTAATAACTCAAATTGGTTTTAGTAATTCTACAATTTCCTGCTGTAGATTTTTCCATTTTTTCAGACGTTTTCGATACCCGGATAACTTTAATTCATTCATTTCTTCAGTAGGGTTTCAATAGATATGAATTACCATGTATCCTTCGAACGATTATTATAGAGCATAATACATTAAAATAATATTTTATTATTCTCCTTTTTAAAGTAAAAAATCAATAAATTAAAATATACGAAAGGAAATAATAAAAGATAAAGTCACCAATTTTGCAAAGAGTCAGTAGCCAGTTGGAGTCTTATAGAAGGTTGTCATGAAACTTGAAGAAAATATGTAGTCTTGTGTATTATGAAGAGAGTCTTGTGGCAGAAGATGATCATAATAGTAGTAATAGACCACATTATGTATATAATAAATTTGAAGAAACAGTTCAACATGATAGAAGAGAAGTGATAAAATTAACGTTTTCAAGAATCATTTTCTCATCTTCAGATTGATTTGAAGAGACGAATTGATGTATGCTTTGTTATCGGTTATGTCGTCAACAGTCACCCGAGCAAAGGAACTGCATCCTCTGTCATCTTTCCAATCTTTCTCAATAATCTGCTAACGCTCCATTATCTCCAGTTACTGCTCATTTTTTTAAGAATTTCAAGAAGTGGCTAGTTTCTAATAACAATCAGTTCTAAGAAAAGCCCGAACGACAGGAATTCAATTTTGTTTTATAATAAGCAGAAGTGGAATGAATCTTCATTACATGGATTAATGAACCTTATTTATATTGCACAATCTTTGACTTGCTGTGACCTTTCTCCTTCAGCAGTGGCACCCGTTGTTGTCCGGGATAATCACAGTTTTAAATAAACAGAACAACCTCAAGAAGTTAAATTATAACTCAAAATTGGTTTTCAATAATTCTGCAATTTCATGCTGTAGACGAAGATCCGTTGTTCAGATGTTTCCCAAGCGCGGAGAACTTTTTGTTTTCTCTGACCAATACTCATTCATTTTTTCGGTGGCACTTCGAACGATTATTATAGAGCATAATACAGCTAGCTTGTTGATTTATGCTTTGTCATTGGTTATGTTGTAAATTGTCGCCCGAGACCGACTGTCACGTTAAAATTCGACGATGCGCAGTGGAGGTTGCTTAAATATACGTGTACAGAGAAATAACATACTTTGTGCTTAAATTATAGTGATTTATTAACATAACTTAATAAACTAAGATACACAGTTTATCTTACGCCAAACGAATGGGAGGATTTAAATGGTAATTTACCTATCACTCTTAACCATGTAAGGTCGTAGCCCGTGTTTGGGTAAAGGGACGGAATCCTACTAACACGTAGGAAATCCGCCCGAATGAAGCAAAATCTAAATGCAGTTGGGCAAGAAACAATAACTGTTAAAATTATAATAGCAATTAAGTTGCATATAAAAGTTTCAGCTTGGATGCTAGAAACCAGTGTTACAACAATTCAATTAGAGAGTCCATAACAAAACATTAACTCCTCCGCTCTTTCGTACAGTAAGAACAATTGTACACCTTACACCAGTCAGCGGCGACGCACCGCGTTTAAATTTGTCCTAAGACGTAAATAACTGCAAAGAAAGAAAAGACGGAATTAGTCTACTGACGACCGCCTTTCAACGCGCGAGAGATAATTAGATTTTCTAAACAACCTCGCGCAAATTAAATGCAACCTTTCATGGCTTCTTAGGCTTACTGTCATTTACTACAGGTAATACATTAAGCTAAGGAAATTACGCGCAGTTACTTTAAAAGAAACAAACATTACGCGCTCGGGAGCGTCATTGCATATGAGAGTGAGAGAGAGCATTTATTTGTAAGCATGTAACTTGCTTACCTTGTATATGGGATGATGGCGCCGAGATAATCCTGGATAAGGGCGATGAACGACCAAGGAGCGATGCATACGACCCTCGTCTCTCTGGCTCGTTCCGTCTCTGTTCCAATCCTTGGCACTATGGATGAAATTCGGCTGGGCACGTCGATGGCGACGACAAGCACTCGTATAGCGTTTTCCTCGAAGACCGGCTTGAAAAGTACGACGTGGCGGGCTCTGCTGACTCCGGCGGACGTACGTACTGCTTTCTCTTTCTCGGGCTCCTCGCTGGCGAGTTCGGGCTCGGGCGAACGTTGAGCGGTTGCTTTCGTAGAAACCTCTCCGTGTCCCAGCTGACGACGGCTTCCTTGAGTGGAAAAATACACTGAGAAAGTTAGTTCAGTAAATGAAGCGTAATACCATGCATGCGTCCTTCGCGGAGAACACGAATCACGCCCATTGCCCTGCACACTGTCTATTAGTTCTCTTTCTCTAGTTTTATCTCCGTCATTGCTTGACGAGATATTTTTCTTCCAAACACTCGGTCGCCTCGGAGCTTTTTCCAATCGACTATCTCGTGTCGAAGCTCCGCTCTCTCTCCTCATTACGCAATTCTCCCGAATCGCATTTTGAACGCCGCGCTCTTTTCTGCGCCGTTTCCGCCTTCGCCAGCTGCTTCCTTCCGCTTGATCGTGCTTTGCTTGCAAATTGGCCCGTTTATGCTGGATGCTGTCAATAGATGGCAGCACCCGTAATCCGACATTGCTCCCCAGCTGTTTTGAGCGGCTGGGGACATCGGACAGCTTAATTGTCGCATTCCTATGTGACACCGACTGGAGTTAGAGTATGGACAATCCTTTGGGGAGCCATTTCCCCCCCCTTTTCAGAGCTACTAATGCTGTTCGGGCAATAGTCATCTGATACTCAAGCACAGCTTTTTCACTTCTTTCTCATATCACGGTTTGTTAATTTTCATTTAATTATATCTTCTTTAAATTATATAATTATAAATTAAATAATACACTCACTCACCAAAAGTCATGGCAAATCTGCCTAATAACGTGTTGGGCCCCCTCTGGCCCGGATAACGGCGGCGACCCGTCGTGGAAGAGAGTCTATCAGTCTCCGGAACACATCGACAGGCACTGGAAGCCATGCCGCCTCCACTGCACTCCATAAGTTATACTGCATTTACCAGTTGTGTTGGTGACGACCTGACAGATCGCTCGATTACGTCCCGTAAATGTTCAATGGGATTGCAATCTGGGGAACGTGGAGGCCAAATCATGTCGTGAAATCCGTAGCATGTTCCTCCAGCCACTGTCGTGAGACTAGGGCCGTGTGTAGAAGCGCATTATCTTGCTGGAATATGCGGTCGCCCGCGAGGAAAGAACAGTTCACGAAGGAGTGCAGGTGGTCCCCAAGCAGATCGACGTAGGAATTAGCACGCACAGTGGATGTCAGATGCACCAATGGACCCATCCCAGATGCCACGAGAAAACATCCCAGACCTGTATGGAGCCTCCATCTGCCTGAGTGGTGCCCCTCTTGACAAGCGGGGTTCTTGGCTTCGCGTGGCCTGCGCAAGACACGGACACGACCATCGGTCCGATACAGCTGATACTGTGACTCGTCGGACCAGGCCAGGCGTTCCCGACGATGTGCAGCTGTCAAGAATGGCACCCGTTGTGGCCCCCTGCTCCCAAAGCCTGCAGCTGCCAAGGTTCCCCGAATTGTAGTACGGACACGGTTGTGGGATGTCACCGGTTGTACCGCATGGTGATTTGGCCCGCTGTCGCCCTTCGTTCAGCAGTTGCAAGCCGGGTGACCCGGCGAATATCTCTGGCATCAATCATGCGTGGGCGGCCCGTCCGCTGTCCGACATGGGTTGTAACACCTCATTTTGTGTACTCTCCATAGACTTTTGCAACGGTTGTGCGGGAAAATTGCAGGGTGTTGGCTACATCTGATATTGAGGCACCCTTCCGTCTGGCACCAACAATCATCCCCCGTTCAAATGCGGATAGCTTTCGGTGTGCTGCCATTTCTGCAGCTAGTTTTGCTAGTTTTTTTTATTTTTTAAGATGACAATTATTTAAAACTATATTTTACCATTTGTTTATTTAAGAACAATTTAGTTATTTTTATATTTGATTTGCTTTCAAAAATCATTGACCTTATTTTCCGAATAAAGCTTTCCTTTCTGACATTGAATGAATTTATTTATCGGCAAATATGTTTAATTAATTCTTTATTCTACAGAGTGTCCATACATAGGAAAAGTAAACATATTTTTTGAAAACCGTTTTTATTTCCAGCCCACTGGCAAAAAGGTAGAAAATGCATAGAAATTATGATTAACAATGGTCAATACCTTTTATCATATTCTGTATCCAGCCCAGATCTCTTTCACTTTTTATCAGTGTGGCCCACTCTTACAAAAAGATTGCTGACCTCTGTTTTAGAGAAAGAATTCCTATCAGACAGAACAACTCGTCGTGTACTACAAGCATCCGCCAACCACACACACGAAGTATAAATCCAAGCCAAAATTAACTTCAAGCCACATGCATCGGCCTCGGTGGCTCAGCAGGTTGCGTGATCGCCTCTGATGCCCGAGTACGCGGGTTCGATCCCGGCCGAGGACGACGAGGATTTTTCAGGGGTAAATCCTGAGATCACGCACTTCCTTCGGAAGGGAAGTAAAGCCGTTGGTCCCGTGTAGTCGTTTGCCGGCTGCACGTTAAAGAACCCTTGCGAGGCAAAATTTGCGGCCCCTATAACGCCGTCCTGAAATGACCACAGCAGTTGAAAAGGACGTTAATACCAAACAAACCAATCAAGCCACATGCGTGCAAGACTGGCCTTTGCGAAACAGTACATTGGGAATCCGCAAATGTGGAATCATACTATCTTTAGTGACCAAAAAAAACCATTAATATGGATGGGCCTGATGGCATAAGATTCTTCTGGCATGATCTCAGGCAGCCAGAACAGTTTCTTTCCAGACGAGTATTAACATGTTTCAGGTACACGCATGGCCAAATTGACGTGTTTCGGACACATACGTGGCCGGATTGGCTGCAAGGCGGAGGTCCCGTTATGATCTGGGCTGCTTTTTCTGCCAACGGCAAATCAAGTTTGTGTTTTGTGAAGCCGAAGTCAAATGCAGACAGTTATCAAGATGTTTTAGGAAATTATTTGTTGCCATTTAGAAACGAACTGAACGATCCGGACTTTGTCTTTCAGCAAGATAACGCGCCCATACACCATGCAGTGGCTTTGAGCTATGGACCGGTACATTATCCTGTTGGTAAATTCAGTTCGGGCTTCAAATACTAGACTCTCCTCCGGCATTTCTTAAACTTCTTGGAATCCATTCTCCAATGTACAAAGGCCAATGTAGAAGTATTATTAAATCCAAACGCTCCCCATTGCCTTTAGAGAACACTTGATTTTCATTGCGAAATCGTGCCAATAGTGATTAAATTTGTTTTCATCTGAGAAGAACACTTCAATTCACCTATCACTCCATGTCACGTGTTCTCTGGCCCAATACATTCTGTCACATTTATGCTCTTCCCTAAGTGGTGGGATTCTTGCAAGACGCTGGTATCTCAGATGCGCTTTTGATGGAAGAGAACGCCCACACAGTTGTAAAATACCACGAAAGTACCAGTTCACGTTGAAAGACCCCCACCAATTCTGAAAAGCTGCTCTCCAGATGAGGCGATGATCACTTTCATTGAGCTTTCGATTGGGTCCTGAATATTGTTTTAGAGTATTCGATAACTTTCACATGAATGCAGTAATTAATCGAACTTATTTTCCTTCAGCAGCTAAAGTAATGATTTGACCCTTTTCGAAGTCATTTAATATCTTCTCTGTAAGCATTTTTATTATGCAGCAAAAATTCTCAGAGCTATGAAGTTGAAATCATTTGTAAAATTCTCAGAAATTGGAACTGTCTGCATTAATTTGAAACAGACCTTAAATATGCTGTATAGGTTGCAAATCATTAATATTTAAAATAGATCCAGAGTTTCCATTGGACTAGTATCACTTAGTATAGAGAAATAAAATGGACGTCTAGAGTGATACGGATACTTAAGCGTTTATTGCCAAAACTTTGCAACTTACGATTAAACAGTACTTAAAATAGACCACTGATTCTCCAAACTTTGCAACATAGCTGACCATTCTTGTTGTAATACAAAATATGTCTTAATTCTCTGAAAAATTACAACACTCAGCAATTTCTAGCTAGATTCCTGATGTAGAATGTAATAAAGATACTATTGTCTGTCAAAGCTCTAACTCGGTTATCAATTTACCTTGTTCCTAAAGTGATTACATAAGCGGCCCCTACTATACAGAGTGTTTCAAATAAAGTGTAACGGCCAAATATTCTAAATAGGGCTCCGAAGAAACTAATGCCGTCCCTGCTCATCTCAACGTCGGACGGTCCCCAATATTCATAGCGTGAGATTCATAAAAAACGTTACTCCAATTAAAAAAAAACAAACTGTTAGTACAGTTGTATAGCAACTGGCACGTGCCGAATTTCATGAAGTAATTTCATGCACATGATTTTTATTTCGGAAACCAAAAGAGATAGAGTAAGAATGTCAGTGAGAAATTTGTAGAGTATGGTCGAATTAGTCTGAAAATCATCATTAGTCAGAAAAAATCTGGCTAATGTTTGAGAAAGAGACAAACATTCAAGACTTCTTTATTTTTACCCACAGAGTTCAGAAGGTAATTAAAAATGAATTGACCTTATTTTTAGTAAAAGTATTTTACACAATTTTAAGAAAATATAACAGTAATTGATAATATTCTTATTCCGGAATAGGGATTGTCTGACAAATAATTTCATATTCCAATTTACATTCCTTTTGGAGGAAACAACAAAGTACTAAAATGCGTGCATTTACAACAGAACAATTAACTGAACTGGTGATAATTTATGGTGAAAGTCACAGAAACTTTAATGCTAGGTTTCCAAATGCAAGAAGAGCCAATCGTTATGTTGAGCTACTAACAAATGAAGTTTCTGAATGGACATATGATCTATAATTAGCAGAAAGGAGTACTGTATGGAATCGAGCAGCATTGGCTCTATTTACAGCGGCTTTTGGAAACAACTGGATTGGACAGTTCGGAACAGTAAGACGATCTCCAAGATTACCAGACTTCTCTTGATTCCTCTTTTTTTTGGTGGGGGGGGGGGCTATCTGAAGAAAATTGTTTATGCCTCTCCACATTCAAATGTCATTGAGCTTCAAACTAGGACCTGTGCTGCTGTCAGAGCTGAAAGTATGATGGATATGTATTTTAATTTCCACAAACGACTTCTCGGACATCCGATGGACATCAATTTGAACACCACCTGTGATTTGACTTCTCGTTGTAACTTTTTATTTGTACTGTGCTGTGCAATATTTCAAATTCATGAAAGCTTTGAAATTTAGACTTTAACAAAATGTTTGTCTCTAATTTTCTCAAACATTAGCCAGATGAAGTTATTATGGAATGATGATTTTCAGACTAATTCGACCATGCTCTACTAGTTTCTCATTGACATTTTTACTCGAGATAAAAATCATGTGACCCCTTTATTGGCGTCGAACATCAATTTTAACAATACCATGAAATTCGGGACGTGCCACTTGCTATGCGTGTGCACCAACAGTTTTTTAATTGGAATAACGGTTTTTAGGATATTTGGCTGTTAAACTTTATTTGAAACACCCCGTTGAAATATATACAGTGAGTGGTATAGTATTTCTGTATAATTAACCTCTACTCAATAAACAAACTAAACTAAAATTTAATTGCACTTCTTTAAATTATATTTAAAAAATAAATATATATGATTATTATCAATCTTTTTTAATTCTTTATAAATTTCTAAGATTTTTTTTTATATATTTTGATAAATTTTATAAAAGTATTAACATCAGGATAAAGACAGACATTAAAGACTTCCATCGGATTTCATTCAAACCTCTCACTAAACACTCCTGGCACTAATAAGAACAAACTGTGAAATTTTCAGCGATATCGGTCGAGTAGTTTTTGAGTCTATAGGGCACACAGATATGAACATTGCCTTTTTATTTATATAGATAAGGATTCAACTCTGCCCTTCCAATTCCGCTCCCTGTTTTTTTAATCCTTCAAGCTAACCTAACATTGCAACGTACCAAGAGAGAGATTAGTTTGAAAATATAAATTCGGAACTTTTAATGATCTATATGTTTATTGACTTCCTAAGTTGACCAGTCGAAACAAAAACTAACGCAGGCAGCAGCAACCACCGAACTCGATAAAGCCGTGGAGGTTTGATGAGGGAGGGAGAGCCATTCTGAAGCAGCAGCAGCGTCTCTTGAAGGAGCCACCGTCGTCGTCGTTCATAACTTTTCGTTTTGTTCGCCATCCAATTAACCGTGGGGCCGTTCCAAGTGCACGAACTGGGTGGGTAAATGGGAAAAGGAGACGCTTGCTTCTGAGTGGCTGGGTTCTGATTGAGAAACGGAGGAACAGGAGGGGAACTGAAGGAAGAAGTGGCGGCGGCGGCAGCGGGGAGATGATGTGATACACGGGGACAGGCAGAAATAGAGGAACGGAGAAGGAGAGGGGGATAAAAGCGAAGAAAAAGTTGACGAGTAGAAGGAGAGGGAAAGGAAAATATAAGAAGACTAAAAAAGGGGCTTTGACGTTCGTGCTTGATGGATCTTGAGGTGATGACTCGTCTTCCTCTCTCCTAATTGGTCAACGTGAATTGGGGGTGCACGAAAATTCCGTGCGCTCCTTAGTTGATGAAATTTTTGTCACTTGATAAAAACTTCCGCTGGAGAAAAGGTGCAGAAATAGCGTTACCTCTCCCCTACAGTATGCAACCCACTTTTGGTTTCTTTCTTTTTTAATTTTGTTTTTAAATGCACACATCCTTATTTCGATAGTACTCTCTTCCGTACAATATTAATACTTGATCTATATGGCCTCTAGCAATTTTTCACTTGGGATATATCGGGTGATCCAAAAGTGTGTTACATTTTTTACATTTTTTCATGAAACTTTGTATAAAAATTCTTCGATAACAATTTGTGTTTTATGATACAATACATCGGTTACCGATTCAGTGTGTTTGCCTTCTCTGATAACGCAAATTGCTGTTCGACGGCACATGTGTACCATAATGTCATGATAAGTCTGAATTGGTATGGCGGCAATTGCATCGTTAATCTTCTGCTCCAGCTCTACCAGAGTTCCGCACTTTTCACGATACACCACCTCCTTCAGATATCCCCAAAGCACGTGCCTGTGAACATCGCACGTTGTTTTGTTAAAGAATTCGTCACGGCAAAACAATTATTAGTTTCATAAAAAAAAATGTAACACACTCTAGTGACACTTTTGGATCACCCGGTATAGGTAGCTCAGACCGAAATATTTCTTAAATATTAATATTGATGAATGCAGGCAAAATAATGCACCCGACACTTAGCACAATCCAGAAATACAATGTTGCATTGGAGAACTACAATGCACCTCGCACTCAACAATGAAACCAGCATAGCTGACCAAAGGGTCTAGGCTGAACTCGTCAACAAGCTGTCGATCTCGACAAAATCTAACCGTCGATAAGTGGCATATTATACATTTATACACAAGTTTACATGATGTTACACATTTATCCATGTATAAACACATACGTGTAGACACAGTATATTATTATTTTCACAGTTCAAGTTTCGTAGCACAAGAGAGTGCTTCATGTATGTAAATATTTTTAAACAAGTTTTTGTTAATATTTTTAGAAAATGTGTATTCTTGAGCTATGTGTATTTAGCCTGTAGGTCGGAAACGAAGGAAAAAAGATTTTAATAAGAAATCTGTTGCTAAATTCTGAAATAACGATCGCCAAGCGCATAGTCGACTGCTCTTGAATTGTAGAATGTGCATAGTCGACTGCTCTTAAGGCAGTTGTCGATGGTCAAAGTCTACACTAGAAAATCGACGGTGTAGAGTCTGTACACTGTAGACTCTGTAGACACTGTAGAAAGTCGTGTTCATGCTAGCTCGAATCGACAAATGCGTCATTAGCCACGTGACCATCGACACTTGTCGACAGTCGACTGCTTGCCGATGAGCTCAGCCTAGACCCCCAAATGTAAATAAAGCGGGTCACTTTCCAAGGGACTAACTTGATTCCTTTCTGGCCTGGTCTTGCATTAAGTGCACTTTCAAATAGACTGAACCGAAGAAATATGCCTGTATGATATATTCACACATGTTCTACATGGATAACATTAAAATTTACGCTTGCACAAAAACCCATTGACGCCAAATAATTCATATTACACACAGTTTCTTAAAAGACTTGATTCATGCACTCTTGTCTGGACAAATGCAAAATCCTTCACATTGAAAATGATATCCTTCACACTCTACAAAAATATTATAAATACGTGGGATTTTAACTGATAGGATAGAAACATTTAAAAACAAACAAAATTCCAAAATCATAACCGAATCTATCAACACTTAACGTCATCTAGTTATTATCTTATTCGTTTGGAGCCATACGGTGTAAAAAAAAAAAAAATAAAACAAAAAAAAAACACGTCACACATGCAGCAATTGAAAGGCTATTCTTCCCTCGTTCAGGGGGGGGGGGGGGTTATAGAGGTTTTACTGACAATCGCTTTACTTCATAAACAGAATTAGTAACTCAAAACGAGTGTTCCTTCATTCAAGGCAAGACTTCACCACTGCACAAAGCTACATGCTTGTCCGATAAACAATACACACTTCTAAACAGCAAGCAGGGTGTACATACTATTCCTTCAGAACTTACAATCATGGCTTGAAAGGAACTCCATGGTAGACATAAACATATTGATAGGAAAACGTCGAACTTTTGGTTGAATAAAGGCATTCTCTTTGGAGAAACCGATGAAACCATGATTGAAAACACATTATCAAGGATCGGACTTGAAGGAAATGCTATTTCACAGACGAGACCATCCAACATATATCAGCTCGCAAAATTCCTACGAAGTTTATCTACACAAGCATAACCAGGTTGCTAACTGCATATAAACTCAAGGTGATCTAGAACAAGGTGGGGATCAGTTTTCCGGAATTGGTAAAAATTGCCTTACTGCCCAAAGGCGCATTCTCCATCGCGCACGAAACGCACAATCGTGAGAGTGAGTCACGTGATCAGTGTGAATCGTGCAGTGCGATTCATGGAGTTTAGGCAGCCCCAAGAAGAACAGATCGTTAACGATAAACCCGCGATCTTTGCAAATGGCAAACCGTGATCGAAAAGTTTCGATACCATGTCAATGCTGAATACCATGCAAACGGTTGTAAATGCTGAAGATGAAAGTAGCAGTGACGATGATTTGCTTGAAAGTGTTATGGAGGAAATCAAATAACCTGAATTACACTTCTCTGCAGTTTCTCCACCTACATTCACTGTTTCAATTTTGATAATTATGTTTCGGTTTCCTCATTGCTCCTCCACCATCTTCAATACACTGAGCAACCCTGGCCTCTGGCTAGTGTTTTCGTGCGCGCACGAAACTTAGCAAACGCACGATAACTAAACGCACTGCAATGAAGAACAGGGTGTACGAAACGCACAGAGCGATGCGGAACAGCCAGTGCGCCCATAGCGTGCATATTGTGCAGATAGTGCGCGATAGAGAATGCGCCTCAAGTGTATTTTGACGTCACTGGATGACATCGAAACCATCATCCGCTAAATCGAAACCTCCACAGAAACCAAAACATGTTCGCAATGAAAACAGTCGTGCGATAGCGACACTTGACGACTCGTTCATTTCCTTCACAATTCTCAACTTTTATACTATTGCCATTATAAGGAGGGACTTATAATTATTGTATAATGTACTTACGTATTTTTAATGTGAACACAGGGTTAATGTTAACTATCCGCACATCGCGCGATGACTGATCATGCGACAAAGGTAAGTGAAATTTACTGTGACTAAATAGAAAAAGAAGTACAGTATATATCAGTTCTTTAGAAGGGGGGGGGGGTGTCTTTAAAATATAAATTCATTTACCTTGGTCGCATGATCAATCATCGCGCGATCTACGGATAGTTAACATTAAGCAAACACAGAAACAAGGACGATAACGTATTTCTCGTTATCATTAGGCCAAGGACGCGTTCGACATCGCGCATTAAACGACTTTGTGCGTCCACTAAACGCACTAACGTGTTCGTCATGGTACCCGCGCGTGTTCGTCATCGCGAGTGCACGCACTATCGGGCGTTTCGTGCGCGGGAGAACCTTACATGCACACCACTTGACCTCTACATAACCGAAATAGAGATTATATAGAGGCCAGTGATTCAAATCGAAATTTGCAAGTGACGTCACTGGCAGCTGGGTGAGCAGAAAACCCGATCATCTCGAAAGCGGGGTGTAGAGAGAGAAACTCTATTCGCGAGTGAACGATTATTTGCCTCCCTTCATCCATCCCTGCCCTCATTTATTAGGCTGTTCAAGAGTGTAACGTGTGGGAGTGTTATTCGGTGTCTTAATTAGCGTAAGCGTTGAAGTAAGGCAACTTTTTTTTTTTTTGTGATAACGGATTTATTTCTTGTGCGCGTGAGATTAAATGGTATTCGTTATTTGAAGCTGCACAATTTCTTAATCGACATGGGTCGATTAAGTTAATAAATTCTCTAAGCAATCTTCCCACTGTTGTTTTACGTTTGATCGAATGGTGATCTAGATTTAACAAAAAAACACATCAACATTTTCATAATTCTTTGTCGCCAATTCACAGCGTAACCTATGACAAAGAACATAAACAGACTACGCTCTTTGGCTACGATTCAGAGTATTTGCTTACCGGTTAAGAAAACATTATTAACATGCTTTCCACGTATATACAAAACATACATACGAGTATTTGTCATCGAGCCGACACGAATGTATCCGATTTATGCTTTCGCAGTACTCGCAATAAAATGATGATTGATTTGGAGGTTAGGATTGTGTAGAATAAATGAAGCGGAAAATGAGTTTTGCCTTAAAGCCTTTTAAATTCACAACATTGTTTATTTAAAAATATGCCTTCTTTATTCACAAAAATATATAACTTTATTAATTTGTCTAATAAATGCAAACATTGTAGAAATTAATTAAAATTTGCATAAAAATTATAATATCTAAAATTATGTAGTTTCAAAAATATATTTACATAAAGGTTTCTTTATCATTTTAAATTGAACAGGATTTGTTTTCTTTTTTTTTTTTATTTTACATGTTTTTGTGATGCTGGGAAATATTATTAAATTAAATAGTTTAAATTTTGAAAATTAATACTGCTCCTCAATTTAAACGTTTTCTTAAACTTATTTTAACGTTGTAAACGATTCTTACAAACATCAGCGATGATATCCGCCTTCGTCGAGATTTCTATCTCTTTCTCCATGATCGGTTCGGGATCACCGGCTTTTCTGTTTACCCTACCCATGGCCCATGACGAGATTCTTCAAATTGAGCGATATGGTAAATTAGAGTTTCAGTTTCAGTTATTGTTAAACAGTCGGTATATTAATAATAATTATTTCTGATGTATCGTTTAAACTGACATTGCAATTTCTACCGTGTAATGATCGATTTCGGCTTGTTATTTGCAGGCAGATGTTATGATGGGGGCTGTTTTTGAGCAGTAGGCATATCACTCATAATGGGCTGAGCATCCCACTTTCATGTTCTTTCCTGTTCGTCATGACACGCACAAAACGCACTACACTTTTTTTCACAGCTCGCACTGACTTTACTAGGTGCGTTTAGTGCGCACATGTCGAACGCGCCCCTAGTTATCATTCCTCGTTAAGATTTCGAAATTGATTCTTCGGAACCGTTAGCAGTTAAGAGACAGATAATAATTTCGATATTATTTCATAACAAGAAATTAATTCTCCCGAGGAAGGTATAGGAAAGTAGCGGAAGCGCTGAGGTCTTCTATTTTTACCCTTTTATCCGCAATTTTTCCCCCCCCCCCCCCACCCCTGCCATTTTTTAATCGGAAAATGGATTTTTTCGAACGTAATATTTAGAAAGTGAAAAAGAGCTCTATCTTCTTTCGTTTCTCATCATTTCCGATCGAATGATATATGACATGCCTTATGTTGTCATAGTTCTAGAGACCAACTGACTGCCACCCCCACAACTCCGACCCTATTGGGACAATTTGGCCCAAACTCTACAATAATGTTGATCTTGCTTAGAGGAATTTGCATACCTAATTTCACTCTTATATGCATAAATACGAATAGATCTTTTGGTGTCCTCTAATTTCCGCCCCCAAAATTCCGACCCCAATGGGCCAATCGAAACCAAACTAAATAGTGAAGGTGTGCATGCCCATAGTAAGCTACATTTCGAATTTCAACCTTCTACCTCAAAAAATGCGGAAATTATGAAGGGGACGGACGGACGGACAGACAGACGGACATTGTGAAAACAATAAGTAGCTCCATTCTTCCGCTACTTAATAACTTTATTTATGCAGGCATTAGGAAATATTAATTTATAAAATAGTAAGTCTACACATAAACGTTTCTTCAGAAATACAACGTAAGAGTTTTGTTTTTTACGTGAAAACGTTTTCTTTTGTGACCAGAATAATGGCTACCGCACACTGCCGGAAGTAAAGCCATAAGTCATCCAGTGACGTCACACGTTAAGCACTTCTGATAAACTAGACTTACCTTTTATTCTAGATTACCTAGATATAAACTCATGAAGGAATGACGCGATAAGCTGCAATTTTCAGCCAATGCAAACTATAGTGTGTTATGCAAATGATTAAAATTTCAGAGTCACCGCGCATGCGTAGGCTAAGCAGCGCCCTCTGAACTGCTGCTGAAACAGTATAAATAGAGGGCTGTAGCGGGACCTAGAAAATAGTCTATGGTTATCTGCTAGTGGTGAACGTTAGGTGGGACGTAACGATGCCTCTTCGACGAAAGAGGGCGACGTTTCAACAACTTATGCATCGGCCTTCGTGAAGGAGGATTTTCCTATCGTGCAATAGCAGCTCGTGTGCAGCGTAACAGCAGCACAGTGATGCCAGTTTGGAAGCAGTGGACCGACGAGAACCGGATAGCTCGGAAATCCAGGAGTGGACGCCGAAAGGTGACGTCAACGCGCGATGCAAGGATTGTTCAAGACTTCTTCTCAGTAGAAGACATACAGCTTCTTCCTTGGCCTGCTTATTCGCCAGATATGTCGCCTATTGAACATGTGTGGGATTGCGGTGGCCGGCTTCTCGCTCGTGATCCTCGTCCTACAGGTTCTACAGATGAACTTTGGGCACCCATACAAGCAATATGGAATACACTTCCTCAGGCAGACCATCAAAATCTGTTTGACTCCATGCCACTTATGCAGCGCGTGGTGGCTACACCAAATACTGATTTCGGACACTTAATATTGTTTTTGGCTTTGAAACTCTGATCATTTATCATTGTCATCAATTTGTCGCATTTCGTTTAATTCTGATGATTCCTTCATGGTGTTGCAATTTTTACAAACATGAGTTTATTAACATCTAGCAGAGATGCTCAAAATTCAGTGACGTTAATGCTTCTTAATATAAATACAGACGAAAGGACAAGGTGTTAACTACATGTGTGGACAATGAATAGCACTGAAATATCGTAACACACTAATTTATTACGGTAGTATACAGGGCAATATGGCCTTCACGGTGCAAAAGAATGACAACACAGTACACATAAAGTTGACATGACAAACCTGGGCCTAAAGACCCTCAAAGTAGTCCCCTGCTACTGTCACCACACGCTGCCAACGATGTGAGAGGCGCTGAATACCATCAGCCTCACGACTGGTCGTCCCGAACGTTGCTCATCACTGGTTGACACACGTCCTTGCTGAAACTTTCCTACCCACCGTGCTACTGTACGGTATGGTAGGGCATTATTCCTAAGGACTTCCACTAATTCACTGTGACATTCCATCGCATTTCTCCCTCGGAGAACGGCTATTTTGATGTAAGCGCGCTGCTCAACACGGGTTACTTCCATCTCGCACGACACTCACCAACTGACTGATTTCACAGCCCTCGCTGCGCTACTACCAGCTATCACAGAGACATCTGTTGTTCTGCATACACACTATGCCTGCAGAACCACAGCCTACTATATAGATAACAGCCTGTTCAATCGACAGTGTCCAAGTTAGGAGGGTGCAGAAAGTAAAGGAGGAGGGTGCTTTTAAGTAGGGTGAAGAAAGCCTTTTTAGCATTGAAAAAGCCTTACCACTGCTACTATTCTATTGTTTTCTACTGGTTAGCCTACAAACAGGCTGCCTATTTACATATATATGTAATCTTAGGTTACCGTAATCTTATATATTATATAATCTTATATTTAATCATATATATTAATCTTATTTAATACTTAATCTTATATTTAATCTTATATATTAATCTTAATCTTATATATTAATATTTCTTATTTATTCTTATTTATTCTTATTATTTTATTCTTATTCATTATTATTCTTATATAATTGTTAAAAAAAAATTTTTTTATAACATGTCGCATTTTTTTTTTGAAAAGTAACATTCTTTGAAAAGTAACATTCTTTGCTTGTTAATCTAGGAATATTGTTTCATTTTGACACTCAAAAAGACTTGATCAGCTGTAGCTCTGTGCATAAGTAAACACAGTTGTTACCAAAGTTTTCCCTCACTAAAAGCGCCCTCACGTGAGAAGTCGTAGAACTAAGGCGGTCTTAAGATTTCAATGGAAATCGTGTCGATTGAACAGGCTGTTACTTATATAGTAGGCTGTGGCAGAACTTCCACACGACACATATACGTTTGTGATCCGTTCACATATCTACAAGAAAAAAATAGTTGCCATGACTTATTCCCCAACCCTCGTATATCCCAGACTGTCTTAGTGAAAGCTGCAGTAAAATTATACAGGGTGAGGCATTATTCTTGAGACAAGTGAATATCTCGGAAACTAAGCATTGTACGAAAAAATGTCCAAAATCAAAAGTGAATTATTCGGAGGCATTATTCTTGTGAGGGGGCTGGGGGTAACTTTGAATTCTTAAATAGGAACCTTATTTTTAATGGTATATTTAGATTGTACACAATATTCGAGAAATGTTTTATTCTTAGTGTTTTTTCAATTGATCTAACCGTTTAGGAGATAGGGGCCCTGAAATTGTGGAACTTTGAAAGTGTGGAACCCAATTTTATAGATGAAGACAAAGTGATAGAGAGTGGGTCTGCAGACATTCCTATTCTATTTTTTGATGAATACGATCAAATTTTAACAGTGAACAGAGTTTTATGCACCCTATTATTCTTCCAAAATTCATTATTCTAGGCGTTGCAGAACCTGATCGACAAACGTTGCAAAAATTAATGTGAAGAGAGACATTCTAAACATGTTGTCCTATAGTGTGGCAAGTTAATATAGCTGTTGAGATGTAGCTCAGCGAATTGTGCGCAAATCAAACGATTTGAGCTGTGTTGCTGCGGTTAAGCGTTATTAGTGTATCTAGGCTGCTTGACTTGTGTTTTGGAACGTTGGGTTTCCTGGAGCAGCCACAGCGTACTGTATTTGCAACATTTTCTTTCTGAGACATTGTTGTTGCCATATATGCCATGCCAACTGCCGAACTCTTGTAAGTGCTAAATTACTGTTGCAACCCTTAAACTGATTAATAGACAGTTCTTACGTAAAATATTGTTTTTATTTCCGAGCCCATGAAAACAGTTTCATGCTACATCAACCCGAACCAGGGGGCTCGTTACAACCTCATAATTAAAAAAAAACAAACAAAAACAAACAAAAAACGAATAGCACGAATTAATGATAAAGAAAGGATTTAGTTCCTCAGTTGGGTTATCTTACCGTGACGACGAATCACCCTTCGTCAACTCGTCAGGTAGCCGAGTCAGAAGGAGTCAGCCAGTTTGTCCTTAGTGGAATTCGTCGGGGTGTCAGTTTCGCGTGAGATTCCCGTACTAACAGCCCTTACCGTCTCCCGTATGATTGAATAGACCGTGCGTGTTCACCCTTCCCCTCCCACGCGGGCTTTCACTCCTGGTCAAAAGCTTTACTGACATCGAGAAGTATCACTCCGCAATACCTGGAAAGGTTCAGGGGGGTGCTCAGGTCTTCTACGAGCCTCAATATCTGCATCTGACAAGAGTGGGCGGCACTTAGTCTTCCTATCGATGCCTTCATTTCGTCGATTGAGATCCCCGCCCCACACGATGAGACGTTCGTTTCTTCTTGATTTTGGTAAACTGACTGAACGTTATCGTTTGATTACGATTGAGGATATCGAAAGTTAAATGTAAAAAGAAAAACTTCATTAACTAAAAGATTTCGATAACAAAAAAAGAAGTTTTGAAAAAGATTTTGAATTAAAGAAGAAAGGAATACTTACCTGAATTACGCTCTTGTTACTGACTAATTTTGACCAGAAACTAAGATTTGGACAAAAAGGAAAAAAGAAAATAAACTGTCTAGCTAGAAAAATAAGAGTGCTTCACCCCGATTGTGTCACAGTAAAAATCTTGTCGAATTTTACTAGAACATTTCATTTTGAGATTTGTCGTTTTCACTTTTACCAATTATCTACAGATTGGCGACAATTGAACTTACTATTTACCTTGTTGTTCTCCGTTTGTGTAAAAATCATTTAATAATTGAATTATTTTTTTTGATTTTGCGTTGACCCTAGATAAAAGGGTACTTTGTATTCAAGTTGACACGAATTTAAGGAGGGAACAACCAGTCACAGTTTCAAGTTATTCATAGAAATGAAAGAACCATTGCTTTAAGGGTTATACTCCATTCGGTCGACTTTCATTCGGTCGAATCGCAATCGGTCGACTTTCAAAGGGCCGATAGGGTTAGTTTGTCGGCATTAATTCCCCCCTTTCGTGAATAACCTCCCCCAACACCCACCTTTCTTATCTGAATCGAAAGCCCATGATTCGAAAAGATATGTTGAAATTTTGAAAAATTTTGTGCGTATAAGACCAATTTTGTGTAGCTATCTCCTCCGAAACGGCAACAAGCAGAATCAAATGAAATTAATACATACTTAGAGGGTACCATAAACTGTGCCTTGACGTATTTTTGACGTAGAACTACGTCTATCAGGGGTGCAGCCGAGGAAAAATTCAGACGCGATTTTTCGTTCAAAAAGTGATGTACATATCTCAGTCTATATCTTTCTATCACTATATCCTACAACTATGGTCATTATCTCGTTGGAAAGAGGAAGGTTGAGTCTTGAATAATAAGCCAAAATTTCACCAAATGAGCCACTGGGTCAAAAGTTACAGCAAGTTAAAGTTAAGTGAATTTTATGCTCGCCATCGTAATAACGGAGTGGCGCTGCTGCAGCATATACGTGTGCGGCGTGCATTGGAACTAATTGGAGAAAACCATAGATAACCATGTAACCATAGAGCTAACCATAGATAACCTACGAGAAAAGGCCTGTGCATTAGCTATAAAAACATGGAAACACGAGCGTTTTAAGATAATATCAGGGAAGATGAAGAACGGGAAGCGCAGGTCGTAACAGTTCTAATGCTATTCCAGTGAAATCGAAACAGCGCCACTGGTCTCCAACGGCCAGGCCGCTAAGGAAGGGAACTTCCGCTGTTGATAAACCCTCCCTCCGGCCTTCATGGTGCTGCTCCACAGGCTTCTCCTATCCCCCTCCCACCCGTGCTGTTCTTTTGACCACCCTCTCGTAAATACTATTTTATTCCGTTCATTTAACGTTGGGCGTACGTATCTCTTCATGTTCCTAATGCGTTCTTGTTCTGTTCTGAGTTGTAACGTGTCAATGCAGCACAATCTGGCACCGCCTGTCTTGACTTGTCGGAGAAAAAAAATAAAATCGGGCACTTAGTTGCTGGATTCGCTGATGGCATTCGTTGAATAGAAGAACAACTGCCATGAATGGGCCGCGCAGAAATGGCTCTTTGAAGAAAACCAATCACCATGTAGGAAATTAAATACAAATACAATTTTATCTAAAGAAGGCTAGATTAGAGAGAGTAGAAAAAAACTGCTCCAATCTTGGAATTTTATGTTCACCTAATAATTTATTTAGTATCCAGTCACTTATCTTCTTCTTCTTCTTTGCAGCTCACATTGTCCCACCTAGGGACAACAAGCTGGTTAGATCCAGTCACTTATTTAAAACTGTATTTTTCATCTAAGGCTCAGTTTCGATTAAAGTCGAAGCGGCCTGGCCGCTTGGATCGCTAATTACATCCGATTTCACTAAATCCCCCGAGCTTCGCTTCCCATTGTAATTCTTCCCTGATAATATCATGAAATCCTGTCATCTGCCGGCGAAATCAGTACATCATCATTTATATAAAATCAGCGGCGGTGGACGTTGTCACAACAAAGAAAAAATCTAACAATGAGTTATCTAACAATGGGTTATTTCCCGATTATACAAACGGGTGGGTTCGCTTCCAGTTTTCTATTAAAAATATGTTGTAAAATAATAAAATATATATTAATTTAAGCAGATTAATTATTTTAAGAAATGAACTTTGAAGTTTTGTTCAAACATGTTGGCCTTTAATTTAGTTTAATTTAGTTTACTTTATATACTAAATTTTTTTAATTTTGTTATTTTTTTCTCCAAAAAATACACACTAACGGTAACCAATAATAACATACAGTAGTAGTTCTACGCCTTAAAAACCCGCGGCTTTGGCAGTCACCAGAGCCTCCGTCAATTTTTTTTATGATAAATGGTTAAGCCTAGTTAGAGATAATTTTCTAAAAATGAAATGACTATAATGTTCCTACAAGCGAACCAAACTGAAAAAACTTGGTATGTGGAGACTCCTCTTATTAAGGCGAATATTTTTTGTAAGTAACTTACTTGGCTTGATGAGTAAATAAACAGTAAATAAAATGTAAAAATAAACTCACATAAATAAATAGACCGATAACAATGTAAAACAGTTTTATTCAATATTTAATAAAATGAAGGAACATTATTATGTGCAACTCGATTTAAAAGAACAATGGCATCCTCTACTGTTTGCGGCGAATGTTCATACATACGAGTATAAGATTGATAACGCCGATTGAGTTCGGCATATTTAGCATTACCTTTTGATAGTCTGTGAGCGGCAGCAATGCTTGCTAGCTTCATCTCATAATCAATTTGCTTCTGTTTAATTGCATCGATGAATGCATGAATATTAGGATGGAATTCTTTTATTGATGACTTCAAACTGAAAAGTTTCGAGACTATCCTCAAAACTTCTAATTTTTACTTCCCAGACTGTTGGTTTAGATATGTCGATGATATCTTCACGATATTCGATACAAAAATATGCGATATCGATGCTTTTATAATTCATTTAAACAGTTTTTTCCCCACAGTACAGTTTACTTTTGAAGTAGAAAAAGACCAAAAACTGCCATTCCTTGGATAAAAAATTCATACAGGATATCACCACCATAGAAAAAACCGGGAAAAAACTAGTCCTCCGTAGCAAAACATTCAATCGACACAACCCGGAAGCGTTTCCAGACCAGAAAGGGGTAGGTGGGTGCGGGTGAGGTCATTCATGAAATGGGGGAAGTAATGCTGACAAACCAACCCTATCGGCCCATTGACAGTCGACCGATTGCGAGTCGACCGATTGGGATTCGACCGAATGCGAGTCGACCGATTGAGAGTCGACCGAACGGAGTTACCCCGCTTTAAGTACTAAGAATTATGAATTAGTTAAGGAGGAGTCATAGTTCATCGAGTCAGGACTCTGTCTTATGTTATTTGTAATCGGTCATCAACGAGAGCTGATACAGGGTGCGTAAGGTATTAGAGGACAGATTCACGTCAAGAAAGAAAACAGAGATATAAGTCGAGATAATAACTTTATTATCGAAACATATCGTGAGCATACACAAGAAGCCTTCTTGTTATATGGTTATTCATTGAATCCGCCTTCAGCTTCTATAACTGCTTCAATGCGAGTTCGAAACCGTCGACATGCGCGAATCAAATGGTCATGGTTTATGTTGGTCATTACTCATACAACGGCAGCTTTCAGTTCATCTTTAATGTTATGGGGTTGTTCATTGACCTCTCTCTCCACAACGCTCCATACGTAGCAGTTTAACGGATTCAGGTCCGGGGAGTTAGGAGGCCAAAGGTTAGGAGCTACGTGTTCATGGAAGTTGTCGGCCATCCATTCCTGTGTCATGCGAGACTTGTGTGCTGGGGCAGAGTCTTGCTGAAACACGTAAGGCCTTCCGTTGCGTATCGTGTCTATCCAAGGCTTTAACAGTTGTTTCAAGGGTCTCAACGTAGACCGCAGAGTTAACTTTAAAGCCTTGGCGGGTAGACCGCAGAGTTAAATTTAAGGTCTTGGGGGAAAGAAGTGAGGAGGCATCACATGTCTTTCACTGCTGACAACCCCTAAAACCATGAGAGATGCAGGAAATTTCGTGTGTATGACTCGTGGAACTTCGAAGTTCTGCACATAACCATCTGTCATTTCTTCTGTTCACTTCTGATCCTGGTCAAAGTTTTTTTCATCGGAGAAAATCCACAGTAAATCAGCTTGTTTAAGAGCCTTTGCGATCTGAGTAGGCGGTTTTCCCGTGTTTTGTCTGACATAAACTGACGACCTGTTCGCATAACATTCGAGTGATATCTGATGTTTTCATGGATAACATTTCTGATTGTTCCTTCCGACACATGGGGATCTTTGGCAAGTGACCTCATGGATGTTCTGGGATTGTCATCGATGGCCTGCTGCATTTGTTGAATAAATTCAGGTGTTCTGATGATGTCAGAGTGTGAGGCATGCTTTTTACGCGTTGCTACTGGTGCAACATTGCCATCGTCGGTCTCCAACTCCTTCCGCACTTTGTGGACGAATGTTCTTGCGACCTATAGAAATCGTGATATCTTTAAATCGCTGTGCTCTGCCTTTATTGCCACGATTACTGCATGTCTTTTTATGATTTGTGTTACTTGATGGTCCGCCCTTTTGCTTTCCGGAAACGGAAAGGACATACAATTTACTATAGTGCAGCAGTAGCCAAACGAAGGTATATCAAATTTTTTCGTTTTCGCGGTTTATTTAGAAAGAAACAAAAATTCGCATTTTCTTATTTTGCAAGCATCAATAGTAGCTTCAGATGAGTACATATTTCAATTTGGTAGGAATATGTGAGAGATATGTTCATGTAGTTCCCTTGTTAGTAGATTGACTCTAAAGGTTTTAACTGGCTAAAAATCACCTTCGTAGACGGGGCTTAACCCGTCGTCGAATGCAAAATGGCGTCACCCATACAAAAGGCACAGTGCGTTTTGTGGTTGGCGGCATCAAATTCGCCCATAATAGTTCAACTGCAGCCGCCGAAGGTAAGGACGACCACCACCATATGTCAGTTCGTTAAAGCCTTGGATATACACGTTTCTGGAGACTGAATCTGTTTGTGTAGGGCGGCCTTCCACGAGCGATGAAACAGTAGATGCAATACGTGAATCGTTCCAGAGAAGTTCTTGCAAATCAGTTCGAAGTGCATCGCGTTCACTTAACATACCAAAATCAACTGTCCACGATGTGCTGCATAAACGTTTAAGTTGCATGCATAAAAATTGTAAATTGTTCAGTCTCTTAAACAAGATGATAAAACTACGCCGCCTATCCTTCACCTACGAAGTGGTGAATGCGTAGACTCTCCATGTGAGATAAAAACAGTATTTATTCGGCAAGGAAAATCAATGCAACACATGCCCTAGATTTTACAAAGTTCTGTACAATAATGATTATGTGGAGAATGCCCTTCTGTCCGCGTATAGAAATAATTAAATATATGTTGTGAAGTCCTTGTGATGTATTGGTCTCCAACTCCGCGTCTTTCATGGGCTTGTGAATTTTACTATAGTTTATGCAGACTGTATCATAAAATGGGAAACATCTAAATCGCCCGCATTAGCCCCAGCGGATCCGCCAAGAAATTTTATACTAGTGCCTCCGCTCGCGAAACGGGCGATTTAACAACTTTCCGTTTCCGCGGCCAAAACGACAAGTCCAAGCTTATGGAAAAACTCAAATAGGTAGAGCAATAATTTTGTAACGCACAATAAGCAATAAATAAATATATTCGTGAATTCAGTATCTTTTAACTCAATAATGCAATCAATACAAGATACAGTACCACACGCTTCTACAGTTTAGGCTTAGGATGGAAGCGTTCCAAAAAGGCTCACCGACATGAATTCCACATCTTCAGGTCCAGAAATTTCTTTGCAGTCCTCTGTATCTCGTTCCAGGATAGATTACACCGTGCAATTACCCTTTTCCAAAGCATCAACCATCAGGGTGTCTTCGTGTTCAATTCAACTCATCCAAAGCTATGAAGGTTAACACCTAAAATGGCGAGCCTAGATTCCGCTTGCCTCGGCCCTTTCATTTCATTTCACGCTCTCAAGAGGAAGAAAAAACAAACAAACTATTATTTTCTGTAACAATAGTACCGTTTTAAATTAACAATTGAACTCCACTCAGCTGATTTCCAACAAAGGGCATCTCCTTTACAATGGCTGCAGATAACAATGAAAGTACATTAATTATACAAGATATATAAGTCAAGAAATGGAACAAACAATTAATTAATTAGGAGAAAATGTAAAAAATCAAGGTTATAAAATGTGAGGGCTCAGCAAGCCGTCACACCATATTGAGCTAATGTAACACCCACAAAAATTTTCGAAAGCGCGCGCGAAATTTTTGTCGTTGTTTTTTTTTATTTTTCGAAATTATCTTTTCCGTAGGACATGACGATGTCCTATAAGGAATGAACATTCGGTAATTTTGGAGAACCCCGTGAATCAGAGGTGTTTTGACTTGGGAGTTTGCCGTCTTCAATTTACGGGAAAAAAAGAAAGAGAAATTGAATGTCATATAATTGATAAAAAATGATTACTGAAAATGTAAAATTATTAAAACGTATAAGTTTATTGTTAAAACAAACCAAAGGAATCTCAGCGATTGTTTCGTCCGCAGACAATAAGCACGTGAATGGTGAACCTGGTAGGCTTTGTTGGAGGAATGTTTTGCGTTTTTTTTTAGTCTTCTCTTGGTCTCGATGTAGGGTAGTTGCTACCAAAAAAATGGCGTTGGACAACAAGGAAGTCGCATTTTTTTCAAGACATTGTCTTATAGAATGTGGAAGACTCGAAAATGAAGGAGTCTACATTGTGTCGCGTATCCAGTCTACGCCAAAGAGATAAGAACTTTTATCTTCAAAGAATTTTAATCATTTGAATCTTAAATTTGATAATTAACCAAATGAAAACATAAGACAAGCCCTCGCTCAGAAATTAAGTCCTATAGAACGTGGGAGAAAGTGAAATCGACCCAATGAATTTTGTTTTCAAAGCCACGCCAGGATGTTAAGACATAGGACGAATGTTACTTTCACGTATCCGGTAAAGTAGTAGTTATTTTGGGCCATGACTTTTATCATTGGAGACACTCTGCCGAGTTTTTTTTGTTTCGAACAGGTTTTGAAGACAGCCAGCCCCAATGCCAGCGCTTAGAATTTAGAAGGGCAGGAATCAAAGAATGAAGCTCGAAGCAGCTCGGAGACCAAATGTTGGGTTCAAAGATCTGGGAAAAACCACACCTTCCGAAGAATTTCTACAGCAATCTCATCGATGTTTATCTGAAGAGAAATAAGAAAATTAGGTATATTTATCGGCGGTCCTACCACATACTAACCATATTAACCCGATCCTATAGAATACTTCCCCCCCCCCTTCTGACTTACCTTAATCCCCCGTCGGCTTACTTTACCTAAGTCCATGATGGTGTGCTTTCGAATATAACGTAACCTCTCATCAAGGGCGAGAATTTAAGATCCAGAACCTATCGAAATAAATACTAAGATATGAAAGAGACATGATTAAGGTTATGAAGATTACCAAAGTTTTAAAGTTTTGACACTTACCCGGAGAGTAGTTAAGAAAGTAGTATTTAGCTCCGTTATTGGGATGTCTTAAGAATTAGAAGAAATTTTGAAAGATAACATAAATTTGAATGAATTGTTTAATAGATACAGAAATGATGACTTGAAGATAAGTAGATGTTTATATCGATAGGATACTTAGCTTAAAGAAAATTCTAACATTTGTGTTTTTTTTTATTTTTTTGAATGGAACTGTGCCAAAAGGTCGACCCAGACCTCCTTGTACAAACATAGATCCCGAACTTGTATATATCGAAGACCAGGTAGTATGTAATACTTTAAGACTATATAATTAAAGACAAAACCCTGCCTACAAAAGATATATATAAAGTCTAGCATCGAGAATGACCGAGAGGAAAAGAAAGGGTTAAAACTGTCAGTTGAGAAAACCCAAAATCCAAACAAACGATTTATAGAAATGTATGTGAAAAATTAATATTCAAAGGGAATAAAGCACAGTTTTGAAATTCGAAGACTTAGCGTTTAGCGTATTCTATTCCTTTACTTAATGATTAATCGTATTTTCTGAATTCTTAAGGTCAGTTTTAAAAGTCAGTGCTTGGTATAACACTTTGCTTTCTAAAGTAAAAACACAAATTTAATGTACTGTACGTTGTCCGTAGAACCGGAGCGTTACACTAACACACTGTCGAAGTGAAATTAGCATTTGGGAAGGTAATTTAAAAAGTACTGCTGTCAAAAACAGCCTTCGCCTATGAATGCGACGAAGGTCACTGCGAGACGCCATTTTGTGTGACATCGATCTCATTTGGGAATGAACCAATCAGAAGACAGTTAATGCGGCCGCGAATTTGAAATGGAAACGGAAAGTTGTTAAATCGCCCTTTCGCGAGCGGAGATACTAGTATACGCTTCCCTGGCTGATCCGCTGGGGCTAATGCGGGCGATTTAATTGTGAAACAGGCTTAGCAGGGAAGGGGCTTTGCGACCCCCCCCCCCCCCCCATTTACAGGAATAAATATGCTTAGAATCGCGTATTCACCCTGATCATTTTTGACATGAAATTTAACAACACCCGGTATAGTCAATCTGCTGATGACGCATCATTTATTGCCTCATTTATTAGGAACTTTAGCATAAAAGCTACTTATAAGAATGCGCCCTTGATCTGTACGTTTATCCAGCCGTCCGCCGTTTGCACGATTACTTGAAAGCGGATTAACTCTTTCAAATTCTGTTTTCCGAAATATGACCATCAAAGTCTTAGCTCGGCCGTATCAACTTTTCAGAAATTTTCGTGAACCCCTTCAAGTGGAATTCACGTGCTAAAGCAGTGGGTGTAACGAATACCAAGATAATGGCATGTCATATAACAATCGATTTGTCAAGAAGGAATACATTGTTACTTTCTGTTCATCTTTTAAGCATTACTGACATCAGTGCGCGCACGTGAAATCGCTTTGTCGACGCTCCATTGCTCAAATGCTCATAATCTATATCCTTAAGTAGCGGAAGAATGGAGCTAGTTATTGGTTTTATGTTGTCCATTCGTCCCCTTCATAATTTCTACATTTTTTTTGAGGTAGAAGGTTCAAATTCGGAATGTAGCTTCCTATGGGCATGTCCATCTGCACTGTTTAGTTTGGTTTTGATCTGTACACTGGGGTCGGAATTATGGGGGTGGGATTCAGAGAGGACAACATATCTATGTGCCATTTAGGTACGTAGAGGCGTAAAATTCAGTATCCAGATTCCTCTAGTCAAGTTCTACATTACTATGAAGTTTAGGCCCAGTTGTTCCATAGGGGTCGGATTTGCGGGGGTGGCAGTCACTTGGTCTTTAGAACTATGGCAATATATGGCTTGTGATATATCATACGTTCGGAAATGATAAGAAATGAAAGAAAATACGAGCTCTTTTACATATTCTACATATTGCTTAAGGTTCGATCCTGGGACTTGTTAATTGCCATTGCATAAGCTGGGCGAACGGGAAATTGTCAACGGGTGTTGCAGATAACTACAGAGCAGTATAACGGGAAGCCTACCCGCTCGATTGCAGGGGCCGGCTCGACATCAAATGATAATTGGGTAATTTTATCAAAAACATGACAGTTTTGACGTTCACCTCCCCCCCCCCTCCTCGACTGTGGAAACTGCTGGCTGCTGCAGGCCACCTTCATCTCCCTCCATTCTGCCAATCGTTCGAGCCGGCCCCTGCAATCGAGGGGGTAGGCTTCCCGTTATACTGCCCTGTAGTTATCTGCAACACCCTGTATAAAATGATCAGTCGCCTGTAACGATATTTTTAGTATTAAGACGAATTGCCTGCGTTATCCCCGCTGAGTATTTTTGCTTGTATTGAACCTGATTATTCGGAATTGGTTGTTGTATTGTTTAATACCCTAAACATTCAACCTAATGACTGTCGACCCTACAATTTACCGACAACTTCGGACGTTGCTGTGGTCTTTTACCCGGCAGGTGATCAGTGCATATGGTGATATTATTTTGCGCCAGGGCACAGAAAGTAGAGTTCGTTCGGATTTTAGAAAATCGCCCATGGCATGATCCTTTGCAAATAGACTAGAAATTTACCCGTACCGATTGAAGGGTGTCAATCGTACAGATTGAAGGGTAAAGAAATGAAAGTGGAGCATGAATGGTTTTCAAAACATGCTCTGCAACAATATACTGTTCAGCTGCATATAAGAAAATCAACATTAAACATTTTTCATTTTATTAGGAGCTTTAGCATAAAATTCTGCGCCCTGGTCTGTAAGTTTATCTGTCCGGCCGGCCGGCCGCCGTTTGCACGATAACTTGAAAACAGATTAACTTTTTCAAATTCTGTTTTCAGAAATATGACCATCAAAGTCTTAGCTCGGCCGTATCAACTTTTCAGAATTTTTCATGGACCCGTTCAAGTGGAATTCACGTGCTAAAACAGTGAGTGTAAAGAATACAAAGATAATGGCATGTCGTAAAACAATCGATTTGCCCAGAATGAATACATTGTTACTTTCTGTTCATCTTTTAAGCATTATCAAGTGCTCATAATCTATATTATTATTAAGTAGCGGAAGAATGGAGCCGTCAGTCCGTCCCCTTCATAATTTCTACATTTTTTGAGGTAGAAGGTTGAAATTCGGAATGTAGCTTACTATGGGCATGCCCATCTGCACTATTTAGTTTGGTTTTCATCGGTACACTGGGATTCAGTAAGGGCAACATATCAGTGTGCCATTTAGGTACGTAAAGACGTGAATTCGGTATCCAGATTCCTCTATGCAAGATCTACAGTACTATGATGTTTTAGGCCCAATTGTTCAAGGGGGGGGGGGCGTCGGATTTGCGGGGGTGGCAGTCACTTGGTCCTTAGAACTATGGCAACATATGGCTTGTGATATATCATACGTTCGGAAATGATGAGAAATGAAAGAAAATACGAGCTCTTTTACATTTTCTATATATTACGTTCGAGAAAATTAATTTGATTAAAAAACTTGGGAGAGATAAAAAGTGCAGATAAAGGGGTAAAAATAGATGACCGCAGGATGTGCCACTTGCCTTACCCTATTCGGGGAGGGGGGGGGGGATTAATTTCTTTTTAATAAAAGTATTTGTGCTTTACTGCTAAAGCTCCTCCTTGGAATGTTTACAAGATTTTATTTAATTAATATCTGAGTATTGCCTTAAACCACAACAGTCCCTGGCTTCGACGGATTATTGTAATTTTATTTGTTGGCCTGGGACGGACATCTCGGACAGACGGACAAGAGAATTATAGTATTAGATGGCCTATCGTTGCAGAAACTTTACCTTGCATAGATATACATTGTTGTTCCGCGCATATTATAGCTCATGGATTGTCGCTTCATGACAGACGGATCAAGCAAAATATATTTTAGTTTTTAATAAAAGATATACTATACTATATCCAACGAAAATTGGAGTGGGCGTGTCCAGTTAAACTTCCTATTTCAATTGTTAGTCATTGTTGCCAAAGTAGAATCAACAATGTCTAACAAGTGAAATAGGAAGTTTAACTGGACACGCCCACTCCAACTTTCGTTGGATAGAGCATAATTGATATCACCGTTACTTTTACAAAAATCCGTTACTTTTGTTCAAATCATTTAATATTCTCTACTATTAAATATATATAATTAAATAATAAATTTAAAAAAAAATTCGGTTGGTTTTGGCATAATTGTCGTTGATTACTTTACATACACACAAAAAAAATGAGACTTGTAACTTTTCGAGCAGTCAAAAGAAAATAGCTTCCACTTAACCTGTAAGTCACTTCCGTATCACACTATAACGAGCGCTGCATTAACTTATCCCTTGATTACGCATATAATTATACCGATACTGTGCACCTTTTATATTAAACTAATCTATTTGGTTAGTAATGCATTATTAATAAAACAAAAATTCTCAACAGAACAGTCAAAATCTTTTTGTCAACATAGTTGAGCACGTGACGTAAAACTTGCTTATCCCCAATGCTAAGATAAAACTTAATGGAATTGTCCCATAGTAAGCGTGTTCGATTGGACACCTGAATAAGCAATCTCATTGGATTGAAGTATTGTAAGGAAGCCGAACAACTTTGACCTAGGTAAAAACCTTTTTACACCCGACTGTACATTTCGGGGCCTACGGCTCCTTCATGAATGATTGATTGATTTTTTAGAAGACTTTATTTAATCCTGTTCTTTTATGAAAACTGTAATCTTAAGAATAGATATTTTTACAAATTTAATAGAAGCCAACATTTCTCAGCCAAAATTTATACTAAAACCGAACGAGCGCCTCCCCCCCTGCTTATTAAATTTTTGTTTAATTTCACCAGTTTCACAAAAATAATAAAAAGCGTTTTCGTTATTATTCGACTTGTGTACAATGAAAGAATTTTATTTACTTAAGCAGTGGATTTAAGTGAATTAAAAAGAAAACAATAATTTTCTGAAAAACCCGCCTGGCTAATTGTTGGCAACGACACCCGTACTGTTTTATTACAATATAGGTGCAAGAACAAAGTTTTGATGGAAAGGTAGGGGAACGATAGACGGATGGATGGATCGCGAAGATGGGAGTAATTTTAGTGTGGAACGAGAGACGGGAACCAACGCTCCACTTGGAGGGAAATAAGGATGTTGCATCTGGATGCACTGAGCTTGCGCATCAGTTCGTGACGGCGATGCTCATGATGGCTCCGAGTGAGATCGAACTTGATGTTGGAAAAAAGGAGGGGAGGAATTCTAGTGGGAGGGAAAAGATAAGGAAGAGTTTAGGTGAGTAAACGTGCGCCTTAGCCTACTCTCTCTCTCTCTCTCTCTCTCTCTCTCTCCCTGTCTCTGGAAATTTGTCTTGATTTATTCAGATTAAGCCCCCTGTTATTAAGTAAACCAATTAAAAGGCAAAGAAGGACAATTTTGGGAGCAATTCTGACATTAAGCAAAATATAATTACAGCGTCTGAAGAGGTAATGAATGTGAAATAAATTGAAACTGTCTCCTTTCGCTCACCCTCTTCCTCCTCCGTGCAAGAGGAATCCCAACCAGAATCCCTTTTTATTATTCTTTTAATTTGCGTTGTTTTCACTCAAACACAATATCCAACCCCGCTTCCCCTATCCCATCGCAGCACGCTATAGTTTTCTAGTACATCATCTGTAAATCGTCTGTTTACATATATAACATGTTTACAAGTATTTATCGGCCTTGTTAATTTAATGATGGGAATGAATGCGTTGATTATTATTAATCCCCGAAACCCATTTTTACCCTGTCTGGGGGGGAAAAGAGCAGAGCGTATCACATGCGGACTAAATATACAGAACTTTTATTTTTTCACATTTTTTGAAATTAATCTTAACGACTTGATGTCAGGATTATTTCAAATCAACTATCTCTCTTGTTAAATAAAAAGTTCACGTATTTTCAATATCCGTATGTACCTTCATTAAAAAATGAATGAATTTTGAATTTCTTATGTTCAATAAGATTTTTACTCTTTTCAAGTATTACTATTTGCGATTGTTACAGTGTACGAGGGGCGTTCCAATTTGACGTGGACTTTATTTTTTATAAAATCAGGAAACTACAAAAACACACACACACACACACACACACACCAGTTATTTCTTCAAGAACTCTCCTTGCTTCTCTACACACACTTTACGTTCTGGGAGGATCTGGATAACGGTTCTGTAGAAATCTTCAGGCTGATGTCGAAACCACGTCAGGACGGCCTTTTTCACTTTCTCATTGGAGCCGAACCTCTGCCCACCCAAGAACTCTTTCAATGATCCAATAAGGTGATAGTCGCAAGGGGAGAGATCCGGGCTGTATGGAAAATGTGTTAAGATGTCCCGTCACTGTATCCATAGTCAGTTTGGCTGTGTGTGGTCTGGCATTGTCTTGCAAAAAACAAACACCACGGGTAAGGAGTGCTGGTCGCTTTTTCCGTAGTGCCGGCTTCAGGGACCCTCCTCAAAATGTCAGAGTAGCAGGGTGCATTTATGGTTCGACGTTCTTCCAGAAAATCGACGTTAAAGATACTCTTAATGTCCCAGAATACAGTCGCCATCACTTTCGTTGCCGAGGGTGTCATCTTTAATTTCTTGGGTCGTGGTGAGTCAGTGTGTCGCCACTCCATGCTCGCACGCTTGGTTTCAGGAGTATGGTGATGAATCCACGTGTCGTCGGTGGTCACAACACGCCTTAGGAAGCTGTCACCTTCCCTGTCATATCGCTGCAGCAGCATGGACATAATGTCAACCCAAGTGGTTTTGTGATCTTCGGAATGTTGCTGAGGGACCCATCTGGCAGAGATCTTGTTGACCTTCAGCTTTCGTGGATGATGTTTTCCACACTGCCAGTGCTGTTGTTCAGTATTGAAGCCAATTCTCGGACGTGAATCCGCCTGTTGTCCCTTATCAGCTCATTTGTTCGTATCGCCGTCGGTGGCTCAGTGGTTGCCTGATCGTCTCTGATGCCCGAGAACGTGGGTTTGACCCCGGCCGAGCACGACGAGGATTTTTTCAGGGGGAAAATCCTGAGATCACGCACTTCCTTTGGAAGGAAAGTAAGCCATTGGTCCCGTGTAGTCGTTTGCCAGCTGCACGTTAAAGAACCCTTGCGAGGCAAAATTTGCGGCCCCTATAACGTCGTCCTGAAATGACCATGGCAGTTGATAAGGACGTTAATACCAACGAAACCAATCATCATTTTTTCTTGCGACAGCAGTTGCTGGCTTGCCTTAAGGCCGGTTCACATCCGCCGTTTATCGCCGGCGTTTTGGAAGCGGAGGCGTTTCTCGCTCGTCTCAAAAAACGTGGTCAATTCACATTCACCGTTTTGAACTCTCAGCGTTTTTTCAAGCGTCGCCCTGGCGTTTTCTGAAATTCCAATTGTGTTGGAATTTCAGGCGATTTCTGAAAAACGCCGCCAATCAGGTGCGAGACCCATAATGCACAGCGAGAAAGTCGATCACCGATGCTGCCCGTCAGTCCGCCATTGCATTTCAGCATATACATTAACTTGTTGAAATACGACTAGACGAAGAATTTATTCCGCTCTCTGATTAGTGGACGGAAAACCTAAAGTACTAGATAGGGAAACTCTACTTCGTTGGCTCCCTATCTAGTGCCACAAATTAATGATTACGGCGTGCTAAGAAAACATATACGTCGCTGCTCCCTCCTTTGGCGAAGAATATACTATTTACAATACATATAGTCGTAACACATTTTGCTATTCTGGATATTTCTAATTTTTACTTGATTAAAAATATTTTTTGGATATTTATTATTTTCCATTTTTTCTACTAATTTTTTAATATATCTCGGTATGTATATATGAGAGCATAATTGTTTCACACTTTTTATTAATTAATTAATTGTGCTCTCTAGTTCACTTCGGTGTTTTAGAGAAATAATGAGATAGAGACAAATTGCGTCCCTGTGGTTATTTTTAAAAATATCAAGAAGAATATTCCCTCCCTTTAGCACATTAATTAAATCCAAAAAATGAACTCTCAGTTAAGTAATTATTTAGCCGACTCTGGGGGGGGGGGGTTGAATTTAAATGTAGTAGGTATATAATTATTATAAATACGGTACTGTAATAATAAAAAGGTTTGGTTTAAATGCGAAATTAAATGAATTGTAAATTTTTTTTCATGTTCACCTTGTTCATCAAGCTTGAATAAAATCATTGAAGAACATACTTTTTGCTAATTAAGTGCAATCAGTGCTAATAAAAAAAGCTGACCCAGCACCGACTGGTCTTTGCTGATTAGATCAACAGGAAAATGGAAGAATACTAAATCTTTTTTTTTTAATCTCTAATTTTGAATGAAAAACTTATAAAAATGTTAAAGTTATGTTTTCAAATTTTTGCTGAATCTTTTAAACTTATACAGATACTTTCTGATCTGTTACATGACCGTACCCAGGAGGGGGGGGGGAGCTGCAGCCCCCGAAATTGACCACCTTACCAACTAATGCTGTTAGAAGAATTGAGCCAACCCTCTTCAGCCTCCTTCCCTCCCCCGAAATAATATTCACATATTCTGGGTACGGCCATGATCTGTTATTTAATCTAAATTTATGTGTAGTTCAAGAATGCAAGTGCCAATAAATTTTTTTTTTTAATTTTTAACACTTATAAATTTAAAATTGTATCAAACTGTATTTAGAAAATTACTGCTCCGGAAGCTTAAAAGTATTTTTATAATCTTGCATTCGTAAAAGGAAAGAAGCTAAACCTAATTGTGTTCCCCACCAATCAGAGAGCGGAGTCAATTTATAGTTGCACATTTCAATTTTTACTCTTTAATAATGTCGAAAAAAAAAAACCAATACAGCAACTTGCCGTCCGCATGATTGACTCATTCTTCAGTCATTCACAAATAAGGACGCATGACAATCGCCTAATAAAAAGTTAATTGTGAACTACCTCCGATTTTCTCGCGTCCCGACTTTCAGGCGAGGCGAATTTGGTACGTTTTTAAGAGACGTCGCGTTTTCGCAGACGGCGGATGTAAACCGGCCTTTATGAGGTGCATTGCCGGTGGATTCTCGCCCTCCTTCAAACTTTTGGCACCAAAGTCTTTGAAGCCTCAGATGATTATTCGTTGTTCCACTTTGGTCGACACATCGCTCTCCGCCATTTTGTTTAAACAAACAATGGGTTGTCATGACAACTGGATGAGTATGACAGGCGGTAATTGCCATCCTAACAATGAAATTAAAAAAAAATAAAGTCCAGGTCATATTTGAACGCCCGTAGTAGCTTAATTGGGGTCGTTAATTTCATTCATTCTCGTGGAAATTTGGGAAGAGTGTCCTCTGCTATTGCCGACCGCGATTCTCCTCTTCTTTCACATAGGAGATGATTTTAAAACGTTTTGGCAGACGTATTTCGACAGATAGCAGAAAGTTAACGTGAGCCTAGTGGAATTTGCCTTATCTGTTTCCAACGAATGTACAAACTTCATTTCCATAAAAGTTGGCACAGGGAGAAATGCGACATAGCAAAAATATTGATACACTAATGTATTAATTCATTTTATTTCAAAAGAAGATAGTTTATTGCGTAGGTATAAAACATTTCGGAACCAAAAATTTAATTCATCATATTAAGTATTAGTTTTTTTGCGAACTGGCGGTCTCAACCAACACCACCTAGACAGAAGGCCTGTGCACAGAAATGTCATACATTGTTACATCATCATCAAACGGCCAAATTCAGGGCTTATTATTGGTAGAAATACGATTAACAATAGCCGCTTTTGTGTGATGTAACAATGTATGACGTTTCTGTGCGCAGGCCTTCTGTCTAGGTGGTGTTGTCTCAACACACTCCGAAAACATTGGGACAGTGGGGGAATTACTAGTGGGTGCCATCTCCCTTCCTTCTGATCACGCTTTGTAGCCATCGAGGATGATAGCAATTTCTGTACCTTTACAACGGGAATTTGTTGCCATTCCTGGTGTACGGAAGTTTTCACCTGTTGGAACGGAACGGCGTCGTCGTTGACGTAAGTTCGTCTTAATAAGTCGCCATATATTCTCTATTGGGGGCAAATCAGGACTGCAGGCAGGCCAATTTAACGCCCGAATCCGTCTATACGAGCGGTGTGGAGTATGGGTTCCAAAAAGACGTCGCCGAGCGGTGTGGAGTATGGGTTAACGGTGCCTTTGCAGATGTGGATGTTTCCCAATCCATTGGCACTCATGCAGCCTCAGACAATTATTGAAGCTGGCTTCTGTACAGTACGTCGGTGACAGGCAGGATTGTCCTTTTCCTCTTTGGTCGTAAGTACACGCTGACATTTTCGCCAACAACAATCGTAAATGTAGTTTCATCGGACCACAAACCACGTCGCCACTGGGCGTCACTTCAGATGGGTGCGTGTCCAAGGCAGGCGCCTATGTTTCTGCAGTGTGTTATTGAACACCTTTCGTTTTGCATAATAGGGCTTCGACTTACATTTTTTGATGTAGCGGCGAACGGAATTCAACGATAAAGGTTGTTGGTAGAATCCTCGTGCCCATTCCGCAATTTCTACCACTGTTGAATGTCTATTTTTAATGCAGTGACGTCTGAAATCCGAAGATCATGAGCAGTCAAAATTGGTCTTCGTCATTACCCTTACAAACGGTGGTATTTCCGCTTGTGCTACACACGTTAGGAAAATTATGAACGCTGCAGATGACGGAAGTCCAAGATTCCTGGCTATTTCACGCTGAAATAGGAGGGTGAATCAAAAAGTAAGTTACACCCAGTACTATCTGTGGTCGAAGAGCGCCGACATCATTCGCCGTTTTTAAGGATGTTGCTTGTATGTCTGTAATTGCAATGTGGCATGATCCCACGTGTTCACGTGTTTACTGCGTACTCAAGAGGAAAACTCATTTGGAGAGTTCAATAGCCACTTGCACCAAAAACAAAAAGGATGTTGAAAGAAAAGCAATAGCCATTTGCAGTTTCTTCTTTTGTCTTCGTTACTGCAACTGACATTTTCAGGCTCATGATAGAAACGTCACAACAACTCATAAAGAGAAAGCCATTGTTGCTGTATAGATGACTTTGATCCAAAACCAGCAATACATCACTGGTATCAAAACATATAAGGGACTTACCATGTACATAAGCTTCACTGAAAAGAAAGCACTAAAAATCTTTTAGTAAAGAACTGCTCCAGGAGTAGCAAGATTATAGCGTTTTATTGGAAAGTCTACGCGTTTCGAAATACAGTTCGTCTTCAAGGCAGGGAACGAAGCATATAGCCCTGAAGGCTAAGTGTATTTCGACACGCGTAGGCTTTCCAATAAAACGCTAGCATCTTGCCACTCCTGGACCAGTTCCTTACAGCGAAATCGACCAGGATACAACTACTTAAAAATCTTCTTTCAAGAACATGATACCTCTGTAGTTATTGTAAGCATTAACTTTTTATTTTTGACGATACAAATCATACTGTCGTAACAAAACATATTTTAAGAACAAATTTTATGTCAATTAATTTTAATGTTGAGGGAAATTTAATGTCACATTAAATAATTAATTTCTTACAGGCTGTTTGATAAATAGTCAACATGGACTATTGTTAAATAACCAGATTACATAAAATGAAAAAGCTAGTAATACAAAAGTTACCTCTTAAAACACAATAGATTTATACAAAAATATCCGAATGTACAAGGTGATTATAATTAAAGTCCCTTTGTAAAAATGCTATAAAAAAAACAACCATGAGTCCGAATGACTTCAAATTTGGACTGAGCATTCTTGAAGAAGGGGCATTTGATATGGGATAAGAAAAAAATAGTTCCAAAATTTATCACTAGATGGCGCTGTAAGCGGCATATTATGTACTGTATAATAAAAAAAAAATCATGTTTAACTTGTTTTAGTGTCAATTGCATTCCTTGACCAACTTTAATGTAAAAACATCATGCCATAAACAACTCATGCCAAAGCCGTCGTATTTCAATTCAAAATGTCACTTCTAGCTGAATCCGCTTCCGTTATGCCGCTTACAGCGCCATCTAGTGATAAATTTTGGAACTATTTTTTTCTTATCCCATATCAAATGCCCCTTCTTCAAGAATGCTCAGTCCAAATTTGAAGTCATTCGGACTCATGGTTGTTTTTTTATAGCATTTTTACAAAGGGACTTTAATTATAATCACCTTACATTTCGGCAACACCGTTGCCATCATCAGCGGAAAGTGAATAACTTATGAAAAAAATAAAATAAAAGAGTAATGTCCAATAAGATGTCATTTCATTACTTCGATGTGATTGGTGGTTGTCCTGAGTGATTTCCATTTTACTGTCGTTAACCAGCTGATAAGTTTGGAGTCGTTGTTTGGTCCCAGGTCTTGATTTAGTAATAATGCTTGGTCCTCCTCTTGAATGGCGAAGCTGTCGTATGAGTCTAATCTTTTATCGTTGATCGTATAGATGATTATTAAATTGTTTTGAAGGAACTCGTGCCTCTCATCGTTAGCATACTTTGCTGTGGCTGATTTTTCACTTTTGCCGTATCTAATATTGGCAGTGGGTTCTTTCCATCTAGTCAAAATGCTACGAAACGTCTGTCTGTAGTACACGCATAGACTCAGTCTCCATAGGACTTCTGCCTCCAAAAGTTTACTTGTGCACTAAAAAATTTAAAATTTTTGAAATTGTAACTTCGGATTCTTAAAGATAATTAAAAAATAGAATAGGAATGCCTGTAAGGCTCACTCTCTATCTCTTTGTCTTCATCGATAAAATTGGGTTCAAAACTTTAAAAGTTCCACACTTTGAGGGCCTCTATTTCCTAAACGGTTGAATCAATTGAAAAAACACCAAGAATAAAACATTTCTCGAATATTGTGTACAATCTGAGTATATCATTAAAATAGGTGTTCCTATTTAAGATTTCAAAGAGATTCCCCCCCCCCCAGCCCCCCTCAAAAGGGGGGGGGGTAATTTTTTAACTAATGAATTTCCCCTGCGAAATAATTCACTTTTGATTTTGGACATTTTTTCGTACAATGCTTAGTTTCCGAGACATTCAGTTGTCTCAAGATAAATGCCTCACCCTGTATACAGGGTTACAGGGAAAGTCGACCTAGATATTTAAAGACATTATTTTTAAATTGTTGCCGATAGATTTGACCCCCTATAACCTACTCTCCAAAAGTTAACCGTTTTCTAAATATGTGACTTTTAAATAAACATTTACTCTTTGCGGTGCTGGGACTCGCTTTCTCTGTCATTTTGTGTTTGATTTGCCTACTTAACTGAGAATGTTATACCTTTTTGGATACTTAAAAAAACGTAGAAGTTATTAAAATAATTTGCAGGATAACTTCCATAGAACTTTTTTTAATTAATGTGCTTAAAGTTGGGAACACTTAGTGAAAACATCTACATGCAAGTTGTTTCAAGTTTTATTATTTATTTTTATAAACTGGCATACCCCCTACGTAAAAACAGCAAAAACTTGAACCCTAGAGTCTGGAAATTAAAAAAAAAGTTGAAATTAGAGCAAAAAATGATATTTTTTTCTTTTAATTTAAAAGTTACATATCTAGAAAACGGTTAACTTTTGGATAGTAGGTTATATGATCAAATCTATCGGCAACGACCTAAATAATAACGTCCTTAAATATCTGGGTCGACTTTCTTTGTGATCCTGTATAACTAGTAGAGACACCCGACGTTGCCCGGCACTCTGTATACAGGGTGTCCCACAACAGGCATAAAAAAACTTCGTGAGCGTATTCTACATAAAAAAACAGACGAAAATGCCGAATACAATTTTTGTTTTAGATCGTTCATTTTTGAGTTATGGGTCTTCAAAGATAGCGAATTCACTTTAATTTCTCATACAATTCGTTTTTCAATTCGTTTTTAAACTTGACTTAAATAGTGTCAATTGTTGCAGATTATTGTTGTTTTAATTGTCATGCCGGTAATCGTTACTTAGAAAAAATGGAATTAAATAAAGAAGATTATTTCGAAATATTATTTTGTACGGCGAGTGCAATAGAAGTGCAAATGCTACAGCTCATGTTTGGCAGAGCGGTTCCCTATTCGCCCGCGAATTTCAATAAATGCTGTGCTACATTTAATTCACCGCGTACCTGCGTACAGAAGGGGTGACAATGCCAATTAATCGCGGTGGACGACCAAGACAAATTAATGTTCGAAATAAAAAATTTATTGAGCGTCGCATCGAAGAAGACCCAACTTTAAGTGTACGCAAATTGGGAGCCGAACTCATCATCATTTCCAAATCAAGTGTTCATCGACAACTCAAGAAAATTAATTTATATCCGTACCGCTACGCGAAAGTTCAAAATTTACAACCTACGGATTATGAACAACGACGTTTGTTTTGTACGTGGCTTCGAAATAAACAAGCAGAGGACGGAAACTTTAGATTTTTATTTAGACTAGTCATGACTTTGGGCAACACTGTCATAACACTGATAATCAATTCAGAACCCGTATCCCGTGTGTTTACGTTATTATTAACGAATTGTATGCGAAATTAGGGTAAATTCGCTATCTTTGAAGACCCATAACTCAAAAATGAACGATCTAAAAAAAATTGTATTCGGCATTTTCGTCTCAGTTTTTTATGTAGAATACGCTCACGGAGTGTTTTATCCTGTTGTGGGACACCCTGTATTTAAAGAAGAGGGTTTGTTTGTACGAGGGTAGCCCAGAAAGTAATGCACCACAATTTTTTTCTTCAACAATTATTTGTTGAACACAATGAAACTTATACACACGAAAGAATGAGATTTCTTCTACACTCCCTATTTTTCCACATAATCTCCGTCACGTTCTATGGCCTTCCTCCAGCGAGACACAAGGGCGTGTATGCCCTATCGGTACCAGTCCTTTTCTGTTCGCGCAGCCATATCTTCTCTTTGCGAATCACCTCTTCGTCATTACAAAATGTCTTCCATGAATGGAATTCTTCAATGGCCCAAACAAGTGAAATTCTGAGGGCGCTAGGTCAGGGCTGTAGGGTGGATTGTGTAACACTGTCCAACCCTGCTTCGTGATGTGTACCGACGTCCTCAGACTGGTGTGACGGCGAGCGTTATCGTGTTGAAGCAAACATTCAGTTGGGTTGTTATGGCGTCCAAGTCGCTGGAAGACCTTCTTGAGTTTGGTTAATGTGTTCACATATGCCTCAGAATTAATGGTGCTGCCTCTTGGCATCACATCAATGAGTATGATACCATCACAGTCCCAAAACACAGTGGTCATGACGTTATCAACAGAAGCAGTTGCTTTGAATTTTTTCTTCTGTGGAGAGTGCGGATGACGTCATTCCATTAATTGTCGTTTTGTTTCGGGCTCAAAATGATGCACCCAGGTTTCATCAGCTGTCACAATCCAGGACAAGAAGGCATCCCCCTCAGCTTCAAAACGTTGCAGCAACTCAGAAGAAATGTTTTTGTGTAATCAACAGCACGGATGATTTCACCCACACTTCCTTTGGTGATTGTCAGCTCCAGCGCCAACTGCCGAGTCGTTTTGCGTCGGTCCTGACGAATGAGCGCATCAGCACGCTGCATCTTGTCTGGTGTGACAGCCCAGAATAGCCGCCCCGACCGCGGCAAATCTTGGAGCTCCGCCGAACCGCTTTCTGATGGCCTCACCCTCTGTGCCCAGCGACTAACCGTACTTCTGTCGACTGCTGATGCTCCATAAGCTGCACATAAACGCATTTGTGAATGTTTCCAACCGTTTCTTGCTCCGCAGTGAGAAATTCAATGACCACACGCTACTTGTAACGTACATCACTTTCAGACGCCGTGTTGTTCCATTGCTGCATGTACGCTATCTGTCGGAAGAAACGGAAACTTTGTGCGCGCACTCCGAAAACTTCAAAGAATGCATGTCTCGAATTTCGCATTCGTGCCATTGAGAAAAAAATTGTGGTGCATTACTTTCTGGGCTACCCTCTTTTTTATACAAATTTACAGTTCTATTCCGATCTTGATGAAATTTTGCGCACTTGATCTTCAAAGCAAGAGGAAGGTCACTGTCTATCTGAGATTTCGAAAACTTTATAATTATCAATAATAATAGATATTCATAAGGATGGCAGGGCATACTAATAAGAGGTTTTATGCAACAATGCAAGGCAAAGTTTGTACAACAATGGGCCCGTCTTGTTTGTATCAACAATGGTTTCAATACGCAATTCATCAACAATATGCACGGTCTAACATATATAGGACCAAGAATGCAAGGCAAAGTTTGTGCAATATAAATAAGGTTCATTAAGTCCTGTAATGAAGATTCCATCGCACCTCTGCGAACTTTTAAGTGTATAGAATTCCTGTTCGGGGTTTTCTTAAAACTTAACATTTTTTAAAAAATCTTTAAAAATGAGCAGTAACTGGAGATAATGGAGCGTTAGCAGACTGTTAAGAAAGAGTGGAAAGGCGACAGAGGAAATTGTTAAGCAGTGCTGAACAAATTGCGAACTAGTGGTGATCGTGTCAACCGAAGAAACGAAGACTGTTAGACCACACAAAGCGATGAATGGCCAAGTTTTGCTTCAAGATATCGAGAGCAGAGTGCAATGGGAAAAACCGCGAAACAGTAGATGGCGCCAGTGCACCGAGCACCCTATTCCTAGGACAAACATGACAGCTTATCGAAGCTAGACAGTAAACAAACTAAAATTTGAACTTTCAAGGCGTGAAATTTCAACAAAGGGACGAAAAATTGATTTGATTGAGAGGTGTTGTTGGATATTTGGGCTAAGGCCTAGCTTTCACACACTGCCGACTGTATTCCGTTCTGTTTTCCGGACTCGATGATGTTTTATTATAATTATACAGTATTTCTTCAACCCACACACTCATTTTGCACATGGTGCTTTGGTACTCTTTTCTGTTTCTGTTTTAGATTAGAAAGTTATGATAGCCCTAACAATTTCAAAACATTCCTAACTCTTCCTGAACCTATTATTCCCACATGGCCTTTGACTGGGTTCAAAACAATTTCTAATGAACACATGACACATCTAAAAACATTAACGTAAGTAATGTAGTACGTTACATGCAATTTAGAATGGCAGTAGACAACCAACATAGTAATGACATTAAAGCTATTGAAAAAGGAAAGCAACTTTAGTGGCATAGTTGCAGCAGCTATCAAAAAAAAAGTAAAAAAATTTAGTTTATCAGATGATCATGTTGAATTATGCATGTTGAAAACTTTGAAATCACGAATATTTGCTCTCCAGGTTGCTTACAACTTTAAGTTGCGGCTGGATAAGGAAGGAAACATCATTCATTTTTTATCCACTCGTTGAATAGCTACTCTCCATTTTAAAGCTAGTCCTTTATCCTTCGGAAATTTATGTCCTCCAGTTCTGTTTTTACATAATGGAACACAACAGTACCGTGTCATCGTAGAAGTATAGAACGTGTGAGCCTGAGTAGAGTGCTTGTTACTATTGCCCCCATTGCAAGAACTCAAGATTACCAAGTAATGAATAATCCCATCAGATTGTTGGGATTGCAGAGCACACAGACATAAACGATCATGTACTTCCACTGCCTCGCAAGAAGAGAGCTGTTTCGTCGAAGTTGTTTTTATTTATTTATTTATTTATTTATTTGTTTGTTTATTTATTTATTTACAACTTTACATCCCAAAGGGACAAGTAAAAGAGGTTACAAACGGGTTACTTAAGTAATCTAACATGATGTGACAAGTTAACCATGGCATTTACGATTTAAACAAGAATCAGCAATGGAGGTTAAAAATTACGTTCTTATAATTAAGAGGAAAAAGAAAGGGTTCAAGAAATACAGAAACTGCACACTTTGGTCTAAAAAATCCATAAAATTATTAAAAAAAAGTGATGCCTTTGTGTTTACCTATACGTGAATTATAACTTCTTTTGTGCTTTTTTTAATGAAATATACCTTGTAACTACCTTTTAATTTATGCAAAAATAACATTAACAAATTGGAAAATCGGAAAAATATTTAATAAATGGATTACGCATTCCTATAAAAAATTTACGAAGAGAAAAAGAAATTATCAAAGACAAAATTTAAATCCGTACCAGCAAAATAGGATTCTAGCGTTTTACCACTAAACCACGTGAATGCGATGAAAATCTATGCTACAATTCGGGCATTTATAAAGTGTAGTCGATTATAACAAACATTATGATTTTTTTAAAATAATAAATAAAATAATTAAAGTGGAGCAAACTCCAAACAGGTAAATGATATTAATTAGAAAATGGATGGAAAAGTTCGGCGACCTGGATTCGAACAAGGAACCTCGACTATCATGGTCGACGCCTCTTCGAACCAGGAACCTCGACTGTCATGGTTCGAATCCAGGTCGCAGAATTTTTCCATCCATTTTTCTAATTAATATCATTTACCTGATGTTTGGAGTTTCCTCCAGTTTAATTACTTTATTTATTATTGTGAGTTCATCAAACTTTCTGGTGGTTTCGATAGGAGAAATTCACGATCTGTGAACTGGGTGCCTGTCTTCCACTGAGCTTTCCATCTTGACAACCTGGGTGGTGTCTTTAACATTCTTTGTGACAGCATGGCTGTACATGGGTCTACGATAGCTCAATTGGTAGAGGCGTCGACCATGACAGTCGAGGTTCCTAGTTCGCATCTAGGTCGCAGAATTTTTCCGTCCATTTTCTAATTAATATTATTATGAATTTTTTTCTTGGAAATTTTTAAGAAATGCATCGAATGGCTTTTCATGGGTGTCTAATTTGGTGAATGCTACTCGTGGAGTATGTGGAGTCTCTTTGTTAGACTTGGTCTTACACTAATAAGTCTTTGTATAATTAAAGACACGAGCTAATAGACGACATTTTAATTTGGTTGTGTATATGTTTTCACTTTTGTATTTCGTCTAATTGTCTAGTTTAAATGCCATCAAGTTGATAAAATTCTTATTTTTTATTCATAGGCCCTTTGGTGAAATAAAGAGCGTTCGACTGCCTCTAAAAATGATGGGAAAGAACTCTCACCGAGGTTTTGGCTTCGTTGACTACTTTACCAAACACGATGCTAAGGTAAATAAATCGAGACAATTTTTTTTTTGCCATAATTCTGTCTAATTATAACCACTAAGATTTAGAGCTTAGTGGATTTTAAAACTTTTTTCGTGGGTGCATTCGACAGTTAGTATAGTGCATGTATAGAAGAAGACAGAAACGTTTCACAAAATGATCTTGGTCCAACTCTGGTCTTGGATACAAGCTGTTACCTGATGTGCATGGATTCATAAAGTTGGCGGCGGTTGTCCCAGGAATATCTTGCCAAATGATTTCCAATTGACCGACTGGTTTTGTCTCACGTGTCGCCCATCCACCCAAATATGCTCAATAGAAGAGAAATCTGACGAGTTTGTTGGCTAAGCCGTATGTAGCAAACACGGAAACTGCAAAAACTATTATTGTATATCGGTGTGATTGGGCGTTATCTTGTTGAAATGAAAGCCGATTTCACATTCAGTGGTACTTTTGGTTGTCGGAGCCCTTTCACATTCAGCGAATTCGACGCATCTGGCGACAACCGCGCGGCTTTTGCAGTTTCAACCAAGTTGGAATTTTCAGAGGTCGCCCCGAATGCGCAGCCAATCAGCAACGAGTGTGCATCTTTCCAGTCCCAGAATCCTTAGCGATTGTTTCTAACCTATTTCTGCAAATCAAGTTGGCCATTTCGAATACCTCTGATAACTGTTCTCCGTGCAGATGTGCCTCCTTTTCTATTGCTTTTCCTAATAAATCGATATACGAAGGCTGTTTAATATAGAATGATCATAATTTTTTACAGACATAAGTTTCTTAGGACAAAAACGGCACTCCTCAGTAACTGATGGCTTAATGTAATATGTAAACATGGAACAAGTTTCAAGGTCGTGGTGTTCGATTTCCACCAATAGGAGGCGTATAACTCCAAACTTGCCAGTTACGTATGCCGCATTTTTCACCAAAGTGCCAGACAACGCACATAGCCCTGCCATCCGAGACAAACCACATAGCTCTGCCGTGCTAAGAACTGTTTTGGGCTGTTCAAGACATATCTCGGGCCTCTATTATTTTAATTGGTAACCTATCTTGACGTTTGCTTGTTTTATGCGAGCAAATGCGAGACGACGCACATCGCCTTGCTGTGCTAAGAGTCGCACACTTCGGGGCAGTATAAAATACATATCTCGGTCCTCTGAACTTAGAATTTTTTTTTATTCAAACATTTCCATTCTAGGTTTTTTCGCATGTAATTAGCAAGTAAATTGACGGGAATAATTTAACCAATCTTTATAGTATACATTTCATCATAGGAGTAGATAAGATAACAGTTTTTTATCCGAAAGTGCTGTCATCGGATTCGGCTTGTTCATCATCAGACGTCTCTTCTTCATCGCTAATGGTCAATGCGTCTGCTAAGTGACTGACGTCCAACTCCAGAGAAACACCCAAAAACTTGTTCACCTTGTGATAGGAACTTTGATAGATTGCTGCGTTCCCGGCCTGATAATGCTGCGTTCGCAGCCATCAATGGGTAGTAGTTTAGGTTTCTGTGTATACACAAACGAGGTGAACCAGACAAATTGCTCAGAGTTCAGAATCCTACGGGCATAACGGGATCCAATCACGGGTAGCCCATGTCTTGCATGAAGGTACTGCAGCTGGTGAGAGGTCCGTGTCAGTGCTCACCCTTCAGAATTGAACAATAGGCTATTAGTCAGTCTTCATGGCGGGTTTTGTCTAGTTTCATCCCATTCAAACCAGGTTTAAACTTCACGGAGCAATCCTTCCATCACAATCGCACTCGCTCCCTGGTTTTCAGTTTTGTGATGCCGGACGAGCGCAACTCTTTGCCCGCAAACTTTTTTTTTCGCTGTTTGTAACTCATTTATGGTTAGATTGCATAAGACAGCGGGTCTCTTCCCAGAACAAGTGTTACACAAACGGTGCAGAAACCGATCAGGTAGTTTTGCTCTTTGGCTTTCACCACTAATTTCGTCAATAGGCTAATAACAGTGGCCCTAATTTCTGGGTTGCTCAGCGCCGCAGTAATAGCCCTATCGCTTGCTTTTCATTGATCTTTGAAAGTCTCTCTTGCCTCGCACTACTTTCTCGGTAATTAGATGCTCTTCCCCTCAGTTTCAAGCACTCTTTCAGTTGCTGAATTTTCAGACAGCCCACATTTCTCATTAATTGGACACCTAAGCACTCTGTTGTGACATTCAATGTCCGTTGAGTGTCACATGGGTCCGGCGGGAACGAGTGGGTGAGTATTATGGTGATTGTAAATATTCGGATGGGGTGAAATGCTCCTGCAGAGATTTAGCAGTGGCTGTCTCGTGGTTCATAAGCGCATCTTGCTTGCGAAGGACCCGAAAACGTTCCACGAGGCCGTCACTGCTGCACTCAAATCAGAGGAGATTGAAAAGAGAAGCAAAGGTGTCACCAATTTAGTGGAAGCCAGTGAGAGTGCTTCTGGTGGAGGTATAGAAGTTCCTCCGAATAAAACCTTAGGAAAAGGTAATCGAGCCTCGTCACAAGCCATGGAATCTCATAAGCCACGAAGTCCGCCATGTGCTTGCGAGAAAAAATTAAAACGATTGGAGGAGGCCATGATGAATCTCACCCAATCACTGACGCAATTGCGTCATGATTTGGATAAAAGCCGGCCAGCTGGAACTTCGAAACCTGCAGTTGGGACGGGGTGTTTCCGTTGCGGGCAACCCGGGCATTATGTCCGAGATTGCCCCTAGCAAGCATCAAAAGCACGGGATGTGAACATGGGAGCCTCCACAGATGAGCCCTTGGTGATGCCTTGTGTCGATGTGGCCTTTGTGTCACCAAAGTGGATCTCCAAGGGCATCCCGTATCTATGCTCATCGACACTGGACCCGGAGATTTGCAAGGAGATCTCCAATGTCCCCTGGCACCCGGTCAATATGACGATTAGGGGTGTGGGTGGTAGCTGCCTTACTATTGAACAGGGGACCATACTGGAAGTCAGCTTGCAGGGTTGCTATATAGGACCGCGCAATTTCATGCTGCACACGTTCAAGGACCGTCCGTACGATGGCATTTTAGGAATGGACGTGTTGCAGGGGCTGACGTTCCAGTGTGCTGCTACTATGGCGGTCTGCTCAGTGGATGTCCGGCCACCAGAGACTTGGAGCCGGTGCAGAGTATTCGCATGTAGGGGCACAAATGATTTGATGGCCCAAGAAACATGTACCGAGGCACATATGTCTGAGTGAATGTGGAGTGAGGCCCCAGGCTATGTCTAGCCATTGGTCATGGTGAGGGTACCTGAAATCTCTCGTAGGTGGGGCAAGCGACGCCAGACGCGATGGTTAGGTCCATTTATGGTTAGGGCCCGTAATAATCACGGCTGGGTGCAGGTGGTGGGCGTCAGATTTGGGGACATTCGCTGGGTTAGAGTCGCAGGCGTGGTCCTGTATGGGGACTAAAGAGGGAGGTGAACCCGGGGGTGCAGAACGGGGATTGGTCGTGCACCAACGGAACGTTAAATGCCTGGGGAATGGACAATGGAATAATTAATGAGGGGTAACGACGGAGGAGATGCCGCTGTTATGTCCTGATGTAGCTACGGAGATGAAAGAGGTTTACTGTAATGAGGAATGCAGGGATGAAATAAAGGGAAATGCTCCCGAACAATTGGGAAAAGTTGGGGAACATGAAGATAAGGGACATAAAGTGGATATTAAAGGAGAAAGGGACCAGGAGTGTTACTAATTCTCAGTGTAAAAAAAGAAGAGTCGAGGTGTTGTGAAGCACCGCACTTCGAGCAAAAGGAAAAATAGTTCTTCAACCAATGTTGTGGCGGTGTCTTCTATCAACCTCCCCAAGGCTAGGCCATATTTTTCACCGCTGGCTACAACATTGGCCCAGTTATGTGGTGATAATGTGGAATATGCCGCAGGGTTAAGTATTCCAGAAACAGACAGGTATAGCGACCAAGAGGAGTATGGTTATGCACTGTTCCTCAATAAAGGAAGGCGAATGGGTTTCTGTGACTTGGAACAATAAGTGGATGCTTGAACATGTTAATAGGGCATGTTCAGGAGTTTCCGTCGGGTGTATGTGACCTTCCATGTCAGTTGAGTGTCACATGGGTCCGGCGAGAACGAGTGGGTATATATTGTTATGATTGTGAATATTCGGAAATATTGAGATATTTTTTTTAACATTTATTAAAACGTTTGTTTGTTGTAATACTCTCTTTATTTTTGGCTGCGTTAATATTGGTTACAAGTTTGCTTGATTATATTTTCAGTCCATGGATATTATTTTATGGGGATATTTAATGAGTCATTTTAAGTTTATTGTTGGTTAAATAATTTCAATCGCTGTTGACGATCGCTGTTCAACAGAGTGCGTCATTGTTCATGGAGAACTGACATTGTTTCTGGGAGGTTTTCTCAGAAGATGTGTCATCCTCCAAGTAGTATATTTTTATTTTTATTTTAAGTATTAATGTATGTTCTTCTGTGTTGAGCAGCCGCCGAGTGTGATCATGTTAGAGTTTTTTGAGATCGCAAAGAGCGTTCAAATTCAGTTTTGGTTTCATTTGCTTATGTTGAAACCCTGAGCATTTGTAATTGCCGTTTCTGTTAACATGTTCAAGTATTGATGCCAATGTTTTGACATGAGGAAAAGGAATTTGCTGTCTGCACAGAAGAGAAAACTCGGTGATTTCGATTATAGCGTTCGCTGACGTTCATCGCACCTAAGAAGTTATCGAGCAATTGAGATGTCATAACTGGGTGACTTCGTTCCGAGTTGTGTCTGCGTGAATGTTTAATCAAAGCTGCATAAAACAGTGGGAAGAATAACAACTATTGCATAAATCAGTGGGAGAGTCAGCGATTACCTTGTTCCGTTATTGGCGATATAATGCTTTCAAATGAGAGCGCTCTGCAATAGATGTGTTCGTAATAGCTGATTGTTTACTGTTATGTAACTGATATTTAGACAAAATAAGTAACCTTTAAGAGGAGGCTCTTCAACGCAACGAGCTATAGAAACTTGATTGGCGCAGGTACTCGTGACTCGCACATTGGGTCTTGAATAGTTCCATGCTCTCGTTTGGTTGGCGTGCCCGAAACTCTCTCATGGCTCAAGCCTCGTTTTGAACACGTCCGCCAGAGCGTGGAGTTCTTGATTTGGTTGGTTCACTGTGGCACCAGTGCGTCCGCGGGGTTACCGCAGTTCCTCCCCTCTTTGCCAGCCTGGTTAATGGCTGTACGATGCTAGAATGCGTTGCGAATGGAAATACGGACACTTCCTGAGTGGACATTGAAGCCAATTAAACTGGTGCAATAGTACACGACTTCCCAACTGCGAATCAGGGTGCAGCCCCGAATTGCTGCGTGCTCTAGTGTCGATTGTAGAGCCCCACTCGTAATTAAATGTATCTTATGATTTAGTGCAAATTGTGCGCGAGTAACTCTTAGAGGTCAGTCATTTAGGTGCTTGACTTTGAGGGGGGCCCTCTCAATCAGTTTTAACCAGTCAGCTAATGCTGTGTTTAGTTAATTGAATTTGGTGTATTGATTAATGTTAATTCTTGGTGAACCTGAAAATCTTTGACATTGCTCTACTAATTAATGAACAGTTTATTGAGTAGTTTTTCTTGTCTGAAATAAAGAGAGTAGTATTTATGTTTAATTGCCGCAGTTTGTTTTTATTTAGAATCCACACCCTCTGTTATCAGTCCCGAACCCTTGGCGCCCATGATTGGCTTTTCCCGACTATAATTAGTTGTCCTATTTAAATTAGTGGAAGGGTGTCACACTGTTATAGCTGTTATATATTTTCTTACTGTCTGCGGGAAATTGAACGTTCTCTCATACTATTTAATACCGAGCGTATGTTGAGAAGGGGGCCCCAGTTCGTTGGTCCACACCGAGTAGGCTCTAGCTTTTGCCTAGCCTTTTGATAGATAAAGCCTAGTACATTTTTGGCCAAGCTGACCTTTATTCTCTAGTACTTGCTCGTGTCTTCCATGTGTTCTGAATAAAAGCCATAGAAACGTTTTCCATCTTCGTTTTGTTGCTCCAAATGAGTCTGCCTCTTCGCAGCTGTTTTTCATGATACGGAGACGGCAGGGGAGGAATAGCCGACCCCAGGGCACGTCTTTGCCGTTAGGAAAAGCCAACCTCTTTCTCATCAGACGGGCTCTCAGATCTCGCTCTCTCTGTCACATCATCATTGGGGCTTGCCATATTCATCCTTGACGTGCCCTGTCCGGGTTCATCAGCCACACTTGTTCCCTTTGCTGGCATATTTAACAGCTTTTCATCCCTTTGGCCTAGAACTAAGAGATCTTTTTTTCTTTCAAGAATGATTCTTCTGCGCTCGGGAGAGAGAATTTTATGGCTCTGTGCAAATGCTGATTTGCGTGTATGTAAATCCAGATCGATCGGCCTCGGTGGCTCAGTGGTTGCGTGATCGCCTCTGATGCCCAAGCACGTGGGTTCGACCCCGGCGGAGGACGAAGAGGATTTTTTCAGGGGGAAAATCCTGAGATCACGCACTTCCTTCGGAAGGGAAGTAAACCCGTTGGTCCCATGTAGTCGTTTGCCGGCTGCACGTTAAAGAACCCTTGCGAGGCAAAATTTGCGGCCCCTATAGAGCCGTCCTGAAATGACCATGGCAGTTGAAAAGAACGTTAATACAAAACAAAACAAACCAAATTCAGATCGCCACTCGCATCCCTATATGGGGCATTGAAGTTTTGTAATATCAGACATTAGATTTTCGTTCAAACAACCGCGGTGGCCTCCAGTGGGAATTACGACCGTTTCACTTTTCATTTGTTTCAGTAGGGTAAAGTCAACTCCTTGAATAAATCGTAACCCGACCATCATTAGCCGACTGAGGAAAAGCAAGCCAGCTGCCGACAACGACAGGCGAGTCGTCTAGCTGACCCCTCCTCCTCCGACTATGGCGAGGGAAGGTGGTGTTTGTGTACTCCCGTTTCAAGGCACGCGTCGCCGAGAACCTAGAGGCGTTCAGTCCTCGAGTGAGCAAAAGTCTCTCCATTTGGAGTACGAGTTTAGAGGGCGTGGCGCTCTGCGGCCCTGACTTCACGAAACCAGATCAGGTTAGTCTCGGCCGCAGAAGGACGTGCCAGATTTCGTCCAAACTCAGACAGGCTTCCGTGGGCTCGGGCGCCATTGGAACTGCCAAGAAGCCACAGGCGGGCTTCGCTCTAGAAACAGGTCTTCGGTATTCCCGGTCGGCTGGCCGAGACCGGTCATCGGGAACGACTCTTGTCGCCATTGGTGAGCGAGATTTGAAAAGAAAAAATAAGGATAAACAACTCGTCCGTATTTCGCCTTCACCCGCAAAACCACGGTCGGTCGCAGAGAAACTGCAGATTGAACCAGATGATTGGCTGCTCGCACGAGCATGTGGTTACCACCTTTTTATTATCCACGTTTGTTCAAAGTTGAACTTAGCATTTTTTTTGTCTTGTGAACGGGGGTGCGTCCATCTGTTGCTGACAAATCTCCCGGTTAAAGGGATGAGTCTCAATAGATCGCAGTGTTGTAGCTGCTCTACTAAGTACGACACCCCGACTGTTACTTAGGTCATCTGCAGACGATTTGGCGTCTCTGCTTCGAGCACATGGTATTGTTTGATCACAGCGCGACCCCGGGTGGATAAATGCCTCGACCACCCAGGAAAATGCTTTCAGCCGCTTGTAGAGGTAATCAGCTTCTGTGAGACTGGCATTGCCACCCGTCATGCTTAGCTTTATCGTTACCTCCCTCACCTTGAGGCGTTCACGTTATCGTTGCTGTGCCTAAATGGGATTTTGACATGGAGGCGTTCACCCATAATCCCACGCATGGTAGCTTCTCACCACTCGGCTGCTCGACCAAGCACAAGTGCCAAATGCCCGAACCTGTGGTTCCTCTTACTGAGCAGGATTACTACCAGTTATCAGTAAGGTAAAACTAACCTGTCTCATGACAGTCTAAACCCAGCTCACGTTCCCTGTTAGTGGGTGAACAATCCAACGCTTGGCGAATCCTGCTTCGCGATGATAGGATCAAAAAGAGACGTCGCTATGAACACTTGGCTGCCACAAGCCAGTTATCCCTGTTGTAACTTTTCTGACACCTTTTGCTTAAAACTCTTAAAATTCAAAAGGATCAATAGGCCACGTTTTCACAGTCCGTATTCGTACTGAAAATCAAGATCAAACCAGTTTTTGCCGTTTTGGTCCACGCGAGGTTTCCGTCTTCGCTGAGCTAGCCTTAGGACTTCTGAATTACCGTTTGACAAATATACTTCCCCAGTCAAACTCCCCGCCTGAGAGTGTCTTTGGAGCTGGTCGCCCACTTGAGGCGGCGTGGTGCCTCTGGGCTTGGTGCCTGCGGTGCCTCATCTTCTCGCCACACCAAGTAAGCAAAGAAACAATAAAAGTAGTGGTATTTAAATGGCGAGGGACGCCGTCTTATGCTTATATCACACCTTTCATGTCACTTCGCAGAGCCAGACTAGAGTCAAGCTCAATAGGGTCTTCTTTCCCTGCTGATGCTGCCATACCGTTCCCTTGGCTGTGGTTTTGCTAGAAAGTAGATAGGGACCTAGTTGGTGTGGGGCTAACTGCCTGCCCACCCAGTCTAGAGGACCTTAAGGCAAACGGAAAGGAGGATAGGAAATCACAGCCAAGGGAAGATCCTGTCCACCCGGGGCAGAATCAACAGGTACTTGGAGTAAAATTTTTGACCAACCTGGAATCATGAGAAACAATAACAAATATGTATTGCTGAACTAAATAAAAAGTATGACCCAAAAATATGTCAGTAGACAACACCAGAAAACATCACAGTGACAACAGCAAGGTAGACAGTGAAGCCAAAATGAATACTTCATATAAAACAGTGTAAATTGAGATGACAAATTTGGGTAAACAAATGCTTTTTTTTTTTTTTTAGTATTCTTACTAATAATTTTTTTCCGTTCTCTTTTGTTTTTTTTTCCTTTTTTTAATATGCAATGTTGGCTCACATAGTAAGCAAGTGACATATACATAAACAAAATATGTTGTGTGTAAATGAATGAGAAGTGCACCTAGAACCCATATTACTAATAGCTTGTGTACAAAAGTTTGAAAGCTCGGCAAAACGTCCAAGGTAAGCAAGTTTACTTGTAGCAGTTGTGCGGGGAGGTGTTTGGTCTTTAGATCTGAGACCAGTTTGTCCCAGTGTGCCTTCACGCAAGTGATTGGAGTTGTGGGTGCCTGTATCGCGGGGGCACGAGGGTTCCTCCTGTAATTTGAACCTCTGGAGATAATGCAGGAATGGTCCATGAGCTGTTAGAAAGTGTATAGTTGCCAGAGATAGTAGGAGGATTCAGAGACACTTTAAGTAGGTATGAGAAGGCAGCCCTCTACTTCGTGCTGGTGGTCCACTCCAACTGCCATTTTTCCAAAGCTTGGGCCTGCAGCAATTGTTTATAATTCCTAGCCGATGGGAGGACCTCTCATTTAGGTTCTCGGGGAAAGCTAGGGCCGGCTTTTTTCTGCTCTACTAGCCAATTCCTTGCTCGGGATGCCATGGTGGACCTTACCCAGGAAAGTCTCAGTTCTAGTTTGTCAGAGAGCTCCTGATTAAGTTCGTGGGTGTTCTTAACTAGCTCTGTGGTAGGTCTATTGCTAGTCTATTGACGTCAGGGCTGAGTATGAATCTGAGAACAGGTTGACTTTAGTGCTATCATCTATTCTTCTCTCTCTCTTAACCAGAGGAGGGCCTCATAGATGGCATTTACCTCAACCTGGTAGGCAGAGCATGATGGTTGCAGGCCGATGGTGGATTCATAAGTGATTTTGTCCATAGTCAAAATTGTAAAAGATTCCCTAGATTTTTTGTTAATGAGGGAGCAATCTCTGTAGATCTTGACTCCAGTCATTAAAATAGAAGGGAATGTCATTCCGTTAAGTCTTAATGTTAAATAGCTGGGTTTCATCCTTGATGATTCAGGACTGTGGCTGGACCACGTGACCCACCTCTCAAAAAGGGTTAGATCAGTGGGCAGTCGTCTCTTCTTTTTTGCTGGCTGATACTGGGGACTCCCTCTTCGCCTAAAAGGAACTCCGCATGATCTGCCCAATGATGCTCTACGGCGCAAAGACGTCTTTGGGCAGCACAGCGACTGTTTATGCTAGCCCTCACAGGTGCCTACAGAACAAGCCCTAAACGTACTGAAGGTTACCTCCCACTCCACCTAGAGGCTGAGATCAGACACAGGATGCATACGTGGCATTATCTGGGACACGAACCAGCCATCTCATTTGTTGACTCGATACCCCCTTGGAGGTTCCAACAAACATCTCTCTATTCCTGGGCTAACATGCGGCATGACTCAGTCATCAAGTAGGTAGGGACAGCTGGAATCTCATTAATCTATTCATGTGTGTAACTAATTAGATGATGAGGCATTTGGCTATGGTGGAACTTATTACCTTATTATGATAAGTATTTAGTGGCAAATAGGGGTAACGATTAGCGGGGTCATGTAGTTAAATAATCGCCACCACAGGAGCTTCGACAGTCTGATGTTGGAGCGCCTAGAATACTGCTCTAGATCATCAATATGTCTAGTAGCAGCGTTCAGGCGAGTCGACATATTTTGAGTAAAGGCAGAACTGGCAGTCTTGAAAGTGTTTAAATTGTTGCTCGAGATTATTGATGCGGTTAAAAGTGGAGTCCATTTTATCAGCCAAAGGGTCGAGCTTTGAAGATGATTTATCAAAATTAATCTGAGCCTCCAATTTTTTGACTATTTTGTCAATAATTATAGAGATTAATCTATCTAAAGATGCTGAATCAGCAAAATAAGCGGTGATACTTTTGTCAGTTGTTGAAGTTAAAGATTCGTCCATAGAAAATTGCATCAGCGAGTGAGACGAAGGTGAACGGGTATGTGTAGGTTTTTATTGCGTAGCCGCTTTAGTATCACGAGGTATATGGAAAAGTAGGAATGGTAATAAGTAAGTCCTAGGCAGTACAAAAACGATCGATAATAAAGCAGATGAAATTCAGAAATTTTGAGACTAGATTCGCAGGTTCCAGAGTCGCTATTGGAGAGTTAATTTAGCACCGTCCTGTCAATTCCACCATCTGTAGTAAATGGTCATTTTTCTTTCACTTGCAGCAATGCCCCCGATATGCTGTGGATGATGATGGATAAATCCAGGCAGACACTTTGGAACGTAAAGAACGAAAGTTTCACATGAACATTTGGGATAAATTCAATGACTTGATTTTTACGCGACCATTAAAATCGGGACATTTCAATTCAGACACCCTGTATTTATGTAATGAAAATGAAATATTGTCAGGTATTATTCTACTAGCAAGAATAATTGTTAAACCTATGATACAAAAGAACTGAGACGAGATTTTTTTTTCAATAAAATTATTTTTAAGCCTAGTCTTTAATTTAATTACTAGAATTAGTAAGATACATATATCCAAATTGAAATTTGAAATTAATAAACAAAGTAATTCACCTGAATGTTTTGTCATAAATCAGTGTAAAAATATTTTATTACATGAATTACATGTATGTTTTTTAAATGAGGTTTGCCAGATATAAATACATAACGAGATGATGCAGTGGAAGCATTCTTTGTACAGTGCACAGTCAGACGATTTAAATGTCCTTTAACATTTGCAATTCCTATGATGCCTGCTTCTCCGCTGATAGCGTAGATGACTTCTTCGCATCTAATAAGAAATTCGTAAATTGGGAAAACATAAGACAGTCAATGAATATTTTCATAAAGCACACTAGAGTTCCATTATGCAAACAGGCATAATTTTTATCTTCAATATTCACTATAATCATCTCCCAAAAATCAGTAATCCATAAAAGGCCATATTACAGTCCAACCAACCCAGTACGCAATAATGTGTCACGTGTAAGAACTATAATTGCAGTGGAAACTTAATTAAACTTATGAATAAACGTGCACAATGAGCCTATTATATGTTCTCACTTGAAACTTATTTGTTGTAAACAAAATATTACAATTCACCTGATTGCAACAAGCTAAGATTAAGCAAAAATATGTCATAGGGTAAATTATAAGCAAATTAGGTAACAGTATCAATAATTAAATAAGAGAACAGCTTACCAGCTGAATTCGTAAGCAACTCAAACATAAAATAAGGAAACCACAATTGCTAGATTGAATGCGACTCTTGGCAAAAAGTTTGAATGAAAGAAGAAAATGCGTCAGTACTTAAACGATTAACTCTTATCATGGCAATGTAAACAAGTAAAAGCTTAAACCAAAAGCTAATTGGTACACTAACATGGGGCTAACTTTACAATGCCCGATTGTAGCTTCTGGCCACACAAGGTAAGTAACTTTTAATATCCACAAATATTATTATAAATGTTCGTCATTACGCCAGGTAAACATTTAAGGAGCTAGGACAAATAAAAAAAAACAATAATGAGAACTCCAGTACTTTACGTAAATTAATTACGGTTATGCATACAAAGCTTAATGGCTCACAAGGCCCAATAACTAAACACAAATTACGTGCGTTTCACCAATTCCTTTGTATATATCAAACAACTAAATAGTAAGCACAAAGACGAGAGTCCAATGGCTATTTGAATTAAACATTCTCAATTAGCTCCATAATCTTAAATTGAATTAACGTATCTCGTAACAATTGAAACCGAATATTAGATTTCACATAAACAGATTTACGTTCAAAGCACTTGTTACGGAAACACAACTTGTAGACGTACTCAAGAAAAAAAATAAAATATAGTTAATGTCCGGCCCTTTCCCTTCTGAATGAAAGCTTAAAAAAAAGAGCGACTGGATAGAGAGAGTCCGAATACGCTAATAGATAAAGTTCCACTTACAGTTTCTGATGCAAACTGACGAGCAGTCGTCTTCAACTTTTTCTCCGGATGAAGCGACCCACGTTGTCGTCGATGAAGGCAGTCATGCCCGATGGAAAAATTCCTATGTATCGTCGTCTCTGAATGCAGAACGGGAATTTACCGTCCTCTGTAGGCAATCAATTTGTCTTTTAAAAATTCGTTAGGCATTGAATCAGTTATTTGGAGTTATTAAAAGTATAAGTTATCGTTAATTAATGCAATGAAGTTTTTTTTACAAATATCAGAAAACAGGTTATGCTTACTAATACTTCCAGAAATCATCTACAAAAACAGCTGAAATTACATTGAGAATATATGCCGCCTTAGGTTTTTGCCAATCGTAACATGGCGAATGCTGCACTTCCGCTGGCACCAGTAGCGCTCAGCGAAATGAATAGGGCACTGCCAGTCTCTTTCTTTCATTTGTCTCTGTTGTTTGCCTTTCATGGGAAAACGCCTGCTCGCTCGTTGTCGTCCATTCAGCCTAGGCTCGCTAGCCGACCTATTGCTTTCAGGTCTTTTCGTCTGAGCCCTTCCACAGTCGTTCCTGCCGACGTCTTTATTCGATGAACACCAAACTCTCTCCTCTTTCTCCGTTTCTCGTCTCTCTCCTTCTCCTCCCCCTGACAGTCGACTCGCCCGTCTCGTCTCTCTCGTGGGGAATCTCGGGAGCTCTCGAGCGCCGAAAATATCTCTGCTTTGTTACAGCTGGGTTCTATTCGGTGTAACATAATGGCTGCGTCCGTCAGGATCTACTTTATAATGGAAATTTTTAGATATTGATGTATAAATAAAAATTATGATACACTCTTAGATACCTAGAATTGACGTTCAATTTGACGAGGTTACTATCAATAAGTTTGTTAAATTAATTATGTCGAAAGTCTCAGCTTTAGTCGACAAATATGCAAAAACATAAAACGCGAATCTTTTTACGTCGTATTCCCATGCTGTGAACCGTGATGAACTCTATTTAGAAACAAACTCTGTGACAGACAGTACTAATTCTATATTTATATCAGAAAAAGAGAAAGAAAGCCAACTATCATTCAAGGAAGAAGGAGTCCTCCCTCTGCAATTACTAGTTTCGTTACAATGCGGCTCCTTGTGACATAAAGCAAATTAAGAAGCATGGAGGTATCCTTTACTTTACTGATAAATCCATTTATCCCTCCGGGAAGTATACCCTTCATTACACATAAAACGTGAATGCTATGTTGAGTCTCCCTACAGTACTCCATGTGAAGATTCGTTAGGAAATTCACTTACGTGGCCGACAAATTATAATAGAGTCCAGGTTGCTGAATCACTATAATTTCGTTGTTTTTCTTCGATGTAATTATTTCGAGTGCACATCCCAAATGTGTTCAATTGAATATATCTGGTGATATCATGCGCTGGAATTTCCCCGAATGTTCTTCAAACCAATGCGACCAATCATGGCCCGATGGCATTGTGCATTGTCTACCGATGCATTGTCGGTAGACGCTACACTTAGTACTGGCCAGTCAGTGAAGAGTCTACCGTAACCAAGGGACCCAAGCCATGCCACGAAAAACACCCCACACCATTACGGAGCTACCACCGGCTTCCACAGTGCATGCTTGGCCTCATGGGGTCCGCGCCACACCCGAGTCCTACCATCAGCTGGAATCGAGACTCATCAGAACCAGGTCACACGTTTCCAGTTGTCAAGTGTCCAGCCAGTGTATTCATGGGCCCAGGAGAGACGTTGCTGACGATGTCTTGTTGTTAGCAAGGGCACCCTCGTGGGTCTTCTGCTTCCATATCCCATGGACACAGATTTCGTTGCAAAGTTCCCATCGATACACCTCTAGTTTCACCCTGGTTATAAGCAGATGTCATCTAGCGTAGTGTCAGTTGCCTGTTAGCGGTGACCATCCTACTCAGACGCCATTGGTCCCGTTCATTGAGAAAGTGTTGTCGTTTTTTACGTTGTCCATGGTAGGAGGTAATGCCATCAAGTTGGTACTCTCGGTAGACTCTTGAACTATGGACCGCGGGATGTTGAATTCTTGAGCCACTACGGATATGAATGACCCATACGTCGTGCTCCACATATCAGTCTACGTTCGAACACGGAAACACCTCACTCCTTACTCATGACAGTGTAACTAAACCTACTGATACTGATTTGCATATTTATACGTTTGCACATGATGCTACTGCCACTTGAACAATAGTCCACTGGTATCCCATGAGTTTTGGCATGTGAGTGTATGTCGCCATTTGTCAAAGCTTAATGACAAAGTCACAATCTCTGAGTTTAAGTAGGTCGTGATTTAATTTGGAGAATTGTGCAGAATGATAACAGATGGTTTACTCTCTACTCTTAAAGTGAAAATTGAGAGTTTATCAATGAACTTTTACAGAAACAAGTCATATATGCCTTAAGGAAACATTATTAAATAAAACAATGGAAAGATTGCAGTACTGGAAACAAACTCTTGAATGCAGTAGGATTTCATAATATGGGAAATGTATAGGAAAAATCAGTTTTCTCAGAAAAAGGATTCCAACTCGCTGTGACAGTTAAGATATTTAAGGATTTAAATTTATTTTAAGATTTAGATTTAGCACGTGAAGAAAATTTTTCGCGTGGCTCGAATCTAAATCACGGGAAGAAGAAAATGTCACGTTTTGCGAGGTTTGTTGCAAATAACCACCAATAGCTGACAAGAACCATTACTTTTTTCCATCGATTGCAGGGACTACAAGGTAGAAAATATTAATAAAATATACAAGGCTTGTCCTTAAATAAGTACCGTTTCGTTCTACTGCCATTGCAGCGCCAGTCTCGCATTTCCGAGCATGCACACTCGTCTCTCTGGTTAATTACCTTTGCACTGACGCCATTACACCCGGATTGTGTTGTGTTTACATTTGTTAGTGATCGTTGAAAATCTTTAAGACAATTTCTGAGCCCGCGGACTATGAAGTGCGTTCTGTAATACGGTTTTTGAACGCAAAGAATGTTAAGCCAGCTGAAATTCATCGTCAACTTAAAGATTTATGCGGAAAATGTAATGACTAATGGAATGGTGAGAAAGCGGATTAGGCAGTTCATTGATGGACGAACCAGTGTTCAGATGAAGCACGGAGTAAGCGGCCTTCTGTTGTCAATGATGATTTGGATGCAAAAGTGAATGAGAAAATTCGTGAAAACAGACGGTTCACAATAATAATGCTTTGTAATGAGTTTCCACAAATTAAACGTGAACAAGATTAAACAGAGTATAAAAAAAACGACTTTGATGAAACTTTCACTATCGCCTAGTTATATCGGTTCATATCTTGAAAACTACTGAACCGATTTTTATGAAACTAGAACTGTTGAAAAATACTTGATCCAATAAAAAAAGAATTATTGCAATTCGATTACTAGTTTCTGAGAAATACGTGGACAAACATGCATACATACCTATATGCACACACTTATGAAATTTGGCACACCTGTTTAGAAGTCCGCATAGACTAACATATACGAATATTGTGCAATTCCAACAATATTACATACATACGAGTCAAATTGATAACCTCCTTTTTTTGAAGTCTGTTAAAAACGCGTAAAAAATGGTGTTCAACAGTGGCAGTCTTCACTGGCGGCATCTTTCTTTGAAGAGGGTATAGAAAAGTTGGTTTCCTGCTACGATAAATGTCTGAACAACGGTGGCAACTATGTAGAAAAATAATTTAACAAATGCTCTTTCATGTAAAAATATTTATTTTTTTTTGAAAAATATGTTATGTGTTTTTTTCCAAAACGGTACTTGCTTTTTGGACCCGCTCGTATAAAATAAAAACTTTTAAAGCACATACTTTCACCTTAAGAAGTGCAGTAAAAAGTAAACAAGATTAAACAGAGTATTAAAAAAAACGACTTTGTTGAAACTTTCTCTATCGTTTAGCTATAACCAGTCCATATCTTGAAAACTACTAAACCAATTTTGATGAAACTTGGACTGTTCCCTAAGTTGAAAGATATTTAATCCAATAAAAAAAATTATTGCAATTCGATTTCTAGTTTCTGAGAAATAAGTGGACAAATGTACATACATTCCAAAATAATACCTGCATACGAATCGAATTGATAACCTCCTACATACGAATCAAATCAATTAAAAATATAATTAAAAAAAAAAGATAAGTGTGGCAGCGCGTTTATTAACCGACTTCAAAAAAAGGAGGTTATCAATTCGGTAATATTGTTGGAATTGCAGAATATTCATATATGTTAGTCTATGTGGGATTCTAAAAGAGTATGCCAAACTTCATAAATGTTTGTATATATGTATGTTTGTTCACGTATTTCTCAGAAACTAGAAATCGAATTGCAGTAATTCTTTTTTGTTGGATTAAGTATCTTTCAACTTAGGGAACAGTCCAAATTTCATCAAAATTGGCTCAGTAGTTTTCAAGATATGGACTGATTATAGTTAGACGATAGTGAAAGTTTCATCAAAGTCGGTTTTTTAACCGACTTCAAAAAAAAGGGAGGTTATCATTTCGGTGCGTCTGTATGTAATATTCTTGGAATTGCACAATATCCATATCGGTTAGTCTGTGTGGGCTTCTAAACACGTATGCCAAATTTCATAAATGTGTCTATGTATGTATGTATGTATGTATGTATGTATGTATGTATGTATTGTAACGTCCCCCTTAAGTTAACACAGGCGGCGACGAAACACAGAAGAGGGGTTGTCCTGAAGCAAATAACTCCGCGACAATCTCTGTCCCAAATAAGTAAAATTCACCTCAAAAATAACATTGAGATAGTTACAAAATTAAATAAAGATAAAACGAACCCAACAAATACGTTTTAGCCCTTGTGGCCGAGTCAAGTTGTTTATTGAAAAAAAAATTAAACAAAGTAACTACTGTCAAAGATAAAATTTGCAAAAATTATACAAAGAATAGAACTTGAAAAAAATGGTGCAAGTACAAATGTAAAGAGAAATTTCTTCTTCTTGAATTCTTCTTGTCTTGTAGATCGTCTGATGATATGTCTCGCCGACTCCTTGTTTTGCTGCACCTAAATCACGGTTTTTCAAATGCGAAGTCAAACAGTATAGAGGCTCACAGGGTAAAGTAAAAAAAAATAAGATTATAAAAGTAAACAAAAATCAAGGCTTAAAATAGGTACTGTTTGAGACCAAAATACCCCCAAAAATCTATAAAGGAGTACAGATTGACGCTACTTCAGTGGAAAACGATCAAGACACCGGTTTCGGATCAAATCAAACCTCCAAATCAAATCAATAAAAACTAGAATGCGTCGTGTAGACCTTTAAGAGGGAGGCCTACAGTAACCCTAATTTGAATGGGAATAACGTTACATTAGTAAGAATGCATTAGCCTCAACCTTCACTGAATGTTCTGACGTTGTCAGGGTACGTTCTACTAGCGGTCGCTAGCCCTCTTTGCCATAGCAACTTTCCTTTGGTGGCTTTGAGGTATACGTTCCAGGTCTGCTAGATGTGGGCAGGACTGGAGGAGAGGTTCTTCCTCGTTCTAGTCGGTGGCAGAAGTCCAGGCATGCCTCTGGCTTAGAGAGAAAATCCATGATATATGAATCCCAAGTCCAGTCTCCAAGCCTTAAAAGTGAGGTAGGTCTTGCCCAGGGCGAATCCAAAGACCTAACTGCTCTATCCACGTTCCAATGCCATCCAATGGCAACCAACTAAACTGCCAAACAATGACACGGGCAGCAACTCACGCGGCATGCGCCACGTTTCAACAAATAAAAAAAAAAAATTACCACGCACGGTCAATGATTAACACTAATATTGTATAACTAAGCTTAAGGTTTTTGCAACAAAGAAAACGCTTGAAGCTCGAGGATAAAATATAGAAAAAAATAAAATACAATTACTGGCTTAACAAAATTAGGCTTACACCCCAACATTATAAATACGTCAATACTAAAATACATCTAGAATTAGTTTTAATAAATAATTTTCCAAACATCAAAAAAACAAAGGATTAAAAAAAAAATAAGACAAATAAAAAAAACACATCACTTAAATCTGATATTCTCTCGTTCTAGAAACAAAATAGGGAAATCCGGTACAATACAAATTTCCAGCAATTCGAATTTGAACTAACCCATCCCAAAGATAAAAAATAAAATTCCCGAAAATAACGGCAGACCAAAAAAAAAAATATTCTCCCACCAAAAGCTGATCCAAGGAAGGAAAAAGTGGGACGTTACAGTATGTATGTATGTATTTATGTATACGTATTTCTCAGAAACTAGAAATCGAATTGAAATAATTCTTTTTTTTTATTGGATTAAGTATCTTTCAACTTAGGGATAAATCCAAGTGTCATCAAAATCGGTTCGCTAGTTTTCAAGATATGGACTGATACAGCTAGGCGATAGTGAAAGTTTTATTAAAGTCGGTTTTTTTATACTCTGTTTAATCTTGTTAACCTCCTTTTTTGAAGTCGGTTATCAAATCGATGCGTATGTATGTAATATTGTTGGAATTGCACAATATTCATATATGTTAGTCTGTGGGCTTCTAAACAAGTTTGCCAAATTTCATAAGTGTATGTATGTATGTATGTATGTATGTATGTATGTATGTATATATGTATGTATGTATGTATGTATGTATGTATGTATGTATGTATTGTAGCGTGCAGGAAATTAAACCCTAAGGTTCCTGACACATTAAGCTTCTATTTAAAGGATGGTATTTCCCCTAAATAGCTACCCCATTCACTAGAAACAATAAGTAACAAGAAATCCCACTTCCCTTAATAAATTCTCGCCGTTGCACGGTTTAATTCAGACTGGGTGAGTACATTGTCCTTAAAAGGAAAAAAAAATTAACCCATAAAGAAAAACTTAATCGGTCAACAAATTTTGACAAATTAAGTCACGCTCATGGCTAACTTGAATTAGAGCTAAAGAATGGCCAATATGCTTAAGTCATTATGACCTGTTCTCAAATACAGAATAATGAAAAATTAAAGTAAGAAACTACCGGTTCCAAACAAAATATTTTTTTTATTGCGTACACAAAAATTCTTAGGTGGTAAGAGGATTTCTCAATCACAAAAGAAAAGGAGGGTGAATACAAAATGAATCCAGAGGCCTTCGACGGACAAGATAGATTGGTGGCAAAACGAACTCAGTCGAGGTTGAGTTCCTGATCCTCGATGGGGTTACATAGATCTATAGTTCATCCAACAAGAGAAAAACAGGGTGTGTCACAGGAAGTTTCAGATTAGCCAATCAGAGAAAGGGGGCCTCAAGCGCTTAATCACTTCTGTCTCATGTCTCATTGAAGAAGCGCTTTATAATATTACAGCAGAAGCTTTAATATTATTCAGTTGCTTTGCTTTAATTATAATTAAAAATGTTGTACCCTTCATAAAATTATCTTTTAACTCAATTTTATATATATCGTTGTTCGAGATTCCCTGGGCCTTTTCTTTCCAGGAGTCGAAAAGCGAGGAGAGGGGGGTGGGGTGGTGGCTTCGCATGAAGACGCTTCGTTTCCTTCTTGAACAATTGTTCGAACGCAAGAAAAAAAAACTTGCGTTGCCTTGGAAGTTTCTTCTATCAAAGCAGATGAGCTTTTAAAACACTATTTTACTTTAAAGTAGCAAAATACGTTCCACACAAATCTCCCTAGCCTGGCTAAGAATAGTTTTTCCTTGTTTGGCTGAAGAGTTGTTGCACGGGCGTCGCCATTACAAATTGACTTGTGCAGCCGCTGAAGGAGAGATCCCACAAAGCATTGCGGATGAGTGAGTAGTCGATATCAGACCGGAAACACACCCTGTTTTTCTCTTGTTGGACGAAGTATAGGGGAGTACGACGGCGGTGAGTTCTGGAAAAATGGAGCCTAGAGACCACTACGTTAGATACGTCCGCTAGGGAAACAGTCAATGATTCACTACAAGAAAAAGACTAAATGATTGAGAATACTATTTGGGCTCGGGAATACTCGTTTGAAAACGAAAAAAAAAAAAATTTAAATGTGATTTAAGGATATAAATAAAAAAAAAATAACAAAAGGTACAATAAAATTAATAAAACCAAAATAACAGGAACCTCTAAGGAAACGGGGTCTTAAAGGGGGCACACGCTACGCTATTAAAATTTGATGTACACGGGAACGCACGACATCGCAGACAAACCTAGAATTTTTCAGGACAAGGAATCGGAGGATACTCAGTACACACACCAGGAAGGGAAGACAAAAAAGGCTGACATGAACATACAAGGAGGTCCTGTAAAAGAAAAGGAAAACAAAAGATTAAATTAAAAGGAATAAATGATTATTAAGTAAAAACTAACAAAAAGCGATAATTAGGGAATTAATAAAGAAGGCGGAATACAAAAGGAAAACTAAGTCCTAGAAGTTAATTTTTATAGCGATCTTGTATGAAAGCAGTAGATCGGAAAAGACGAAACGTCCAGGTGAGATCCTCGATGTAAACTGTTCACAAGAAGATCACGAAGTGGACTGCAAACGACATCGTAAAATCAACTTTACTGCTGATTCCGGTGTCTGAGTAGACGAACGCCGCTAAACAGGAATGTCATCAAACAGTTGCATGACGAACACTCCGGACGCCTTTCGAATGGAACTGACGAGAACATTGAACGAGTAGTCGGGAAAGGGGACGAACTCCTCGGTCATGGAAATTTAATTGGAGGAAATATGCATTAATCAAAGTAACAATTACAAGCAGAAGCTAAGTTGAAAATGAACCAACCTGAGAAGACTTCTGGAACGATTGTACGTGCCTTTTGCAGGTCCACAAAAGAAATAATAAAAAAAAAAACGAGAATCTTGTTCGAACAACGATGAGCGATCCCAGCTCCATAGCCGCATAAGAATTAGGCACTTATCTTTGAAGGCTACTTTGGCGATCGCGTTCCATTTGTGGCCATTGAGGACCGTAGCTCCACAGTCTTCCAAGTAATTTCGAAAGTCTCGGCGATGGCGCACATTCTGTCATCAATGTATGAACCACTTTCAAAAGTTAATTTCGTTTCAGAAAAACTTATTAATGGTTTATGGTAAGCAGCAACCATCCGAAGAACGATTACGACTCAAAATCGTCGTGAGTATATGAAGGCGACGAGCCTCAGCAGCTTCATCCCTTATATTCGATATCGAGTCCAAGCTGTTCAGAGACAACCTCCTCGTACAAGTCTACAGCTAAAACTGCCTTTTTTCCAGAGAGGCCACGAGAGGAAGAAGCGAAGACACGCGCCCAAGAAAATTTCAACGCGGGTGACGATCTAAAAGAGAAACCTCTCTCATAACAAAGCTGAATTTTAACCAACAATCGCATATGCCGCAACTTGAATTACTGTTCATCGGAAACAATCCGACGTTAACAAATAAAGCAATCCGATTCTATTGCTAGTAAAGGAAAGATATAAACAAAAATTAAATATTTCTAAATAAAAACGTCCAGAAATAAAACAAAATATTTTATCTCTTTACTCTTGTCTATTCTATGAAACGCGATTAGACAAATCTTAAAATGTTAACGTGCCAAAACGGATCAGCCCCCCTAAAAATCGTTAGCGGACCCCCAAAGGATACATATATCCACTATCTGAAGAAGGAAAAGTTCACATAGAAAAGTTTAAAGATCCGAGAGTTACATAATTAAGTGGTACTACTCCGAGAATTCACTCTTTATACTTCTTAGTAGTGAAAGCAAAAATATTGACCGATGGATAACCGTTTATGCGTCTCCATTTGCAGTATTGTCGTTCATTACATAAACTTGCTCATTACCGTCAATAGACTGACTAAGAAAATAGCCTGGCCAGGCAAACACCGAACAAGGGAACGCAATAATTGGGAGGACGCGGCTCCATCCAATCAAGAATTATACCATATCTAAATAACGTGACAAGAACACGTCATGTGAACCCTTTATCATTTAATAGGAGGGGGAACACCGGAACCTCCTCTAGACTAAGAAGGGATTAAGAGATTCAATCGTCTGAGATAACCACTGCAATTAATAAACTACTCAACGGATCCATAGGAAGAGTAATGAAACAGGAGTCACGGCCGAACTTTCGGAACGTGTGGGCGGGCGCAAGAGTGGGAGTGACCGATGACATAAGAATGAATAATCGGTTATAAGCCGTTTTTGGTCGGAATCACCAACTTTAGACACAAGGCTAGAGGAGAGGGAAAAAAAATCCCTTAGAAAGTTAGCGACCGATTTTTCAAAAAAAGGGTACGCAACAGTATATATGTATGTATGTTTGTCCACGTATTTCTCAGAAACTAGAAAACGAATTGCAATAATTCTCTTATTATTGGATTAAGTATCTTTCAACTTAGGGATAAATCCAAGTTTCATCAAAATCGGTCCAGTAGTTTTCAAGATATGGACTGATATAGCTAGGCGATTGTGAAAGTTTCATCAAAGTCGGTTTTTTATACTGTTTAATCTTGTCGTTTTAAAATTTAATATTAATCGAGCTGCCACAGTTTTACCTTTCTTCCTAATTATATTTTTTACTGCACCTCTTAAGGTGAAAGTATGTGATTTAAAATATTTGATATATTTTATTTCATTCTTTTTTGTCTTTATTTTAAAAAAACATAGTTTTATATCAAACTACAAACTCAACAAGATTAAACAGAGTATTAAAAAACCGACTTTAATGAAACTTTCACTATCGCCTAGCTATATCAGTCCATATCTTGAAAACTACTGAACCGATTTTGATGAAACTTGGACTGTTCCGTAAGTTGAAAGATACTTAATCCAATAAAAAAAGAACTATTGCAAATCGATTTCTAGTTCTGAGAAATAGGTGGACAAACATGCATACATACATACATACATACATACATACATACCGAGTGTCCCAAAAATGACTGATGGATTTCGAAAATCAATAAAAAAAAGACGGAATGCGATAGATATGTATCGTTTGCAGCCTTATGCTTAGGAAATCAGGGAATTTCATCCCACCAAATTTCAAATTTAGTTAACATTTTCACCCACAGGTGGCGCTGAAAACTATGAAAAAATAAAAACCAGTATGAAAATGTTGCAAGGACTGTTGCAAAAAACCATTTTGGAAGAGCGGACTTGCAATCTCAATAGCACACGCTATCAGCTTGACGACGAACTATGGAATAGCGAGCAGAAATACTTCGTTTTAATTATACCTGTTACAGATCGCCTGCAGCGCCATCTCTTGGTAGAAATGTTAACTAAATTTGAAATTTGGTGAGATAAAGTTTCTCCGATTTCCTAAGCATAAGGCTGCAAACGATAAATATCTATCGCATTCCGTCTTTTTTAAATTGATTTTCAAAATCCATCAGTCATTTTTGGGACACCCTGTACAAACACTTATAAAATTTGTCATACTTGTTTAGAAGCCCACATAGACTAACATATGTGAATATTGTGCAATTCCAACATCCAACAATATTACATACATACGCATCGAATTGATAACTTCCTTCAATCCTTAACTTAACTTCCTTTAAAAAAAAACAACGAACTTAGTGGGAAACCTGCCCAGTCGGCTGCGTCTACATTTCGGGAAAGCGTTTACAATGCATTGCGCTGGCTAATCATAAACAATCCACTCTACAAGGACGTCACATAAACAATCCACTCTAGCATTGATGATCGAATTAACAACAATTACATACAACAATTAACAACGAAAACAATAAACAGCAATGCAGGCAGTCATTCGACATATTGCACTGTATACATATTAAACTTAAATGATAAATTACTTATGAATAAATGAATGACTATTGAAACTAACGATTGAGACATGCATTGTCATCTAGAATACGACGTTGGGGAAAGTTTCAGAGCTGTAGGCAGTTAGGAAGTGAGCGAAAGATTAATTGCAAAATTTCTACACGAATACACAAACAAGTGAATTAAATATACGTGTGTAAAAAAATAACGCGATAATAGTGTTGCTCACAGAAAGTGTGCCGATGACAAAAAAGCTAATGACAACCTATCTGTAGGTCACTGGCAAAATGTCAAGCATTAACGAGTCAACAAATGTATAATCCTTTTTAATACAGCTTAGCACTGTTACAGTACGTCGGCTGCCATTTACTGAATTTTCTTACTTAAGTGAACTGCAAATGAAAAATGGTGGTGTTATTGATAAGCAATATGTTAATGACAAGGACTGTCAGGACTGCATTCAAGCTATCGCTGCAGCCTTGGAGGAAAAACAGTTGGATTGTGGACACTCTATAAACACCCATATAATGCAATCATCGTTGTTGTATATCCGAATTTGATCCAAAACCAGCATTATATCACTGGTATCAAACACGCCATGCACACGCCATGTACAGGATGTTGCAAATATATACAGGACAATACTGCGGGTAGCCTATCCTTCGCTTCAGGGACCGCTTCATAAAATGATAATTGGGAAATATTATATTATCAACCCATTTATGCCGAAATTGGTAAAAATGGAAATTGCGACTTCATATCGTCGTTCATAGATTTAGTAATTTTTTTGTCTTTGTAAAATTTTTTTCGTCTTTACTTGCTACAGAATATAAATTTAAGATATAAAGTCTCAATCCATTTTTACCAACATCGTCTTAAATGGGTAAACAAAATAAAATTTTCCAATTATCATTTTATGAAGCGGCCCCTTGAAACGAGAGAATAGGCTACCCGCAGTAGTGTCCTATCTATATTTGAACACCCTGTACATGTAAGCTTCAGGCTGAAGATCTTCTTTCAAGAGCATGAATATCCAGGGTGAATACAAAAGTCTGAACCCCCCCCCCTATTATTTTTTGAACCGAAGCAGATATGTCAATTTTGATGAATCCAATGAATAGGAAGTTGTGGGTGGCCTATCCCATGGTGCACTTTTCATCATCCCAAATATGCAAATTAGGACTCATTCAAAATTTATCTCAAAAACCATAAGGGATAGAGAAAAAAACCCAATTCCAAACTTGTTCAGCATAAAAAAACAAACAAAACAAAAAAATCATCCAAATCGGACCAACCAATCACCCACAATCACGTGATGAACTGTTTGTAGCTTACTGTTTGTAGTCACACTGCACAAGGAAAACTGAATGTTGATATTTCCACCATGTAAAGCATGCAAATCAAAAAATTAACATAAATTACCATACTCACATTCACTTTCATGCGGAAAAGCAAATAAAAGGCATGTTTCAGCACTCAGAAGACAGAACAATTCCAGGATGGCAAGCTACACTATTCCAGAAATGGTTAACATGGTGCCGTGGTTGTGGGTGATTGGCTGGTCCAATTTGGATGATTTTTTTTGTTTTGTTTGTTTTTTTATCTGAACAAGTTTGGAATTGTTTTTTTTTCTCTATCCCTTACGGTTTTTGAGATAAATTTTGAATGTGTCCTAATTTGCATATTTGGGATGATGAAAAGTGCACTATGGGATAGGCCACCCACAACTTCCTGTTCATTGGATTCATCAAAATTGACATATCTGCTTCGGTTCAAAAATAAAAGAGGGGTTCAGACTTTTGTTTTCACCCTGTATATATCCTGGTCATTGGAGGAAATGATATAAAGGATATCTTATTGACGAAATAAAACATATTTGAAGATGAAACATTTTGTTATTTAATGTTGCCATTCGATTAAATAATTTTAACGTCATATTGAAAAAAATATGGGGATTGGTTTATACATGAGTTAATATTATAAGCTTTTTTAATTTTGGCTGCTAAATCTTGTTACTAGGCTACTAGAATTTGAAACCTTTTTGAAGCCAATTGTCTACCACTTAATATATTTAGTCGAGCCCTGAATGATTCAGCCCCCCAGTAGGACTTGCATCCAGTTGCGTAACAGTGGAGCAATTACTCTCGAACTATGTTTGCAATTAAATCATAGGAAATATATGATGCTCCCTCAATATCAAGAAAAGCCGCAAAGGCAATTTCTTCTTCTGCCAGGGGTTTCTCTGTCTTTTCCACCAGCTGGTGTAAAGCTACTTTTGTAGATTTGCCAAGTTGATAAGCAAACTGATTGGCATGAATGGATCTGACATTTCTCACCGTCGTTCTAATTTACTTATCAATTATCATTTCCCCGCATTTAAGCACGATTGAAAATAGACTATGTGGCCGATAACGTTTGGCTAGGTAATAGCAGCCTTTACCAGGTTTCGGTAGAAAGATCACATTGAGCTTTCTGCAAAGTCTAGGAATATAGTCTAGGGCCAAATTGGCTCTAATGATTAAAAGGTAAATAACACCAAAAATATCGATATCGAGATAATAAATAATCAGAAAGAACATATTTGTTTGATGTATTCAGCGCGTAGGCTGGTTCGCCCTCCTGACTATGGCCATCAAGAGATTCCTTGGGGTAAGTGATAATGCGGTGGTTTCCCCTTACCTTCCCCATTCTTAACGGCTGCTGTAAGATGGTAGCAACATCCGGGACCGACGGCTTTACGTGGCCTCCGAAGCATGGGGGAGGGGGTAAAGATCGCAGGTCCAGTGACTAGTCGTGCTAGACGATGCTTAATTTCGCAGAGCTGGCTTGTTCTGCAAAAGCCCCCTAGACCACGCCTCCCGCCAAAGTACTTGTAGCATAAAATAAAAGAAAGACAGGTTTTTATGGGAAAAAGTTAAAAAAAATTTTAAGAAAGAGGCAATAAATAAGTGAAATGGGGGTCTCCTCCATTCAAAAACATTAGCTGTGCGTGACGTCATCTTCGCCAAACCGAGGCCGACGAGATTTATAGGCCCTGTAAATTTCGTCAGGTCTGTGCCTGTGAATCGCGTCACGGCGTGTAAATCACGACGGCCTCGGTTTGGCTAAGCTGACGTCTTAAGCCACGCTCTCGCGAAAATTTATATTCATTTAGGCGAGTTAGTTCCATGTAGCACATAACTAAAAGAGATGAGACAGGGTCTACTTTGCAACAAAACAGGTTTATTTATTAAGACGCGGCTTGAGACTGAAGTTGATCTAAGATCGAAACGCGTCTCGGTAATAAAACTATTTTGTTGCAAAGTAGACCCTGTCTCATCTCTTTTGAATTTATATTACCGGAAGTGGCCTTTAAATTATGATTTCTTTATTAAAAATGAAAGTAAAAAAAAAGATATTTAGTATCAGTAAAGTATTCAAACTATCTGAAATCAACTTCCGTTTTGGTTCGGTGAGACGATATCTAATGCTTATTCCAGCAGAATATGCATGATCTCTTCCAGTCCAGGAGATTGTATGGTTCGAAGGAATTGATCGCCCATACTATATTTTGCCATGTAATCATTTCCTTCACAGCAGCCCACTTTTCCTAACCACAGGGCAATATAAGGGTGCGGCAGGTATTTGAGAATACGTGAATATGACGTAATAGTCAATACGTAATGATACATGTATGATACATGTGGTCATCTTCTCCTTGGCTGCAGGACACTCTGATTCCTAGATTGCTGCATTCCTGAAAGTCGCCCGTTCGTTCATGTTCAAAGTCGATCTAAGATCGAAACGCGTCTCGCTTCTCCTTGGCTGCAGGACGCTACCAGTGGTGATGTGCCATCCGTTTCACACAGGAAAAGACATTGCCATCGCTCGGACCGTATCAGGACGCCGGAAGTCATCCGTTCTGTCCAAGCTGCAATCGTTGAGGACCCTGGGAAATCCATAAGCACACTCGGGAGGGAGCTGCAGGTTAATGAGGCGACCATTCGACGTGTGGTGCAGGAAGACCTCCCTTACAAGTCGTATGTGTTGCGGTCCGAGACAACAACATCCAATTCATAAGGACCACAGCATCCAAGCATGGATGACCACGAATCTTCACGACCACATCCCTCCCAACATGTGCCTCCCCCCCAACTCTCCTGTTCTTAATCCTTCGAACTACTATGTCTGGGGCGTCGTTGAGAGGGAGTCCAACAAGCATCCACACAACACCGTTGAAGCTTTCAGGCCAGCTATTGTGGAGGCAATGGCAGAAATCCAGAAGATCCACCTCATTACTGCTTGCTAGCGATTCCGACAACGTATGGATGCTGTCATTGCAGCATTATGTATTTTCTAGTCCTTTGTACAGAAATGTAAATTGTATTAAAGGCTCTGTGGTATCTTAAGTGTCTGCTCCTTTTACCTGCGGACGTCGTTTTGTCCTCAAATACCTGCCGCACCCTGTACTTAGCGTCCAACTGGTTCTCAGTCTCTTGATATGGGAAATGAGTTTCAACTAGACTCTCTACGGCCTCTTTGCTGATTTTGGCGTATCACCATTTACTTTTTTAGTGTTCCGTACGTCCGAATGAAGAACGGAACCCTTATAGGATCACTCCTGTGTCTATCTGTCCGTCTGTCACAACCAATTTACTCTGAATCTACCGGATCGACCGGATCTGAAATTTGGTATACATATGACCCAAACGACTAACGTAAATAAATGAATTTTGAATATGGGGGTCATTTTTTTTGGGGGGGGGGGGGGGAACTAGAAAATTAAAAAAAAAGTTTTGCAAACTGTACCGTGTGATATATCAATTGAAAGGGCTTGTTGTGAGGGTTTCAAATATATTTATTTTATAATTTTTTAAAATAAATAGTTTTAAGTTATTTAAGAAAAAAAATGAAAAGTGACCATTCCCCCTTAGCTCCGAAACTACTGAGCCTATAATTTCGAAAAAAATACAGAAAATAGTTCTTTGCTTATAGATTATAGGAAACCTATAAGAAGTCTATGGTTTTAAAACAACATGGTAAATCTCTCAATATTGTGCTATCTATCAGTATCTTCAGCTACGGAGGATTGATTCAGATAAAATGAGACGACTTTAAACGCCGCGTATGACCTTGACGGAATGTGATTTGCATGACTCGTCCACTATTCATGGGGATTAGCTTTGTATACACTTGTTGCTGTTATTTGGGACATTTCGTGCTGAAACATGGCTTCCAAAATCACAGCTTTTTGGGATGTGTATCTGTTTGGCCTTTCCGACGCAATCTTCAGTCTTTCGTACATTGTGGAATTATGCAAACGAAATGGTATTGTGGTATCCAAAGCTATTGTGGGTCGAATAATCAAAAATAACAAATTGCGACCATCTAATGAACGTGGACGAGCAGAGAAGCAGACCAGAAACAAGCCCCAGCCAACATGCCCAGCTCAGGTGGTGCGAGAAATCCGGTCTGAAGTGCTGAAAGAAAATCCCCACACACAGAGACCGTCTAGCCCAAAGGAAAGGTATTCATAGGCAACAGTCTCCAGAATAATTCATGACAATCTTGGGCTGGAGTCATAAAGCGCGCGGTCACAGACTGTCATCAAGCCACGCTGCCAAGTCATCTCTGGCTTACTACAGGAAGATGGAACAGGAGACAGGCATACGAGTTATTCCTTTCTCTCATGTGCCTGTAAAATCTCCTGACGCATCACCGATGGATTTCTGTGGTTTTGGTCTCCTGAAACGACGGTTCGGAAATCGCCGAGAACCGTTGATGGGCTATGGAAAGTGTTTCAGCAGGTGTGGAACGAACTTCCCATGGAGTCCCTCAAACACAGCCTACTTCAGTGGAAATTACGGTGCCGGGCCATGGTATTACACCATCGTAACAGAACTGCAAAGTCGTCTCATTTTATCTGAATCAACCCTCCGTATACCTGAAACTGATATTGAAACTGTTTTGTTCAAAATAAAAATTAGAAATTAAAAAAATATAAATATAATGAACGTAAATACATTAGTAATAAAAGACAAATGTATAATAAATGAGTTGATTTTCAATAATCATCTTATACGAGGTCTGTTCAAAAAATACGTAGACTGACGTGATAAAACAAAATATACTTTATTCAGAAGTTACACATCTGGGTCCCCTTCAAAGTACTCTCCTCCCCGACGCACACACTTATCCCAACGGTGTTTCCACTTTTGGAAACAGTCCTGGAACGCTTCTTTTGTGATGTCCTTCAGCGCCTTCGTCGCATTTGCCTTTATGTCGGGAATCGTCTCAAATCTCCTTCCTTTCAAAGGTCTTTTGAGTTTGGGAAACAAGAAGAAGTCACAAGGAGCGAGGTTAGGTGAGTAGGGTGGGTGAGGAAGAACAGTGATCGAGTGTTTGGCCAAAAACTCTCGAGTTCTGAGGGCTGAATGGGCTGGAGCGTTGTCGTGATGAAACAACCAGTCACCTCTCGTCCACATTTCTGGCCTTTTCCACTCGTCCAGTGGCAGTTTTTCCGAGTTTAACACAAAATTTCACAGCAACTCTTTGCTCGTTCAAGTCACTCATTCTAAAAATCCGCCAAACGAAAAAAAACACACTTCACAAACAACCGCGTAGCTAATCAACCAATACTGATATTTGCAATCAAAAAACTGCCTTGTAATCAGCGGATCTGTCAGAAGATGGCGACACCAAGCGATTTTGATTGGGACCAACAGGGCCCGCGCAATTCAAACAGTCTACGTATTTTTTGAACAGACCTCGTATATAAAACGCTAATTCCTCCTGCTCCATGCCCGTGTCCATAGTGCCGAGCAACAATCCAACCTTGATGTTTCCAACAAACGAAAAAACATTGATTGTTAATTCCTAATAAATACTGATGTCATAGATTTTTTTACTCACAGCCGACGCTGGATACATTTTTTACTATATCTATTATCATTAAAAAGAATTCGCGCTAGACTAAATACAGTAGAAAAATCAAATTAAAATCCTAAATAAGTAATTTTAGCTATTTTAAATTATTAAATTAAATTTAATTTATATTTAAATTATTTAAATTTTAATAAAATCCAGTTGCAAATGTGTGGTACTGCATTGCCAGAACGATGTTAATTAATTATAAAATCGTTACTGTATTCGCAAAGTCGGTCGGTCGGTCGGTCAATTCTTCAGGTTTTTATTTAAAGATAGTCCAGGGGCTGGGCATTATGAATGCCTCCAATTCAGAGCATTTGGTGTTCAATTCTTAACCGTATATAAATCACCAAAATGCCTTCTGAAAATTGCAGTCGAATGCATTAAGAATGCTATCAGTGCACTCGATAAGATTGTTATAGCAGGAGGCTTCAATATTAATTTTAAGGACAAATCAAAAAATGAAATATCAGAATACCTTCTTAGTCCACGTATTCAAGAATATACGACAAGACAGAATTCAGCAATAGACAATACAGTCAGCAATTTCCCTCTACAATCCTCTACAAATACTTTTTTTAGTTACCACCAACAAATGTGGGTAAGATTTATAAAAAACATTGTAGATAACATACACTACATGATCAAAGGAGTTGGGACACCTCTGTGAACACCTGGAAATGGATTTCATGAAAAAAACTCATTTAAAGTTAACAACAAAATTTAAATAATTTTTTTTAATGGAATGATCCATCCTGTGAGGACCGTTCTGGATAACGGGGTACTTCCAGCGCTGTGGGGACACTTCGGTGACGGGCCGTTCCTCTTCCAGCACGACAATGCACCTTGCTACAAAGCAAGATCCATACCCGACTGGTTTGATGAGATGCAGGTTGAAGAACTGGATTGGCCCGCCCAGAGTCCTGATCTCAACCCCATCGAACATCTTTGGGACGAATTGGAACGACGTGTGAGATCCAGGATGGTTCGCCATACATCTGTCCAGCAACTGACCACGACACTCCTCGAGGAATGAAGGTCAATACCTGTGGACACATACCGTAAACTTGTGGACAGTACGCCATGTAGGGTGGAGGCAGTGATAGCAGCTCGGGGACACACTACTGATTGAAGCTTTTTGCGGCTTTACGGTAGAGCAACAGGTGTCCCAACTCCTTTGATCATGTAGTGTATTCATCGTACGGTACCCTTTCCACGCGAGTTCGACTCGCACTTGTCCATTTATTTTTTTACGAATTATTGGTTTATCTCTTTAAAAGTTTGTTCAGTCTAGCTCCTTCAGCAGTCCAGTCAGTTGAACTTCACAGAACTTTCTCCAAGAATTCCGCTTAGCTGTTCTAACAGTTGTGTGTTATTGATGTATGTGTGCTGATAGCAGTGCCATTTGTTGGTTCTTTTAGCTTTTCTAAAAAGCTTCCTTACTTCGCGCCTCCAGTAAGAAAGATCATTACCCCACCAGGCAACCTGATATCTACTTTTCTTCGTCAGGAGTTGGCAATTGTTATGATACGATTGTACACAGTTCCAAGTCAAATGTATCATTTAATTTGTTAAAGAAGTTGGGAAGGGAGGCACGTAAATCCTCTCTAAACTGAACTCAGTTTGTCCTTTTTAAATCATTGAAATTTTTTTTCCAATCTTCATTGATTAACAAAGAGAAATGTGTATGTTGATGATCCGCTATAGATGGTTTTCATTAACACGCCATTTAAGCTATTTAACTATTTACCAATGGTTATATCAATTACCTCTCGTCTTACCGCAGTTTCGAAGATCAGTTTATTGCCTTGGTTAAAGATTTCCAAGTTGCTCTCTAAAGTATAGTCAAAAATAGAGTAAAATTGGTCTCTTTGGTTGGAGTTGGTGATTCCTCGTGTGTTTGATAGAGTAAAATTATTATTCATAAACTATGGATTACAATACAGGATAGTACGGTCCGTTCTGGGTGTTCCTGCATGCTGGGATAAGGCTATAGATATTCTTAAATGTCACCAGGTATCCTGGAAACTCCGTTTAAGACATTGTAATCGAAGTGCCATCCACCCCTCAGCACGGGTCGCTTAACACTTGGGTTCGGGAGTTCTTCTGCGTCTCCTTATTGGTTATTTGGATATGTCCTGAGTCATTCATACTTAAGACATTAGGCTAGCCGCTCATGCTTAGGAAGACCCCATTAGTACGGCCATAGGTAAAACGTTGTGTGCATTAATGAGTGTACCTATTGGCGGTTGACGGATCTACTTTCCTCCACCACTCAACATTACACACGAACCCATTTCACATGAAAGCAATTGAACTACTTTAGAAGCGAATTGAAACAAATTTTAAATAAATTTTAAATAAATAACTTCTGTCTTAAGATTTAATTTAATTCGCTTCTGTTATATTTATACACAGGATTTTATTTTTCTTGTTCATTAATGGAATACTTCCTACGAAGGAGCGTAGACGACAATTGAATGGATTCTGAATTTTCTACATAAACTTTTATTTTTTAATAATAGATTATTAAAATTAAATTTAAAAATTAACCAATTGCTATCAAGTGCTCTCCCTTGGCCTATGGTACGAAAGGTTTTGCAATGCATTTTAAAGTGGTATCCATACAAGATCCATGTGGTCCAAAAATTGTTCCCTCTATACCCAGATCAACGCACTGATTTCGCTCTGAATAGCCGTTGACAATCCATGGTCTTGAGCATTTTGTGGTTAGACGAGGCGCATTTTACCCTAAATGGAGCAGTGAATACTCAGAACCTTCGCAACTAGGGTACTGCAAATCTTAATGTTGTGCACGAACAGCCTCTGCATTCTGATTTCATTACTGTATAGTGTGGTTTTACAGCTGATTTTATTCTTGGTCCCTTTTTCTTTGAGAAAGGAGAACACTCTTCAAGGCCCTAAGATGTTCCATCACGGGTGCCCGATACAGCGAACGTCTGCAGCAGCAAGTCATTCCTGCCTTACAAGGACGAGAATGTTTAGAGACCACTATCTTCATGCAAGATGGTGTAACACCCCATATTGCCCGACAAATAAAGGAACTGCTTCGTTCCCGCTTTTGAGATGTTCGGGTAATTTCGTGAAGTTTTCCGACTGCCTGGCCTTCTCGTTCTTCGGACTTGATTCCCTGTGATTTGCCGTTATGGGGATTCCCGAAAAGGGAGAAGCATACACAGGGTTGCATCCAGCAAAATAGCAGGGTAGGGAAGTGAACAATTATTAGGGCATCTTTGATCAGAAAATAGGCCAGGTCAGAGATATAAGCACCCATTATAATAGTTACGTTAAATAATTGAACGAAAAAAGGCTGGGCGCCACGCCCTTCTGTTTCCACCTAGATGCAACACTGATACAAACTCTGCCTGAATTGAAAGGAATCATAATACGCCATATTACTGCAGCACTTCAAGAAACCATTCGCGCTACTTTTGAACACACTATAACGCGATTTGACTGTGATTGAGACAAATGGAATGCACGTTGAACAAATACTGAAATTAAGAACTTTTTGTGTTTTTGTTCTTTATGCGCCATTTTTTCACCTAGTGACCGAAATTTGAACTAATTTTTTATTGAAAAAAAAAATCTTCCCTATTTCTGTATAGGGTGTCCAAAAAGTCTGGTAACATGACAGATATCTGATGAGTGTGGTTTATAGGTAGTAGGGGGGGTGGGGAATTCATTGCCGCACTCAAATTTGAATTTGACCCCCAAATTTAAGGTCATCCATTTTCTAACTCGAAAACTATTAAAGAGAAAAATTTCCGATTTCTACCCTGTAGAGCAACACCACATTAGTCTAAAAACAATTTTTAATTACATCCTTCCCCTTGAAAGATTTTGAGAAAATTGGCGAGAAAGAGTCACTCAAGGTTTGAGATGTTGAGATATCTGCCATGTTACCAGACGTTTTGGACACCCTGTATAACGTATATTCCAAGTTTCATCAAATGCCGAACAGCAAAACGGGCTCTAGCGAGATCTTACTAATGCAACTGGAATTATAACCACCCTGTGCATGACGAAATAAAAAATACTCGAAAAATAAATGCAAATAAAAAAGGCTTCACAAGCCCTCAGGGGGTGAGCCCTCGAGCGAGGTCATAATCGACCCCGTGGCAGTGCCGGGTGGGATGATTTGGCATTTCCCCAAGGGGGCCTTCATTTGGTATACAGATGGCTCCCGTCATCATGGCCTCTCGGGTCTGGGCGTTTATTTTGGCAGCCCCAGAGCCCTCCGTTTTCGTCGGTTGGGTCACTGGACCACGGTTTTCCAGGCAGAGTTGATGGCCATTATTTACTGTCTGCACTGAATAAATGGAGCCAGATACTGTGGACAGACGTCAGAAGAAAGGAGAAGAAACCGCTAATCCACATAAAATATTTAATCGGATGATGGATGCACATTTCGGCAGCCAAGCCTTCTTCAGCATACAGGAGAGCTTCGATCAGAGCAGTTGTGTATAGATAAGCCCTATGTACATAGACGCATCTTTATACTTAGCGATAGTCAAGCGGCTCTTAAGGCCATCAAATCTTCTAGGGTTACTTCTAAACTCACCCTAGAATGTCGACAGCTCCTACAGGCCCTGTCTCTTCACAACAGTGTCACCCTACGATGGGTTCCGGGACATAAAGGTGTTGTCGGTAACGAGGTTGCTGATACCTTCGCTAGACAGGGTGCCAAATCTACTTTCATTGGTCCTGAACCTTTCTGCGGTATTTCTAAACAAACTTCAGCTAGGGAGATAAATATGATCTCTCATCGAGAAATGATGGATAGATGGGATCATACCACCGATCAAAAACATACCAGACTCATGATTAAGAGATCCTCTCCTAGTCTAACAACTGGGATTTAACAACTTAATAGGAATAAAGTACGGATCATCACTGGCTTTCTTACTACGTAAACATCTACATAGAATGGGAATCTTTCGGGAAGAGCCACTATGTTCGAAATGTGGTTTGGCGGAAGAAACAGCCTACCACATTCTCTTCAATTGTGTCGCTCTGGCACATTTTCGTCACCTCACGATTGGTTCAACTTTTCTTGAAGATATTCACCTGGATCCCGTAGGTAGCTTGACTCGCTTTTTAAGTCTGTCTGGCTACCTGTAGGTATTCTAAGAATTTTATTAGGGTTTGCTGCAGTATTCCTTAGAGGAATAAGTGCCCTGGTAGTCAGCTGCCTAGGCTGTTGACTGACAATCTGCTTATAAGATAAGCCCTCAGGGGATCGCGATCCTCAGGTTGGGAACCACTGCTCTGGAGGAACTTCTCTGTTATAACATCCGCTTTCCTTAACGACACAGTGGCCAAGAGAACTCGGGCTTCGATTTTCTCGTTCTCAAATCCTACTGGATCATTTGTGCCTTTTCACATGACTAATCCATTTTTTTTTATAAATCTGGGCCAAACACAAACGTCATGTCCCTAGAGTAATTCGAACTCAGAAATTCTTATGTCATTTCTCATTCCTCCAGTATGGATTTGTGTCTTCCAACTTATACGGGGTTGTGCATAACCTTTTGCTAGGGGGCTGCGATTTAAACCGCAGCGTTGTAGCACACTCTTATGACGCTTCGGCAGAGAGTAGTTCATTGTGCGTCTATTGGTATCAAACAAATATGGCTGGTTTAATAAATGACAGTGAAGAGCAGCGTTTCATGGATAGAGTTCGTGCAAATGCATATCGAGAGGCAATGGAAGCAGGTGCGTCTTTTATTAATCGCAAATGGGTTGCGAACAAGTTAAACCGATCGGATAGATGGGTGACGGACAATTGGAAGAAAGGTTATGACAACTGCCATGCCGAATTTGCTGAGGGTAGGCCCGAGAAATTATCACAGGAAAGCAAAAACATCATTGCTAATAACAGTGGCAAAAGACGTCGCAGCTGTGTCAACGTTGCACAAGAAATTAAAGCCGAAACGGATGCGTGCTGTTCGAGAAGCAGGTGGTGGCCACACTAAATATTGATGTGATAAAAGCAGAAATAAACGTACTTTTTGATTATCAACCGCAGAACATTCCACTTAGTTTTGTTTATTTTCCAGACCCCTAGCAAAAGGTTATGCACAACCCTGTACATTAAAAAATATAATCCGATAAGCTAAAAGGATGCAAATGATCTAGCAATACATACGGCCGAAAATCAAACAACATCAGACAAAGCCTTTGCTTTCATTTGCCCTAGGCATTGTTTCATTTGCTTCTCTTTTGAGTTTCATTAATTTTAAACTTATTTGATTGCTAATTTGTTTGGTTTTTTTTTAACTTGCAGAGGGCGTTTAAGGCGCTGAGCCAGAGCACTCATCTGTACGGTCGAAGACTCGTCCTCGAGTGGGCCGACACGCAACAAACTGTTGATGATCTCAGAAAGAGAACCGCTCATCACTTCTACCAAGAAACCACTGGTGAGTTTTGTTGTCATGTTAAGATTATTCAGTAATTCTGTTTTTGTTTACTGAATAATATCTTACTCTTAATTAGAATGTAATCATCCAGTAACGAATTGGGTAATGCCAATAATATTAAGAGATAAATCCCTGAATTTCCATTTACGGTTTCTTCCACATAACTGTTCATTTTTTAGTTAATGACTACTGGATGAAATGTAATGCAAGTTGTAATTTATCTAATGTATTCAAATTTTACAAAGTTAGCCCCTTGAAAACCACAACCTCCACGAATAATTGCTCATGTTAAGGTGTATAAGAATGGGAAACCGATGAAATCTAAGAATAGTGCTTTTTTACAGTTTAGGCAAGCAGGTCGCTTATAAGTTAAAGTGCCCATTAAAGAATGATTGTCATTCTTAATAGCTCACAGTCGACAGAGAAGTTAAAAGCTACACTACCATACAAATAAGAATGATTCGCGAGGCTAGGAACACCCTTTGAACTATAACGGCACGTGGTGGTCTAATTGATACTATTGGAAGTTACTGAATATGAACGTTTCATAACATAAATATCATGACAGCGCTATGTAATCAAAACTACTTTGAATGTGAAAAAAATTCTTTTTCGCTTTTTTGTGGGATTCGCCATTTAGTTATATAATATCGGATTTATTTATTTGTTTATTTATTTAGTTATTTGCAACATTTAATCACCTTTGAATCTGCTTGTTTAATCTACTTTAGAACATTGGCGGGCAGTTTATGTTCTTCGAGACTGGTTTGACCTTCTTAAAAGCAAAGAAGACTGTTTTATTTAGTGTCTTTAAGTTCTTTTATTTTTCTTTTTTCGTTTGTACATTTTATTAGTTTTTACTATATTTAATTTTATTTATTTATTTATTTATTATTTTGACCTTTCGGGTTTTTATTTTATTTTTTCCCCGTTGCAGTTTCTTTCGTTTTATTGGCCACTTATTTTCTATCACAGTCCTAGCCCATAGATCTGCAAGACTTACTCGTGCCCTTCAAAAAAATGGAATATTCAACTGGGTAGTGATCCGTATTGTAAAATTGTCTCATGTTATGTGTGATTAAATTGGTCAAATGAAACAAAAATTTGATTTCAAAATATACAGGATGTTTTTGAATTGAGTACAGATTTTTTGGGAGATGATAGAAGAGGTCCTTAGAAGTATTTTTTGTCATATGAACATGGGGTCCCCGCAGCTCCGTTTACTTACAATACTGCATTGAACAATCAAATGACACCGGGACGCAGTGTGCGTTGGTAGGCCTAGATTATTTTATTTTTAACAATTAACACAAGCAATCTAATGTAATAACTGTAATAACACAAGAGCAGTTAGAGATTACCTAAATGAGACATATCCTGGTCGTTGGATTGGTCGTGGCGGACCAGTTGCTTGGCCACCGAGATCGCCAGATCTCACACCGATGGATTTTTTTTTATGGGGAAGCATAAAATCAATGGTATACTCCGAACCCGTAGATACCGAAGAAGAATTGGCGGCTCGTGTTGTCGCGGCAAATCAACTGTTTCCACGCGTACATCAATCCATCATAAGGCGTTGCGAATTGTGCTATGAAGCAAATGGCGGTCATTTCGAACAATTACTGTAAAAGTCATACAGTAGATTGCTTGTGTTAATTGTTAAAAATAAAATAATCTAGGCCTACCAACGCACACTGCGTCCCGGTGTCATTTGATTGTTCAATGCAGTATTGTAAGTAAACGGAGCTGCGGGGACCCCATGTTCATATGACAAAAAATACTTCTAAGGACCTCTTCTATCATCTACCAAAAAATCTGTACTCAATTCAAAAACACCCTGTATAGTGGATAAAGTTCAATTCTATCCAAAAAGTAAAACAATTCATCAAAAATCAACAAAGTTATGAGATTTTTCCTCATTTCAAATAATGGAATATTGACCTCACCGCGTCAAGATAATGTAATATTTCGATTTACATATTCTGGAATAGATATCCCATTTGGCTTTCCAAGGTAGAATACGTTTTGTTACTCTTTATGCTATCATTCATATATTTTCTCAGCTGCTAAAGAATTTTAATTTACTATCTATTGAGAAATGTCACCTAAACAGCATCTGTCATTAACGCGGCGTCAGCTAATACTTAAATTGCACAAATCAGATCGCAAACGAAGTGATATTGCTGAAACAGTACATTACTCATAAAGTGCTGTTTCCAAAGTTTTGAAAAAAGCAAATTCCGGCAATGGATTCCAAACAAGTCGGGACAAATGTGGACGCAAACGTACAAAGACGACAAGTGAAGATAGATGGCTGCGCAAAAATTATACCTAATAATCGATTCATATCATCAAAAATTATTAACACATTGAGGAGTAAGGATGGAACTGATGTATCCCTAAATACAACACTCTGGCGCTTATCTAAATTTGGAATGAACAGCTGTGTGCCAGACAGATACCTATGTTGAACAAAGCTCAACGCAAAGCACGACTCAAGTGGTTTAAAGCTCACCATTGGACTCCTGAGAACGTCAGCGATGAATCCCGATTCTGTCTACGTTCGGTTACGAAGGAATCAGAGTATGGCGAACAAAAGAAGAGGCACACTATTCCCGAACAAAAACGTCAAGTTTCCAAGCAGCATCATGGTGTCGTGCTGCATGAGCTCCATGGGTACGGAAAAGCTTGTAATCATCAGAGGAACGATTAATTCATTGGCCTACCAGGAAATACTGGATTCGAAGAGTTATATGGAGACAAAGGGCGATATCACTAACAACTTTGTCAATTGAGTCTTCCTTCAGCAAGAATAAACTGGTATTGTTGAGACAAGGAACACTTGATTATAATAATAAGAGTTTATTATTGGTGAAGGAAGACTCGAATGAAAAAGTTGTTAGTGATATGGCCAAAAGACTATCTTTCAGCAAATTAACGCTCCAGCTCACACATCACACTCAATAAGAACTGGCTACAGGAACCAGACCTGAACCCCATAGAAGATCTATGGGAATTCATGAAATGAAAACTGGCAAACGATAAACCACTCACAATTCAAACAGAAGGTAGTTCAAGCTTGGTCGAACATTGATGTCGACCTTTGTTGACAACTGATTCATTCTCTTCCAAAACGAATTCGCGCTGTTACTGATGCCAATGGTTGCCCTACGAAGTATTATACGAGGCATGTTTTTTAAGTAAGTACCGTTTTGCGATTCCGCCGCCGCAGCGCTACAGTCGGCGTTCCGCGCATGCGCGCTGGTTAACTACATCTCTTGTCTACGCACTGACGCCATTACAGTCTGATTCTTCATTGTATACGTTGTTTACTGAGTGTTTAAGATGCCTCCGACAATCGTGAGTCCCGCCGATTGTGAAGTACGGGCTGTTATACGATTTCTTAGTGCTAAAGGCGTAAAACCGATCGATATTCATCGTGAGATCTGTGAAGTGTACGGACAAAACATTATGAGTGATGGAATGGTAAGGAAATGGGTGAGAGCATTTAAAGATGGCCGCACAAATGTGCATGATGAAGAACGGAGTGGGCGTCCTTCGGTCGTTAATGAAGATTTGGTGCAGAAAGTGGACGAAAAGGTGAGAGAAAACAGACGCTTTACAATTTCATCATTGTGCGACTGCTTTCCTCAATATTCTCGTAGTGTTTTGTATCGCATTGTGACCGAGAACTTGAATTACCGGAAATTGTGTTCACGTTGGGTTCCAAAAATGTTGACGGATTTGCACAAAACCTAACGTTTAGGCAGTGCATTGACTTTCCTTGAGCGGTACCACAATGAAGGTGAAGATTTTTTAGACCGAATTGTTACTGGTGACGAAACATGGGTGGCCTACGTCACACCAGAATCGAAACAACAATCCATGGAATGGCGACATTCATCATCACCCAAAAAAGTGAAGTTTAAGCAAACAATTTCTGCCCGGAAAATCATGTGCACAGTTTTTTGGGACAGAAAAAGAGTATTGCTAGTGGAGTTTCTGCCTCGTAATGAGACAATCAATGCAGCGTCTTATTGTGAGACATTGAACAATCTGCGTCGTGCAATCCAGAACAAAAGACGTGGCAAGTTGAGTAAGGGTATCGTTTTGCTGCATGACAATGCCCGTCCACATGTGGCTAATCGGACCAAAGATCTCATCAAATCTTTTAAATGGGAAACTCTAGATCATCCTCCATACAGCCCTGATCTGGCGCCCAGCGACTACCATTTGTTCCTGCACTTGAAGAAACACCTGGGTGGTCAGCGTCTTCAAGACGATAACGAAGTCAAAACATTTGTGATACAGTGGTTAACAAGTCAGGCGGCAGAATTTTATGAGGAGGGTATTCAAAAACTGGTGCCACGTTATGACAAGTGCCTCAATATTCACGGAAATTATGTAGAAAAGTAGATTAAGGTACAGGCTTTCATGTAAAAATAAAATTATTGCGATATCTTTGCACGTCTTTTTTTAATTCCAAAACGGTACTTACTTAAAAAACATGCCTCGTAGTATTTTTCATAAAAGAAGACCAACGAAACGAACTAATTAGAATTGGCTCGTTATCGCTTAGTTATTCCGTTGATTGCTCCACGCTCTCGCGCTTCAGAGCTACACACATTACAATAAATTTTCCTTTACATAGAGTAGATTAAATGTTTATAAATTCTTTCTAATTTGTTTACAAACAATTATGTCACGATGTTAAAGTTTACAAACAATTATAATTAACTCTCTCTAAGCTCAGGAAAAAGTATTGAATCAACAGTACTTCCATCTTATTGGTTTCCACTCTGACCTGAACAAAGGTCAACGGTCTTCTTTTATGAAAAATACTATAGTGTTAGTTTGATAGTTTTGCTCTTTGTTACATTGTTTTTTTATTATTTGGATTAATATTCCATTATTTTGACGCAGTGCTATCAATATTTCATTATTTTGAAGTGATCAAAAATCTCATAACACTGTTGATTATTGATGAATTGTTTAACTTTTTATATAGCATTAAACTTTATCGATTATATGTTTAGAAATAATTTTTTTGTTTCATTCGACTAATTTAATCACACTTAACATGAGACTATTTTTACAACACGGATCACTATCCAGGTGAAGATTCCATTTTTTTGAAGCGCACGAGTATATTGTGAATCTATCCCATTTGATCAGCCAATGGGATGTATTTTTACCATGTTGCCGCATTTCTTCTTTAAGCTATATATTTTCTAGCTCTAAGAGTTTTGTCTTTGCGCCATTGGCTACAAATTTCTGGTGCTTCAGCGATCATTGTCAAGAACGGTATTGATCATCGCGAGATTGTCACTTCGAAGTATGTAGTTAAGGAAGCCCTTTCCGTCATTGTAATTGACGTTGACCTAGGCGACTTTAAGTTCCCTTCCTTAAATAACCCGTGTGAGCTTGACGAACTGCTGTCCTGGCCCATTCCAGTTATTATAGCGGGTGATTTGAACACCAGTGCATTCTGCATGAAATTCAAATGCACAAATGAAAACAGATTATTCTTATATGGTTAATCTTATAAATGAATGAATTTTGATGCTTTCGTGGCTGTCGTCTTGATGACACGTATTATTGTGACTATTCGCCTGTTAGTGGCGTGCTGGTCAACATTGTTGCTCTCAAAGGTTTCTTCAAATCTTATAACTTCTTTTGTGTTACTTATCTTTGAGGGCTTAAATATCGATGCAAAGATTAGGCTTCGCCTTCAGTGTAAAGAAATAAATACTGGGAGGTCGGTACTTTCCATAGAAGTTTGTATTACATTTAAGAGAAAATATTACAGAACTTTTCGTCCTTTCAAGACAGCCTACTGAGTGCACTCTCCAGGTCAGGGGAGCCCAATGGAGACAAGTGGAGGGGTTCGAATATCTCGGGACTGCATTTTGCGAGTGATGGGCGGCAAGACAAAGAATTGGGGCTAGGATTGGTGCAGCAAACTGTGTCAGATGCAAACTGTGGCGATCCTTCGTAACTAAACGTGAGCTGGGAAACAAAACCAGGTTCCGATTTCAAATTTATTTTTGTCCCCATTCTCACCTATGATCAGGAGTCCTGGTTAATGACCGAAAGAGTGCGATCGCCGGTGCAAGCGACTGAAATCTTATTCCTGCGAGGTGTGACAAGCGTTACTCTTCTAGATAGAGTGCACAACAGCACAGTAAAGGACTCTTTATGTATTGAGTCGCTACTTCTCCGCATTGAGGTCTCATTTGCTTCTTCTCCCACGAACTCTCTAAATATCTTCTACGAATCATTGAGCAAATCTATTGAAAGCTTAAGCTAAGAATTAATGATGCGATACCCTTTTAAACAATTGTTAAGCTAAAATGAAACTGGTCACAATTTATAAAGCTGTGATTATTATTCATATTTTAAAACAATATTCAAACAACCCATAGGTAATTTACAACTTTGGGATGTTACGTTACAATTTCTTTACAGTTGTTAGCAAGAAGTGGAACCAGATTTATGGATCGAGATTTTGCTATGTCACCAAAGGCATTTTTGCAGCTCTGTTATTCGTGTTCCTCTCGGAGAGACAGCTGTTACTACAATTTCTGCCTTTCTTGAAGATAAACATCAGGGGGGTATACGCAGAGCTGTTTAGAGCTATTATCGATCCATGTGAAAAACTTTCCTATATTTCCATGTGATAAAGTCTATTACGGGTAGACGCAAAGGGACATCAAGGCGCGGGTTGGAAAATATTTGGCTGGTGTCAGAAATGGAAGACACGCTATTTCCAGATTCGCTGACCACATACTGGATCAGAAACACACTTTCGACAAGAACGACTCCCAAATTTTACACAGCACAAGTAACCCAAGAATACTGAACTTTCCACATAATCACCCAACACTTCTCTGAACGTGAAATTAACTTTTCCATGCCGCTGCGGTAAAAATCCGCTCCAGCGTTTCTCAACAATGTCAGCACACTCCCATAAGAAACACTAAGCGTTCTGGCGATTTCATTAATTCTGATTCGTCGATTGTCCAGAATCATCTCATTAACGCTGGCAGTGTGCTCGAGAGTATTGGACGTGGATGGTTTTCTTGCCGGTATTCGTCCGTCAAATCTGAGCGCCCATTTTTGAACTGCTGACACCGCTTCCCAATTGCAGGACGAGAAATCACATTATCCCTTAGACTCTGCAAATTTCCTTATGGATTTCAGTGCAATTTAAGCCTTTCGCCCACAAAAAACTGATTGTTCCGCGTATCTTCATCTTGGAACAATTGCTGTATCATGACAACAATACTCTTGTGTACACAGTAAACGCGTGAACACGTTGCAGTTATAGACATACAGGCAACGTCCTTAAAAAAACGGCGAATGATGTCGGCACTCTTCGACCACAGATGGTGCTGAATGTAACTTACTTTTTGATTCACCCTCGTATTATAAGGTTTAACTTCGTTTGTATCACTTTTTAGCATATGGCGGCCGCGCGAGTTCACGCTAGCTTTACTTTTAGGTCAGCGCATCGGCTGCCTTTGGGACGTGCCATTGAAGAATTTGTTTGATAAACGATGACGATGCTATATTTGGATGAAGAAGATGTTGACACATGTAATGTTCCTAACATTATCCAAATCGAGAACGAAGAAACTGCTATGCTAATCATAAATAATATAAAGGAATGGGTTCAAAGTCCATGGACACAAGATGATTAAGTTTTGATCGCTCATTTGATTGGTTATGTTTTGTAAATTTTATAAACTGTTTGATTTATTGTTGATTTTATGAAAAAACATTTTAAATAGAAATATATAAATAATTTTGGAAGTGCTGTTTTAATTTAATAATTTCTAAAAACTTAAAATTGCAAAATATGTGACGTCACACCAGGGGAGAGGGGGTCCAAAAATCATAAAATTCGTGTGACGTAATTTATGGATTTCCCCTAAGGTCAAGAATGACTGTTGCCTTAACGGCCATTTCCCTAGTACCGGGAAGGAGTCCGTCATCCTTGCTATTCCCAATCAGGAGCTAGATTCTGCCCTTCCTGTCAGCTAAAGTCCCAGTAATTTACTGCCAATATTTTCCAAGCGTACTATTCTCAAGAGGTTCAATGATTACTGCGAAGCAAACAACCTTATTTTGTGACGAGCAATTCGGCTTTCGCACAGGTCACTTTCAGCTTCAGGTATGGAGGCTTGTTGCTGATTTGAACGGTCCTCTAAATCTTTCTACTCGTATGTTTGGTGGTTTCGTCTTTCTTGGCGTACAAAAGGTCTCTGATTAAGTTTGGCATGATGGATTTATTTTCAAGATATTTACTTGTGGCTTCCCTGACAACCTAATTGCATTGGTTCGCTCCTTCCTGACAAATAGGAAATTTCGTGTTAAGGTTGGTGACTCCTTGTCTGTTCCTTGCGATGTAAATGCTGGTGTTCCCCAAGCTCTGCCCAGGGGCTAGCCTTGTTCAATTTTTTTTTATTCATGACTTACCTAGGTTTGCAAAGTGCAATCTTTACTTGTTTGCTGACGACGGGTCCGTCATGACTTGGGCACGCAATCCAGGTCACGTCATAAGTCGTCTACAAAAAGCTTTACACCAACGTGAGAGCTGGTTCTCTAAGTGTTGCTTAAGGCTAAATGTTAACAAGTGTAAAGCCATGTTCATCACAACGCAAACGCAAAAACCCTCCAAGGCCTCTCATCCTTTATGGTAGGAAGCTTGAGTGGGTTAAAGAGTTATTACATGTATTCTGGACCACTCTCTCGTTATTTGGGGTCCCTTCAGATTTCGAAGACCCCGTCATATCCTGGATGCCATTTCAGAGAACATTAGCAAAGCCGACTTCCTAACTACTGGATCTCCTAGATCCTAGTTTTTTTGAGTTCGCTGTTCGTCAATCTGCAATGAGGGACTCTTCTCTGGATGACTTAAATGGTTCATCAGGCTTCTTTCCCATTTCAGTGTACCTCTTTGGTTTACTTTTTGGGCGAGCGTGTAAAGTGAGCTAGGGTCCTGGACCACTCGTGCTAATTTTTTTTAGAACACTGATGGATTGGCGATTGTCATAATTTACGATTATTCTGAAAATTTACATAATTGTTTATAAATATGGATTAAATATACGTGAAAAAGTGCTAATGCAATGTGAAAAAAACTAATAATCGCCTATTTTGTGAAACTTGTAGTAATTATTAATTACTAATTAAAAAATGTAATTCTGATTTGTTGGCAAAACTTTTTCTCCTAGTACGCGGATATCAAAGATAATGTGCTTATTATATTATTGGTTAGTATTAAGCGTAATTAATAACTGAATTTCAAAAATTTTCTTGAGTTATTAACTTTCTGGTATTATAAGCCTAACATCTAACGCGCCGTGGACGCGTGTAGGTTGCTGTCTGCTGCGATTTGATGAAAGGACCAGCCTGCCCTCTGAGTCCGATCACCATACCTCTGGTGAAATCGTTTGTTTGTGAAATCGACTTAGATGTTTAAATAACATCATCGTATAATTCAGTAGTAAATCAAGGCTCATTCAATTTTTTTTGATTTTTTTTTAAAACTCGTGCCAATCTTCAAAATAAAAAGATCGTTTGAAACACATAAAACGATTAGTTTAAACAAGGTTAAACCACATGTGCATACAGCGTGGTGCATGTTTTTCAACCACCACGCGGTCGTATTTAACGCACGTTTTTTTCATAAAAACTTTGTGTATAACTAGAAAAAGATATAGGTCTTACCGTGTTAAACGATGAAAGCGTTCATTCAATAGCTTTGAAAAACTTCTTCAAAAAATTTCTAGAAAGTACTTATTTCACACCGCACATGAATTCTGTTAACACACTACAGCAAGCAACTAGAAGCGAATGCTGGATCTACCTTGGTCACGTGATTATCGAGTGTCCCGGCCTCTATTTATAGTCGGTCTTGGTTCGATCGGTGTGATATCAGGGGAGACCGCTGGCCAGGGAAGCACCTGGGTACCTTGCAGGGCATTATCCTGCTGGTAAATGGCATTGGGCACTCGCTGAAGGAAGGGTACTATCACCGGACGCAGCACCTTATCCTTATTATCGTTGGGATGTCAAGGTGCCATCAAAGGAATCAGAAGTGACTTGTTATTGTAGGAGATTACGCCCCAAACCATGATGCCGCATTGTCCCGCAGTGTGCCGTTCCACAGTTACAGCCGGATTGGACTTGTCACCACGTTGGCGCCAAACTTACACGGCGACTGTCATTGCTGAAACAGAAGCGTGACTCGTCTGAGAACACCACCCTCCACCATTCCACTGCCCAAGTGGCTCTTTCTCGACACCATTGCAAACGAAGGCGTCTGTGACGTGGGGTCAGTGGCAGTCTTGACGATAATGGACGATATGAATACAGGGCGCCGGCGACCAATTATCTTAATAATGGTCCTGGACGATATGGGAGTATGTAGGGTGTCCTGAACATGCTGCAAGAAGTCGACGGAAGTCGCTTGGGGGTTCGCCAAACTTGCCGGTGGATGCGTCTATCCACACGCGATGGCATCGCTAGGGCCGCACCGGAACCTCTCAACATGCCACATTCATTTGCTCCATCCATCTTCGCCGTGGACGCGTGTAGGTTGCAGTCTGCTGCAATTCGACGAAAGGACCAACCTGCCCTTCTGAGTCCGATCACCATACCTCTCGTGACAGCACCGGATTTATAGTTTTCCTTAGTATAGGCCACTGACTTTCTGCTGCCCCTACTTTCGTGATCACTTGTAAGTAATGTAAACTAAGACTATTTAGGCCGTAAATAATATGTATTTAACTAGATAAGTAGGCATAGAATGGAATAGTCAAACTAATGAAATCAGCCGCCCCTAGGCCGTGGCCTAGTCGACCTATTGGCAAATCCAGCGCTGTCTCGTGAAAACGTTTGTCTGCTGGAACTGCTTTGGTTGACGATGGCCTGGCATTCTCTTCAACTAACGTTTCCCCAGCAACTAGAAAAAAAAATTGGAAGACGATTTCTGTACAAGACAGAGTACCGGAAGTATTGCCAATTATGCAAATTCCTTCCCTTATATCGCATTCAAATTGCGCAGGAAAGCTGCACAATTCATATCGATTACATATCTCTGTGAGCTGTGTCAACCCTGCAATTTGCATTTTTCTCTGTCCATTCTTTGATTGTGTTTCATTTTCAATGTCACTTTGTGTAGATGTACAATAAGCTTCGACATCCATGAGCTTCGAATCGACGAGAAATCTACTTTTGACAGTTTCTCGTTGACGAGAGATGACGCTGTCATCGAGATTGACGCTACTTGGCTCCCTGTCATTCTTGTATATCTATTATGGTTGGGAAGGAAGATATGCTTGTACGTGTTTAATGAAGACAAAAGAACAAGCAAGGGAAGCGCAAGACAAAGGACGAGGGAAAATATCTGACACACCGTTTGCTGTTCACGTATCGAAATCCTATAGATGTATTAAGAAGAGGCGGCTTAGGAAGACGAAAGTGCCAATATCCCCTGGAAAGTTTCCCACGATCTCCTTGCAATTGATGGGTTGAAATGAGATGTGGGAGAAAATGGGGAGGCTGTCTACCTATGTGAACTTGTCTTGATTTTCTGTGGTAAATTTTTATACACCTTTAGAAAGGGACATAATGCAAGTCTGAACTTTTTGGCAGCCTTCCTCCTGCCTTTTCGGTACCATTAACTATGAATACAGGATCCGCCAAAAAAGTGTATACACACTTTATTACATGTCATCTATAATTTTTTCCGTAACAGTAAAATCGAAAACTTACATCCCAGTATTTTTCCATGAATTGAATGAAGACGATCCCGATAAAAGAAGGCCACAACTCCCAACTAGACATAAGAGATTATTTGATAAGAGTTTGCTGGGAAAATGCATAGGAGCAACTTTTCGCCGTATTGAAAAGTATCTCAGCGTGCATGATAATCACTTTGAACACCTCTCGTAATTATAGAAGTCAAAGAGGACTTATTTTCATCGCTTGATGCCTCTATGAATTTAGTGTTACATCTTTTATATACAGGTAGTTTTTTCTTCGTATACAGTTTTTGACGGACTGTTTTGCATTCTCGTTTGTGCACGATTTTCTTGCTTAATAAGAGTCTTTAAAGACTCGGAAGAAACTCAAATTGTCTTCATATTGATAGAGATATCTCTCTCCCAAAGGGCTGGGTTTTTTTCATTGGGAATGTTAAGCCTAGTACACACAAGTTGTAAATGCTCATTGCGTTACGCTATTCCCTGTTACGAACGTTGCAAACCCGTGTGTGTACACACTTGTTTCGTTACTTGAGGAATGATGAAATTCGTGGAAACGCAGCTGTTAAGAAGGACCCCTTGCTTCGGTCTCCCCCTCCAAAGAGTGTAATCTTTGGTTTGGATCCTACACGATGATATATATCGACGAGTCGTAAGGACTCCTCATTACTGAATTCCATTTTCAGGTTTAAATAAAAATTATATAAATAAAAAACTTACTGAAATGAAAAAAATTGTACACGGAAAAAAGAAAGTGACAGTATTCTGCTATAGTTTAGTCAGAACTGAAGGGTTTGGGCATTGAATTGAAGGTTTTGGGGGTCAGATAGAGCATTCTTGATAGTCCCAATTGCGATCAGAAACGGTCAGAATTTTATAATAGCCTTCTCTCTTTCTTTCGTTTCATTATAAAGAGCATATAATTAATATTTTGGTATTATAGAGAGAATTATGAAAAAAAATTATAGATACTGCCCGAAGATTTTGACGTATATAATACATATTTTAAAACTACGGGTCACTTCTGTAATATTTTATATTCACATAACATAATTATAATTACTATGTTAAGAATGATTTTGAAATATTACATACTTCTTATGATCATTTTCCTTGTTTATATTTAACTAGCTGATAAACTCCGCATTGCTCGGGCTCTTTGTAATATATGTGCTGCAGCACCATGTAATGGGGAGTTAAAGTAAAATGGATAGCATAAAAACCTTCTCCATGAAAAAACACTTGTGTGCCCCACTTTCCTGGGATCGGGTCAAAAGATGTTGGAATTATCGTGTGTAATTATCGATTTTAACGTCCATTTTTATATGCAGGGTGATTCAAATCGTGTGTAAAACAATTTAAGGGGGTATTATAGACGTCAAGGTAAACACAAAAACTCCTATGAACATGGGTCCGAATTTGAACGATAACTGAGATATGAACAGAACAAAAAATGCCGCCGCCAAGATCAACAAGTAAATAACTCAGATGCTGTTAAGCCTAGAATAATGAAATAGTAACTTGTGAGTACTAACCAGCATTTGTTACAATTTTGACTGCGTAACTCGGAAACTTCTCGTTGGAATCCGATCAAATTTTAACGGTATACACAGTCTTATGGCTGTCCTCCACTTTCGCCCCGTCCACTATCGCCCCTTCCAATTTCACCCCTTCCACACTCGCCCCCTGCAAAAATACTTTTAAGATCCATTTTCATAAAAAAGACCCTGTAATTTAATATAGTTGTTATTTTTAATATAATTCGCATCATAATTATTACACAAAACATAAGTACATTAACACATAAGTATATATAATATTTATTAAATCATTTATGTTTCATTCATTTAAAATTCCATGGTTCGCACAGTAGTCGTTAGCCTGATTATTATAGGCCCACGGTTTTCAAACATTTTTGAACAAGTACCACCCCACGAGGACAGTAAACTGAAGTAGCACTGTCAATGAATCGTTAACAAACATTCGTGCTGTTTTGAAGAAAAATCAATCTATAATCGCAATAATTATGACGTTATAGTGATACTACACTAATTACAGAAGCATTTTAAATAAATACAAGGTGTAAAACCACTAGTGGTGGGCGATTCCCGATTCCGAAACTCGATTCCATAATACCAAATAATCAATCAATCTAACTTTTTTTTTATCTGCTTCACAATACATTGTTATAATGTTTCTGCTTCACAACATGTTTGTTATTAGAGACTTTTTGCAACCTCAAACGATATGCGACATACGAAAGGCGAAGTGCGATAGGTGGCATTTTGGTCATGTGATTGCCATGTACCGTTTGGTCATGCCAGGTTTTGTTGAACGAAATACGAAAATTCTAAAAAATTTCGTTGCCACCTTTGGTAACCAAATTTGTCGTCGCGCATGCGTGCTGCGCGCAACCTTCACGATCTGACAGCAAGTTCCTCGCATTAAGCAACATGGCGTCCGACGAGGAAACTGCTTCGCAGTTATATTTAGATATACTGTATTATAGAATATAATAGCTTTTAACATTTATACTGATTGCTCACAACGGGTATCTCCTTAGATTCGCCACATATTGATGAATGTTGATGTCATACATCCAATGATGATTCCACTATATGCAGATGGTGTTTCTCCGTGTAGTGAGTTGAGTGGGATCCTCAGAGTATTGTGCTCCAACTGGCCTAGGTTGGCAGGTCAACAGCGACACCTGACACCCTCTCCACCTCAATAAACCATCTACTCTCAATCGGACTTCATTATTGTCCCTCTATTCATTTCATTTATGATGAGCCTGCACGAGCCCTGATTTGGAAGGAGAGGCCACCAGACCGATTAACATGCTGCGGGAGTTTCGTAACAGCCTTACGAATCGTGGACAACCTCCCTCCAATGTCAAGAGCGGAGCGCACTCCCTCCTGCTATCTCCTTGGCAGACTCATAAAGTCCGTTTTTTGGCTTTCGTTTATATAGGAAACGCCGTTTCCGGGCATCACTCCCTTTCACATTTAACATCTACCCAGTCTATGTTTATTCATATTATCATCATCAATTCAGCATTCAATTGAAATTCATCTTAGAAACTATCCCCATATTTATTTCATACTGCTACATGTCAAATAATCCAAAGACAAAAGTTAGCATAACATAACACCAGACCGATAAACTTCTCCTACACTATTACAGCACCTCTCCTCCTGTTAACTCACAACTATCTACTTAGATTTCTGTCCTTTTTTAGAATTCACAATTCTGTACACAATATTAGTTCCTATCTCTAGAATTCTTATAAATTTGTATTCCCAATACTAATTTATCCAATACTCGCAAATATTTCAGCTTACCAGATTTTCAGGATGCCAAGTACGGACTTTCAGCAAGCACAGGCATAGCAGAGGGGGGAGACATTGAAGATGATATTGCGCATGATATTTGTACATCATTTTGTTACAAAACAAATTGTTGTGAATATTTTGTAGATTCATGAATAGCTTTTAACAACTTGTCATTCTCAAGAAGCATATCATAATATTGTTTACCTGTGAGAAAGGTCGTTCCACATGTGCATTTGTGCCGGGAAGGCTGAATGAAAACTCGAGCAGTAGCTGCAAATTTACAGAAGGTCCATCATTTGCTTTGAAATGTTGAAATATTTGCACCCATTTTTTGATCCACAGAAATGTTTTGTGAGTTCTATTCTTCCAGCTTAGCAGGTGACAACAATTGTTTCACTGTAAGTTAGCTTATCAAAGAGATCGACATCAACAATTTTCCCTGAGAAGATTTCATTTACATAAGTGAAATTATTTTCTTCGTTGTTCCAGGGAGGGACTAGTTTTAAATTCACCCAAGAAAATTTTTCAAAATCTTCAAAGTGAGCAGACCGACGCTGCAAATATGTTACACATGTACTATAGAACGCAAAAGTGGGTTTTTTTCTGTCTCTCTTTCATTTATTTCACCTGCTTCTTTCAAATCTCGCAACTTATGACGAATAATGAGTGGAACAAATTTTTGTTCTAACCTTTCCTGACATTTGACCAAAAGGTTCTTCAATTGCTCAGCTACTTCAAACAATGTATAAGGGTCGTACAAATGAAAACGAAAATTATTTATTTTATCCAAAGTGTATACAAGGAATTTAAAAATATTCTCCAAATGCGTTAAGGCATTTATCCCACTGTGTAACAAGGCGTTTAATTCCTTTATGGAAGAGGTCTTTCGGTTGCGTGTGGAACCATTTCAAAACGTCTTCCTCACTTATCGTCCGACTGAAAGCTTCGGTCTTTCAGATGTTACTTGAGATCCCCAAGCACGTGAAAGTCACATGGGGATAAGTGAGGGCTGTAAGCTGGATGCTGCATTGCTTCCCAGTTGAACCTTTTGATGAGGTCTACCGTTGCTTTCGAGGTATGAGGACGCGCGTTGTCCTGGAGAAGAAGCACTCCTTCTGTAAGAAGTCCAGGACGCTTGCATTTGATAGTCGCGCGCAGTGCCTTCAATGTTTTCCCATATCGTGCTGCGTTAACTGTGGTGCCTTTTTCAAGAAAGTCCAGTAAAACCGGGCCTTTGCGATCAAAAAACACGGTTAACATCTCCTTCCCCGTGCTGTTTGCGATTAATGCTCTCTATTCCTGTTTCGTTGACTCCATTTTGTTGTTTGGACGAAGCGATCACTCGCAGAGCTTCGAAGCGCGAGCTATCGTTCTTTCTCACGTGATGCAACACTTCCAACCTATTGTTCAATTTACACGTGGGGTTTCGCAGTTGTTGAAAACAAAAACTTACGATCCTACACGTCGTCTTTTTTTCCCCATACAAATTTTCGTTTTCATTTGTACGACCCTTATATTCTGTGACTTTCAATCTTTTTGACAATTGCCTGAAACATAGCAGCTTGGTTGTGTAGGAAATACAACCATATCTCTGCAGTTGGATTTTCAAAAAAACTGTTCGAGCAATGTTGGGCATCTATAATGCGATAAAAATAACTCTTCAAAACAGAGAATATTGCCAAGATCATCTCTGTAGCTCCTAGCATTGCCAAGCATCTAGTATTACTACATCCAAGAAGGCGTTGATATTCAAATCAAGTGATATTCGAATCAAGTGATTCCACCCTGACTGTGAATATATAAAAATAAGAGTATATCTTGTTGAAAATTGATTCCACATCCGCAGGTAAGCAATCTGCTGCATTAAGCTAACGATGAATAAGTGGCTTACTTAACGAGAAATGTTCCGCACGATGGCGCTGAACCGCTGAAGTTATTCATTCCGCTAACCTTTGCGAGCAAGCAAATCGTTGCTGTGGAAAGTACGGACAAGACGGACAACAAGTGGAAAGTACAGACAAATACGGACGCACTGATTAGTACGGACAAGGGGGTTGAAAATACAAACTATCTGTACTAAATACGGGCGTCTGGTAAGCTTAAAATATTCAAAAGACCAAGTCTTTTCAAAAACTAACTTTACATAATCAACACGTGAAAACGTCACAACATTACTTTAAAAATGGGTCACATGATGAGGTTGAAGATAAAAATATCTTCAGAGATGAAGTTAGATTATTTTTCCACCGTACTTAATTTTTCTGCATTTGTAAATCGAAAACTTGCCAACTTTTACGTTTTACACGTAAAATTTACGCTTTTAATACCATTTTACGCTTTTACGCTTTATATAAAGGATTTTATGTTTTTCCATAATTTCCCAGTTGGTGAAATGTTGAACTCCTCTCCTACACGAGTAGGCGATGGAACACATTATTACGGAAATTAAATTTTTAAAGTAGGACTATTTTTTCCATCATGAAGGGCGTGCCTTCGAGATTTTAGGCTTCTGCATCACGTATCATTTCAATGTTTTCCTTCGTGTCAGAAGTTTAACTTTTTAACGTTGGAGGGGATCATCAGGGAAATCCTATGGAGAATTCAAGGTAAAAGTTGGATGGATGGATTTTCAGCCCGCATCTTCTCTTTTATCCAGGATGAAAGGGTGATGGTGAAATAGACAAACAAACATACATGCCCCCGGTGGGATTCGAACCCTCGACTCGCTGGTTTACGAGAGCAGCAAGACCTGCACCTCAACGCTCTCGGTGACCGAGCCGGCTATGGCAAATTTTAAGTTGGATAAAGTAGATCAGGACGAGAGCATCATGTAATTCTTTATCCCTGAAGAGCACCAAACTAGCCATAGAGAAAAACAACTAGCGGTCAAAAATAGAAAATGCCTAGATACGTGATTTCAAGCCCCATGCGGAGGCCTAATATCTCGAAGGCCACGCTAAAGAACGCGAAATACTTAAGTTTTAACCTTGAGTGAAATTGTTGATAAAATAAAATATTTCAAACTTTCAGAGAGAATTATTAAAAACAATTTCTGTTCATATCTTCATCACGGAAGGGTGAAAAATTTGCTGTCTGTAAAGTGTGCAAATGTGACTTCAACATATCATATGGTGGGAAAAATGCGATTACGAACCATGCCATAGGCCTAATTATACGATTATAAAAATTTGCATAGGCCTAACTATAACGTGAAGGATTTTACTCTTTTTATTTTCTGCAAGTTGGCAGGTATGCTAAAACGTTTAGATTTGTAACGAAAGATTCCACTTCACTTGGCAAGATCGACGGCTAATGTTCCCTGGCCGCCATTTGCGAGTGACATTATAGTGACGTAAAAATAGCTGAGAAATTCTGATTGATTCCCTATTTTTTATAACTACGTAGATTTTGTTAGGCTGATGACTTTTCCGGTAAAATTATAGTCACTGCCGCAAGTGGAGTATCAGCACATCCACTGGAGGATGAGGTCTCCTGTAAATTTTTCCTCCACCAGAAAGCTTGGTTAATTTGAATGGAAAATTTGAAAGTTGCGTACAAGACTGTTCTAGTTTTCATGAGTTTTCCTGTTCTGTACTAGAATAGGAGGTATCGCGATATGTGGCTTCCTGCCTACAATGCTCAAGCTCTGGACAAGCGCAATACAAATTTTTTCTCCTTCCTGTGGGCAGAGTGTCTCTTCGTACTAAATCCAAAAAAAAGTGTTCAGTAAGTGGAGGGAATGGATAAAAAATGACGTTTTATCTATGGATACATGACTGTTTTTTCTAGTATCCGAGTTATATACAAGAGCAACAAGCTGAAAATTTGGCATACTTCAAATCTAATAACAGAACAGCATGTTCTTTTCCTCCATTTTGAAATTCTGTCCACAATTACGTCACTAAGTTAGTAACTGCACACGGCGCATGCGCTGCGCATCTACAGTGTGCTCTCCGGAATGGGTTACACAGGGAAGCCGCATATCGCGAGACCTCCTATTGTTGTTAGATAGTTCTTAATGATGGCGATGAATAGCAACTTTTTATTTCCTTTGCCCTCAAGACCCTGGGCGGCCGACAGCTATTTGATCCACTTCTGCTTTAATGACTTCATTTATACAGCGTGTTGCATAAATCCCTCCGGATTTCGAAGATCAGTACAGTAGCTCATGGATTGAATCACGTACACGGAAAGGGGGCATGTCAGTCAAATTTTTTGCCTGCCTCTGGAAACCACACACGGAAACCGCGGTGTCCACGAAATTATCAAACAGACTGTACACTACATGATCAAAGGAGTTGGGACACCCCTGTGAACACCTGGGGTGTTTCTCCTGGACTGGACTGGGCCCGTACATCAAGGTGTACGGAACCCTCAATGCTGATGGCTACAGGACCATTCTGGATGACGGGGCACTTCCAGCGCTGTGGGAACACTTCGGTGACGGGCCGTTCCTGTTCCAGCACGACAATGTGCCTTGCCACAAAGCAAGATCCATATCCGACTGGTTTGACGAGATGCGGATTGACGGCCCGCCCAGAGTCCTGATCTCAACCCCATCGAATATCTTTGGGACGAATTGGAACGATGTGTCAGATCCAGGATGGTTCGCCCTACATCTGTCCAGGAACTGACCACGACACTCCTCGAGGAATGAAGGTCAACACCTGTGGACACATACCGTAAACTTGTGGACAGTATGCGATGTAGGGTGGAGGCAGTGATAGCAGCTCGGGGTCGTCCTACACACTACTGATTGAAGCTTTTTGCGGCTTTACGGTAGAGCAACAGGTGTCCCAACTCCTTTGATCATGTAGTGTATATCCATTGATATTTATCGAATTGAATAAATAACTCATATAAGATGGCACATTTTTAACGTTTTTAATAATAATCCATGAGCGTAATATTTGGAGGGAAAGTCTTTTATTCACATTTCAGTGGGTTTAATATTAATAATAAACGTTAATTAGATTAATGAAAATCGTTTTATTTCTTAATCACCCATTTGAATATTGCACTAAAATTCTGCTTACAAATGTCGTATCTCTGTCTCGGTTTTTATTATTTTATTTTTTTATTTTATTTTTTTTTAAATCCTTATCCTCGTAAGAAATGATTTTTCCCATCTAATTATTTTCCCGAGAGGAAGAACGACATTATAATGCTAATAACCTTTAACTTCTTCCTCGTTGGTAAATAAAATTTTGAAGTATTACCGTTGTTATTTAGTCCACCCTCTTGCTTTTATTTAATGTATGATATAGGTTGTTGCCGAATGCCTATTTTTATTTTTTTATATCCTCTCGTTTTTTTTAATATACAAGGGTTCGTTTGAATTTAGGTAAATAACACCCGAGTGTTGCTCCTCCTCCGTCATTAGGGCCAAGCCAAGTCGTTTACGAAGGGAAAAGTGCCCTGAGCAACCCGGAGAGGAAAGATAAAAAGCTTTCAAGATCCGAAACCAGTAGTTAAAGATGATTATCTTCTCAAGATAATGTGGAAAAAAATTACACGTAATTGAGATGAAACTTTTTCACGTGAGGAAATATATACGATTATATAAATAGTGCTCACAAAGAAGGAAAGACAAACCCACATAAAATCATAATGAAGTTAATTCGTTATTTTTATATATAAATATCTTAAGCCCCAACGAACTAGAAAGAAGTTTTTGAAGATTTCTAGCGACAAGGTATAAAACTAAATCATTATTACAGTTGATGAGATTTATTTGAGGTAAACATTTTATTTTGTTTTTAATATTAGCAGCGAAATTCATTCACGTGCTGGATTTGCTTAACGGGGTGCTTCATAAGTCTTTTCATTTTAGCATTAAAATTATTTGTGGGAAAAAATATGAGGGACGATGGGATAACAACTTTCTCTTTCATCGTCGCTTTAGAAACCCATTTTTCACTGTATCGAGAAAGAAAGAGGCCACGAAACGGCTTTCGCCAGGAAATGAACACTAAAACTTTCAAGTCACATGTTTGCAGTTTGCCCTTTCAGGTCATAGGTTTATTTCTGTTGAATATTTGGTTTGCATAGCACAAAGGACAATCATTTTTAACCACACGTTCTAAGTGACACCATGAGGGAATATACGAGAAAGTCTAGGACAGGGTAATTGAATATTTCTATTAAGGGCTGGGTAATTTCGGAGTGAGCTTCTCTTTTTACGTTTTTTCCTTTTACTTCTTTTTTTGCATTATATTTAATAAATGCAAGGGGTATTTAAGTTTACGCCGTCTTCAGGATTTGACATTCGAAACGGACGTTGTTTGTGTGGTTTAACTGGAAGTGGTAAAAGTTAAGAGGATGGATGGGAGAGGTGGTTTCTGGGCATCTGGTTAGCGCGGAGAGTACTGGACACAAATACACTCAATGGAAATTTGTGCTGGTTTAGGATTAATTTTGCATTGTAGTTTAAGCTTAGTATTACTCCCTCTGTCCGAAAATATGATTTACATTATCAATACAAAAACGTTGAAATATATACCATATTTTCGGAGAAAGGAAGTTTAATAAATTTTCATTGGTTTGTATCTGAATTTAAAAGAATTCTCATTGAGAAAGTGAAATTACTTTATATAATGTCTTTAAAAAATTATACAGGGCGTTTCAAATACAGTGTAACGGTGGAATAGCTGGAGAAATAGATATTGGATCGAAAAAAACAAAATTAGCGGGGGGGGGGGGGACTTTGAAATGTTAAATAGGAACCTCCATTTATAGTGGTATTTTCAGATTGTATACAACATTTCAGAAATGTTTCATTCTTGGTGTTTCTTTCAATTGATCAAACCGTTTAGGAGATAGAGGCACTGAAATTGTGGAACTTTCAAAGTTTTGAACCCAATTTTATCGATGAAGACAGAGATAGAGGATGGGTCTTAGAGCTATTCCTATTCTACTTTTTGATGTTCTTTAAGAATCCAAGATCAGAATTTCAAATATCTAAAAGAAAATTATACAGACGTACATTATCTCTGTTTTTGTGCTAAAACATTTTGGATTCATTAAAATAGGGCTCCTATTTAAGATTTCAAAGTTTCCCCATTCCCTATCCTCGGGGGATGGGGTTGGAGGATCGACTTTTGTATCATTGGATAGCTTTTTGAAAAATAATTAATACTTGTTAAATATTTGTTTATTCGATCCGATGTGTATTTCTCCAGACATTTCACTGTTAACTTTATTTGAAATACCCTGTATATTTACTTGTTAGAATCTATTCTTTCTCTTATCCTTCATCCTTAAATCGAAAAAATAAAAACTATTTTGATATTATTATTATTATTCCTTTTATCATCTGTTCTTTTATAATATGACAACAGGAATCACAGCACATTTCATTTCTCATCCTCTCACTTTTTCAAGTCTCCCGTGGTGCAGTTGACACTTGATAATTCCTCTCTCCTCTGCTCTCCCCACTCTCGTTTTTCTCTTTTGTGACCCCAGAAACACTAACCACATGTTACGCGATTGAGTCTGGAAGCAACACTATCCGTTGCAGAGCCCAGAAAATTTTAATTTGAAACATGCCAAGATCATGTTCGCGACAACACAACACGCCCATTCCCTCTCTCTCTCTCTCTCCCTTCCCTCTGTCACCTAATGGAAGACGTGTTTTGTTCGTTTTCTCTTCCTCCTCCTCCTATTCTCTCTCTTCTGATAGAATGAGCTTTTAAAATTCATTTGCAAAAATATTGAATAACTGTAGAACAATGACAATTTATGCATATGATGGATGGGCCATATCGGTATTTTTATACAAAGATGTATCATTAAAATCGGTTTGATTTTATTTCTAGTTGGGACTTGGCTCTGCATAAAATCGATTAGATTTTCGATGTTTTGGAAAACAGCTGCGGCATTTGTACTATTGTTTGTGTAATGTCCTTCGCATTCATGAGTTTTTTGTAAGTTTTATTTTTTTGACGCTTTTGTCGATCAAATTTCGCACTTAGAAAAATATTGAATACGTGTAGTTTTCCAAATAGACTTTTCGAATCAGGAAAGTAATTTTGGGAATCTATTCAAGCCGTTTATGAAAAATGGAAGTCTGATGAGACAACCTAAAGGTTTCATATCAATTTGCAAAATAAGTCTACGACGTCATAAGCACAAATCCAAAGCCAACTAGAAAGACAGGCCGGGGCACTAAAAAGTCACATGACTAAAGTAGATGTATCAACAATCCAATCTTCATTGTTTCCAACAAACCAAAAAACACTGATTGTTGAAATCCAAGATGGAAACAATGAAGATTGATTTGTTGCTAGGTCTACTTTGGTCATGTGACTTTTAGTGCCCAGGCCTGTCTTTCTCGTTGGCTGTACACAAATACGAAGCCTACGAGATAACAAGGCCTGGAAGCGGAAAAGTCACCTGACCATCGGGGTGCTAGCAACAATCCAACCTTCATTGTTTCCAACAAATGCAAAAACACTGATTGTTAACGTCCAAGATGGAGACAATGAAGGTTGGATTGTTGTTAGCACTCCGATGGTCAGGTGACTTTTGAGTGCCCGGGCAACACCAGCTAGACATAAGGCCTGATAACGGAAAAGCCATACATTGTTACAGCATCATTTGTCGACCATTGATAATCCTTTTTCTACCAATAATAAGCCCTAAATTTGGTCGACTAACGATGATGTAACAATGTATGACGTTTCCGTTATCAGACCTTCTAGGAGGTATTGGCCCACGTCTGTCTGTGGTTGGTCTCAGAAGGTGCTATTACAGAAATACAGGGTGTTCAAAATGTTTTAGGCAAATTTTAATCATTATATAAAAAAACTATTACAGATAGAGACAAATGGTTTTCAACAATTTGTTTATCAACTCAAAAAGTTTTTGTGATGCAACATTATAACGCTAGGTGTCGCCGCATTTTCCTTCCTGTGACAGTTTCCGGAAAATGGCGACTAGTGTAGAGAAAGCACAATGTGTGGCATGGTTTATTTGAATGGTCCAGCGGTAACACGATCTCCCTTAGAAGAAGGCATGGTTTATTAAGATTGAATCGGGAACACAAACTCAAAGGAATTCTAGGACATAGTATGGAAAGACCCCACCAACTCCAGACCAAATTGCGAAATAGCATGAACAGTCCATGACCACTACAACTCAAAATCCCCATGAAGTTCTTGGAGTCGAGCGTGACAGCCTAAAGGTCGTGTGGGACGGGCTTTTACATGATCGAGTTATTGGCCCATTTTTTTCATCGAGCTTCATCGTTAACTCCACCAACTACCTTGACATGCTTGAAAAATACGCATTTCCACAACTTGCGGACGACCAACCAAATGTTTTCTTCCAACAAGATGGTGCCTCTCCACAGTCCAATATGCGCTTATTGCTGAATTCCCTCAGTGAGATGGGCCTTTGTTGTGGCCACCTCGTTCACCTGACCTGACATTTATGGAATTTTTCCCGTGGAGTTTTCTTAAGGACCAAGTGTACAATACAAAAGTCAAATGTGTGGCGGATTTGAAGTCCCGCATTGCTTCTGCAGTTAGTTTGGTAGATGAGGCGATGCTGGCTAGAACAAGGGCAGAGGTTGGATGTCGTTTGTGCAACAAATGGTGACCATATTGAACTTTACTAATATACCAAAAAAAAACTTTTTGAGTTGACAAACAAACTGTGTGTGTGTGAAAACCATTTGTCTCTATCTGTAATAGTTTTTTTTATATAATGTTTAAAAGTTGTCTAAAACATTTTGGAATACCCTGTAAGTTAAACGTCACAATCTGCTTCAGCGCCTAAAACGTCATGTTCAGGCCTAATATTTTCTAGAAGGCCATGCATGGATGCGGAAAAGTCCCCTGACCATCGGGGAGCAATAGTTCATCCAGCCTTAGTTTGCGCGAAATGTGATGACCGTTTCAATTGTTTAACATTGTTACAACAAATATTAAATAATACATAACATGCCCATCACATTTCGCGCAAACTAAGTCTGGATCTACACGGCCTAAAAAGAAAGCCTGTGCACTGAAAATTCCTACATTGTTACATCATCATAAAAAGGCATTGTTAATCGCATTTCTACTAATAATTAGCGATAAATTATGAGTTCTTATGATCATGTAGCAGTGTATGAATTTTCAGTGCACAGGCTTTCTTTCTAGGAGGTGTTGGCTGGATGGATTGTAGCCAACGCCACCTAAAAAACAAAGCCTGCTCATGATGATTGCGTCACCAAAAGAGGGCTGAGAATCCAACTTTCATTGTTAGAACAAACGAAAAAACACGGATTACAACAGGCTTCTACCGCCAGATAGAAACTTTACTTTTATTTTCAGTTTCAATGAAAAACCTCTATCACAGGTCACGGTCGGCCCTAGTGAGATCTGTTTTCCTTAGCTTCTCGAAACAATGGAAAATGGCGGAAGCTCGATGACCATTTATATCTATAGACCATGACTATAGCAACAATCCAACCGTGATTGCTTCCAACAAACGGAAAAAACTGATTGTTAAAATCCCAGATGGAGACAATGAAGGTTGGTTTCTTGCTCAGACTTCGATGGTCAGGTGACTTTTAAGTACCAGTGCCTCTTTCTCGTTAGCCTCGGCACAAATAACAGGTAAGGGTGAAAACGTAGATTTTCTTGATGTTTTTATATTCTGTCATGATATTGTGACATATCGTTTCCTGGACGTCTTCGATTCGAACGATAGCAGTAGCATGGTTTACCGAATCAAAGGCATGGAGGGCTATATACAAGCTGGAAGCAACAACTCTTGGAATGTTGTTTATTAAGTATTTATATATTTATATGCACTCCCTAGGAGTATTACAACATAATATCATCACTTATCTAAGTTTACCGTCAAGATCACAGTAATCACAGATTATGAAAGTTAAAAGTTTTTACGATTTTAAAATTTATGATTATAGAACATGTGTGCAATTGAGGATACATTTAGAACGAGAACAAACAAAAAGGCAGCTTTTCACTTAAGATGGCAAGTCACTCCATTAAATGTATTGTAAGGATAACCTGCATCTCTTGACAATTGTACCCTTTCATATGAGATGTGAGGAAGGCTGGATTAGTTTTTCCGCCATATCCGAAGCAACCCTACATTATTAAGAATGCCCCTCCTTGTTGCCTCTTGAAGAAGACTTGCTCCACTTCCTGAAGATCGTGCCAGTAGTATGCCTATCTGGTCCATGTAGGTTGAACTTTTTTTCACCCGAGAAGATGACTTGGTGCCATTTTTCCACCCATTTGCTGTAATTTCTGGCCGAGGAACATCTTCTGTTTTTGTGTGCTTGTGTAAGCTTTGGTCCACTCCTGTCCTTCTTGTACTTAAGCAGGTTGCTGCATGAAACAACTCTACTCACTGCGACCTTAGGGTTACGTTCCAACTGTCCGAGAGATAACTTGTTGCCTTTCAGCTTTCTAATAATTAGTCTCTTCTGCCTTTTAGAAAGTTTCTGTGGTCTGGTATTTGACTTTTTCTTTTTGTAATCACCACCGAGTCGTACAATGTTGCTCACTTTCGGAGATCGGCCAATCTTGTTGACTATGGCCCTGTTGGTCAGGTTCTGGTTCTTGTAGGCTGCAATAAGGCTCATTTCGCTTCGGTCAATACCTTACCACGGCCCATGCTGCTCTGATTATCTGGACAGTTGATATGGTCAAGCACCTGTCACAAGCTGATTACTATTAGTTCCGCTAACAACACTAAGCAAGGCAAAGAGTTTACTAGATTCAACACCCCAAGAGCAATTTAAGTACTGGGAATTTTCAAGTGGTGAGGTTAGATTTATGGGATATCAGATTTCCCCCTGAATTTTGTTCAGATTTTTCTCTGTTTGGTTTGATATAAGATATCCAATTTGGTGTGTACTACAACTAATTTCTCTGTAAATAAATCAATGACATGAACAGTTCATTTGATTTTATTTTTATGAATTTCCACGTTGCGTGGAATAGGGTTTTCCTTGTGGTTTTTCTTTTAGTTTCCATGAATAGGTAGTTAAATTTTATGCCCATTTTGGATTACGCGCCTAAATGTTCTGTCCATTTTGGGACGCGGCTTACATGTTCATAAAATATTGAATTTTCTTCTTTTCCGATTGATTTATCATCTCTGATGATTGAACTTGCTTCTGGAGAGAACGCAACAGACGAAATAATCCAGCTTTTGTGGAGGAAAGATCTCATTATGACGCAGGTGCTTGATGGCAGACATAAGTATAGGCAGGGTTATGAACTTGTATGTCATCCGAAATTGCCTAGGAATTTGCAGTCAGAGGAATTACCTAGGCAGTCCAGCCCTCAAACAGTTCAGAGGAATAGATGCGAGATTCGATGATGCACGTTAACTGTCAGTGTTTTGCAATTTCAAGAATTTTGAGTAACATGCTTCAAGATTTGGAAATCTTACGTATGTGGTGTTTCTTTTCTTAAATACATGCTTAGCCATTTACTGCTTCATAGTACATATTCGTACCTTCCAAATATGTACTATGAACCAGTAAAGGGTTAGTGGACGACACCTCTATTGATTCTTAGTCAACTGATAACTCTCCTAAAGGAGAGAGAATATTTTCCCATGGCCTTTTTATAGATGTGCAGTGGTCTTTTGGCTTTCATAGGGACCTCACAGAATAAGATCAGTTGCCACCTTCAAAAAAATGTTTATCCTATTTATTTCGAATAAATCATATCGCATACCCTCTCACCAATGTGATTATATTCCATTACCATTCGCTAATGTTTGCTTTTCCTCCTTACAAAATCTCTTACTTCCCTAATTATTTTGAGTAATGTGTCAATTCCTAAATGTCCATTTCCCAATTCAAATCGGTTTTGAGATATTATGGATCTGAGAATTTATTAGTGCCGTCTGTTCTTTGCATTGAAGCACCACGTCAAGGCTATTTGGCGGCCACAAGATGTGAAAAGTTTTTCAAAAGCAAGCACGCTCAGAAATTCTGATAATGCTTAAACAAGATCGTCAGTTTGCGTTACCATATTTGCATTTACGATTTTCTAGCCTAGCCTAATCTTGCTGTACTGATGTTCACGGTGCCCTAGATGATAGAGGTGACGCTAGATACTCGATGTGTCCTTGGTTTGAGTGCTGGCCGCAGGATATTTCCTTTCGTTTTTCTTAATATGTTTAAAGGGAATCGTAGTTTTTAAACCCTGAAGAAGGCGAGAATTAATAATTGTTGTAAATTAAATTAACGTAATAATTAATCCGAACACAGTATATACATTCTTTAATTATCTTTTCAATAAAATAAAATAATTTCGTTACCCACAAGTAAAAAAAAAGAAAAGAAATCAATATTAATCTTTTACATTAAAAATAAAATGACCGGTGTGGGCTTTATTGGAAGGCCAACATCTATTTCCTGCTTTGAAATAATTTCAATTACATGAAACACAAACAAATTGCAGTTCTGGCACTATTTCATCTAGTTGCAAAAATTGGCAAACCATCAATGCCAATTACATGATTATATAATTTTTTATATAAAAGTCTTATATTTCCGCTAGAACTGGTATAACGACAAACCGCTCAAGAAGGCGGCAACGCAGCTCCGTTAAAGGGTTCAAACCGTAAGGGACAACTAGAATAGGGAGTGCAAGTGACTACGTCACAGCTGACGTCATTTCCGCGATGAACGGGCCGAGAGCCTAGGAAATGGGATCGCTGGTTCCAAACATTGGAACCACGCAATATACGTACTAGTAACGTTGAAACGGGCGGCCAGTAAAAATGACATCTCTTAAATTATTATGTTAATTTATGTAATTGATACTATTATTAAGTCATTTAATCCCATTATATAATTTATACATTAATATTAGAACGCTTTTTAATCACTTTTAATCACTTAACAAAAGAATGCCATCAATCGCGGATCTTTCTTTCTTTGGGAAAACGATAGATGTCTAAATCGCTGTTTTGGCTCCTTCTTGAGCAATGAGGAACTAAAAAATTTCTCATCTTAAATGTGTTATAAACACTGGGCTTATACAAAACGATTTTCTTCCATCCCTACGTTGGAACCATGTTAAATCCCGAAGCGAGAAGACTTGTTTGGAACCAAATCGAGTCACGTGACTGAAGAATTCCAAGGACTGACGTCACACTTGCCCTCCCTATAGAATTAAAGAAAAATAATATCTATTAGAAGCACATAATTTACAGCGGGCGGTGGCAATTTATGAATGCGAAAGAGCACAGCAACTAGGACAGAAAAGATGTTTCTTATGAGAAATACGTTAGCCTACCTTAATGTGGGAAGACGGCACCTAGTCCCTCCTGGATGAACGCTTGACATCCCCAGGGCATTATTACATCCGCTGAGGCATGACGTCCGAATTCTGACGAGAACAGCTCCTTCACCAAGCTTGGGTTAACTTGCAGGGGCAAATTCTGCAGGAAGACTATCCCATGAAGTAGGTCAGCTCCAGATGACGGGATGAGGCCTACGGGCATTGGAAAACCAACGTTGACCACTATGTTGTAGACGCCACCGAGACGGACAATGAGCTTAGCTGGGCGAACTATCCAGTTCTATGAAGTGCTTTGTGACGAGGGCTCGTTGACGAAAATAACTAGCTGCTTGAAACGGCTATGTTGTTAGTTGAATCTTCTAACACCTTCCTACGAAACGATTCTCTGGAAGTAGCTGCAGAAGCAAAACTATCGCAGGCTGAGGTCAAAAACTCTTACTGGTTAGAAGAGTTAGCGTTTGGTCGGTCAGAAATCCCGGTGTGAAAACTGTGACGTCACTTTAACGCGCTTGTTCACTTTAACAGCCTAATCGGTTGGTCTAACCGTCCTCACCGAGAAAAAGACGGTTAGCCCAGTGAGAAATTACGTCATCATTCTCTCACTGGTGAGGGTTTTGACCATAGGCAAAGTTAATGTCAATCTGATTTTCGCGTACAAATGAGGAAATGGCGATTCTTTAATACAACAGTCTGCCAATGGCTTTGTGATTACAGGTGGCAAATACGCTACTACTTACGACGTTATCCTTAGCTGTATTACTCAGCTGCAAAATACTCATTGCCGTAGAGGAATATTTAGGCCCACATAAACATAGGTCTGGAAATGCATCCTTACAGAGATAATGCAACTTGTACGAGGTAGGAATGGATGTGCGTTACCTGGACGGCAATGGTAGGGTCCATGTAAATTAGGATCTAAACATGTAAATTGTTCGTGTTCTCTCCTTTCTGTTCAAATTCCCGCTCACGTCTCTCACAAACTTTCCTTACTTCCTTTCTCTTTTCCGCTTTCCATTTGCGCCACCGCCACACTTCCGCTTTAAATATTCACGAGGCTTTGTCTTACCAAGGCTTTTTAACCGACTTCAAAAAAGGTTATCAGTTCGACTCGTGTGTATGTAATATTCCTGGAATTGCACAATATTTATGTATGTTAGTCTATATGGGCTTCTAAACAAGTGTGCCAAATTTCATGAAAATGTATATATACTCTACATGATCAAAGGAATTGTGACACCTGTTGCTCTACGGTAAAGCCGCAAAAAGTTTCAATCAGTAGTGTGTAGGACCACCCCGAGCTGCTATCACTGCCTCCACCCTAAATGGCATACTGTCCACAAGTTTACGGTATGTGTCCACAAGTACTGACCTCCATTCCTCGAGGAGTGTCGTGGTCAGTTGCTGGACAGAAGTAGGGCGAACCATCGTTCCAATTCGTCCCAAAGATGTTCGATGGGGTTGAGATCAGGACTCTGGGCGGGCCAATCCAGTTCTTCAACCCGCATCTCGTCAAACCAGTCGGATATGGATCTTGCTTTGTGGCAAGGCGCATTGTCGTGCTGGAAGAGGAACGGCTCGTCACCGAAGTGTTCCCACAGCGCTGGAAGTGCCTCGTTATCCAGAATGGACCTGTAGCCATCAGCATTGAGGTTTCCGTCCACCTTGATGAGCGGGCCCAGTCCAGTCCAGGAGAAACACCCAAGGAACTACAGGACGGAGTGTATAGCAAATAGTCGGGCCATGCAATTTTAATTCACTGCCGGCTAGAAATCTACATAGAAAAAGGTATGTATCAAAACCAATCCACAATCTGCTTTGATTCACATACAGTAAGCAATCCTACGTCTCAGTTTCAAGACACTTATCCGTTCTGTGTGTTCTCACACCAAGATGGCGTCCGACGTTCCAAAATATCCAAAATCTTCCGAGTCCTAATTTCGCAAAAACTCCATGAATTATCCAAGGCTTCGAATATAATCTGATACGAATAGTCTTCTCTTATTCGTTATCCATGAAGCAAAAAGCTGTTGCAACAAAATCTGGTCTGCAAACTAGGCCAAAGGGCTATATCCAACTACTACCGCTCTGTCCAGAGAATAACTGCCGACCTAACCACTCCCTGCCCAGAGAGTAACTGCCAAAAAATAAACAATATCACTTGTTACGTAAAAGGATGACGAAATACAAGACAATCAAGCAAAACCTTTGTTAAATAGACAAGAAAGTGATATAATAAAAAAAATTACAAAATTTACTATTATTAAAAAAAATTTTTTTTTGTCCGCAAAAAGCGCATTGTTGCATGAATTGTTGCATGAAGACGAGTTTCGCCACGGTTTATAGAGAGTTCCCGCCCTACCGGGAGCTAGAAACTTTAGCTTCATTTTAACAATGGAGCTCGATGACCATGAATATCTATAGACGGTGGTTTTACGTGGTAAATTTTGAATGTAGCCATTGGTTTTGGTCATAGCAATGGTTATAACTTGCTGATTATTGGCGAAAAAACGAATGATTATGCTTATATCATCCAACTATAAATAAAGGAGAACATCGTAGCCCACGTGAAAGACAGGCCCTGGCGCGATAGATAAGTATGTCAATACAGTATAATAAAATTCATTAATGGCAAACCTGGGTAATTTTCTTTTTTAATAAATCATATTAGTTTAAATTTAATTATCCTTATTTTGTTTTTAAATTTCTTTTTGCATAACGTCACAAAATCCATCTGTTTGCATGATGTCACAAAATCAGTGCCACGGATTGTTTAGATCGCGTCGGCTTCATCTGTGCACAGACACTGAATTCCATTGTTGTAGTCCAGCAATTGCATTGCTGTATTTACTGAAGATTCGTTTTTTACCCCCTCTATTAAATGAATTCTGAAGAGTCGAGTGGCTAATGTACCCACATGGCATCTGGGTTCTAATCCAGTATTTCTTATGCGTCTTCAAGGACACCTAAATGCGCTACCCCAACAATGGGAGGTAATGTCTGAAGAAGAAATGTAGTCGTTGATGAGAAAATCCTTTGATGAAACAACCCATGGATTCGAAAATTCCAAGACCCTATCACGAGCTTATACAGGATGTCTCATAATTCATTGTACAAACTTCTAGGGGAGTTAGTATGGGTGATTCTAAGCAAAAATGTTCATGTGAACATGGGTCCGAATATGAACGATAACTGAGATATGAACAGAAATAAAAATGCCGCCATCAAGATCAACAAGTTAATAATTAGGTTCTGTAAAGCCTAGATTAATGAAATTTGGGGGAATAAACAGGGTACATAAAATTGTGTATACCGTTAAAATCTGATCGAATTACAACGAATAGTTTCCGAGTTACGTAGTCAACATCATAACACGTGTTCAGTTATGAGTACTAAATAGCACTTGTTGCAATTTTGACTGTGTAACTCGGAAACTTCTCGTTAGAATTCAATCAAATTTTAACGGTATACACAGTCTTATGTACCCTGTTATTCCCCCAAATTTCATTAATCTAGGCTTTACAGAACCTGAGTTATTAACTTGTTGATCTTGATGGCGGTATTTTTATTTCTGTTCATATCTCAGTTATCGATCAAATTCGGACCCATGTTCATGTGAACTTTTTTGCTTAGAATCACCCATACTAACTCCCCTAGAAGTTTGTACTATGAATTCTGAGACACCCTGTATAACAACGGAAACATGGAAAGAAATCGAGGAGCGCAAGTAAATCAAATCACAAGGTATTAGCACTGCAGATGAACTTAATCGTTATAGTGAACTCAACGCTGACATAAAAAATGCACTATACACTGACAAAAAATACATATATCGAAAATATATGTAAGGAACTGGAGGAACATGCGAACAATATTAAGTCAAGGGATCTCTATAAGAAGGTCCGAGTTCTTACAACAAAGCCTGTGATGAATAGTTGGCCAGTAAGAGACCGTTATGGAGTATTAAATACAAACAAAGAGGCGATTATCAGTAGATGGCGGAAATACTATGAGATGCTTATAGCGGACCAAACCGCAATAAGAGAACACTGCTTCCTTCTTCCACCAGAGAATCTTGAGCCAGATATATTGAAATCGGAAATAATATGGGCAGTCCACAAGCTATCTAACTGCAAAGCGTCTGGTAAAGACTGGATCGTCCCGAAATGCTAAAAGCAACCGGCCAAGAGGGTATTGAACTCTTTACTATTCTATGCAACAAGATTTGGAGATCCTGCAAATGGCCAGGTGATTGGACAGTATCGACGTATATTCCTTTCCATAAAAAAGGAACGAAGATCGAATGCAGCATTTATCGTACTATTGCGCTCATATCTAATGCCAGCAAGATTCTTTTATATATACAAGGTGACAATAAATTATGGCAATTCATTGTGTACAAATTTTTTAATCCTAAAACGAAAAGTAAAGTAATTGATAGCTAATAAATAGAACATGGTCTCTTGGTAATAACATGTTCATTCGGTTTCGAAGTGGGCTTCTTTGGCGGTAAAAAGCCCCAAAAGTGTCTTTGAAATTTTCAGCAATGGGTCGCAAGTCGTCAAGCGACAATCGGTCCCATCCTTGGCGCAGGGACTTCTTCAGCGATTCCAATCTGTTGTGGCGTTTAGCACAGGTCCTGGCTTCCAAGATCGACTATACTCTGTAATAAATCGGATTGAAATCCGGCGGGTAGGACGGCCACTGCTGAGACGTGATGAAATCCGGAAAATGGCTCTTGCACCACTCCTGCGTCATTTTCGCTCTGTGAGCTGGTGCAGAGTCTTGTTGAAAGGTCCAATCCACATTACTGAAATGCTGCCGAGCCGAAAACGAGGGGTGTCTTTCCACTGGTGCAAATTCCTCCCCAGACCATCACGGACTGCGGATTTTGACGACGTTCGATGACTGCAGAGGTGCCGGGTGCCTCTGTTGACCACACTCTGTCGTTTTGGTGATTGTGTGCCTGCTCCACAGTGAAGAGCTTCTCGTCTGTGAAGAGGATGCGCTTCCATTTCTCACCTGCGGCCCGACGCTTGAGTTGGCGGCATCTGTAGAGCCGTACGCGCTTGTTTTCGTCTGTGAGGAGATGGACTTTTTAGAGCATGTAGGGTTTGAGTTTCAGTTCCTCTGTTGCCATTTTCCGCACCGATTCGCGGTTGATTTCGGTCTCTCGAGCTATTCAATTTGTTGTACCACATTCAATGACCAAATTTTATGGGCCCGAAGATGGATGGCCAGGTCCGAGTCCGTTACGTCTTCACTAATGTTACCTAGGCTCTGAGTTGTCTGCTTTTTAGTTCAGATAGACCATTGGCCGGTTCCCCATATGATGTTGCCATTCGGAATAGTCTCCATATCATCTGGATAATGTTTACTTATTTGCAATGGAGAATCGTTAGGTCGACCAATAACTTTTCGTGGTCGATTATTAATCCTCGCTTCTTTTAATATAGAACCTTCTTTGTCTCGGTCACTAAGTTGTAAACTGGCTTGGCTATTGTGACAGCTCTGAGAGCTATGACTTGCTTTCATTTTATATGTTAATCTTATTGTTTCCTAATGTTATATTAATACTCCAGGGTATTCCAAAATGTTTTAGACAACGTTTAATTATTACATGTATATTAAAAACACTATTACAGATAGAGACAAATGGATTACAACAATTTGTTTATCAAGTGAAAAAGTGTTTTTGATGTAGCATTATAACGCTAGACGTCGCCGCACCTTCCTTCATGTGATAGTTTCCGGAAAATGGCGACTAGCATAGAGAAAGCACAATGTATGGCATGGTTTATTAAGACTGAATCTGGAACACAAACTCAAAGAAATTTTAGGACACAGAATGAAAAGACCCCACCAACTCCAGACCAAATTTCGAAATGGCATAAACTGTTCATGACCACTGGAACTTAAAATTCCCTTGGAAGTTCTTGAAGTCGAGTGGGACAGCCCAAAGGTCAAAGTGTGGTGCGGGCTTTTACATGATCAAGTTATTGGCCCATTTTTTTTCATCGAGCCAACCGTTAACTCCACCAACTACCTTGACATGCTTGAACAATACGCATTTCCACAACTTCAGGACGACCAACTAAATGTTTTCTTCCAACAAGATGGTGCCCCTTCTCACTGGGCGTTAACAGTCCGAGATGCGCTTAATGCTGAATTTCCTCAGCAGTAGATTGGGCGAGATGGGCCTTTGTTGTGACCATCTCGTTCACCTGACCTGACACCTCTGGACTTTTTCCTGTGGGGTTTTCTTACGGACAAAGCTTACAGCACAAAAATCAAAAGTGTGGCGGATTTGAAGTCCCGCATTGTTTCTGCAGTTAGTTTGGTAGATGAGCTTATGCTGGCAAGAACATGGGCAGAGGTTGAATATCGTTTGGATGTTGTCCATGCAACAAATGATGCCCATATTGAACATTACTGATATACCAAAAATACTTTTTGAGTTGATAATCAAATTGTAATAATGATTAAAAGTTGCCTAAAACATTTTGGAACATCTTGTATATTGCATGTACTGGTAATTGTTTAAGAAGTGCATTGTTATTAGAGATGTTGTTTAAGTGGGAAGTCCTTTCTGAGAAAGCAAGCTGTGTATAAAGAAAAAAGTAATTGTTAAAAAAAAGATCTCCTGAAGGAAAGGAAAGGGCAAGGAGGAATTAAAAATAAATTTTTGGCTTGGAACATCCTAGAGAATTTTGAGGTCTTCAGATCTGAGTCAATATTTGTTTGTCAACAAACAAGCGTAATGTTCTCCAGTTCTCGGTTGTCTGATCAGGGGGCGAGCATGTCACGTGTCAAACGACATCGCTCGAGAACCGTAACATGCTCGGAGCTCTGTAACGAAGATCTTAAACGTAAGCAATTGAACGACAATCCGAGAAGGAGACGAACGAGATGGAGATTGGTCGACGGAGGATGACATCATGAGAGAGTGAACGAGAGGGAGTGTGAGAGGACAGCAAGAGGGAGAGGAGAGATTAGAACTCATCGATGCACGACTGTGATAGCCGAGGAGTTCGAGTAGAACGACCATAAGAAGACGGCTAAGACGATAAAGCAGCGAGGGAACGTCAGGCGAGTTCCTGCCACGAACAGGCGGCGAGCACCGAAATAGGAGGCGAGCTGAACGACCAGGGAACAAGAGCTTGTTCAAATAGGGACGCTTTCTCAATTTCAGTGCTGTTAAAGAGGAACTTTCTCAATTAATTTAGTCGGAGACGAACGATGATGCCTGATACGGCAGAGATAGTCTAATTGACTATCAAAGATAGTCTATCAAAGATATCCTTGACAAAGCCGGGAATAAATGGCGAAACTAGTTGGAACTCCTGATGTCCCTCTGTTATACTGTAAGGCCACCACCTGTTTAGCTAATAGGAACAGTATTATGATCTATCCTTCCACCGATAGTCTAATTGCCTCACACGTAGCTGACGACGTCCATGAAAGCAGCGGCGGGAGAAATTGCGACGACGAGTCGACTTGCTGATGGTTTGTTATTTCTCCAGTGTATAATCATTATTATTTACTTGTGAGTTCATCAACTTTCTGATGGCTTGGAGTGGAGAAATTCTCGATCTGCAGGCCAGGTTCCCGTCTCCCATTGGGCTTTCAACTGTGACAACTTGGTTGTCTTTGAGACACCTTGAGACAGCTTCGCTGTCCAGGTGTCTGCGATAGCCGAATTGGTAGAGGCGTCGGCCATGATAGTCGAGGTTCCTGGTTCGAATCCAGGTCGCAGAATTTTTCCTTCCATTTTTCAATCGAAAAATCGTTGTTACTGAATTGCTTGCTTACAACGATTTTATTCATCGTTAGTGTGAAGTGATTTTTGTCTAATAATTGTGAGCTTACCATTTACCTTACCAGTCTCGTGCTCTACTTATATTATAGGAAGTAATAGTGGTCTCGCCCTTCCTATTTCTTTTCGTCACTTTTTCTTCTTGAGTCTACAAGTTGATTTTGTGCTACGCTAGGGCAGTGCTATTCGGGAGGAGTCGAGCTCCATCCTAATTATCGTCGGCATATCTACGCTTCGAGTTGACTACTGCTGACTTCTCCTCCTGTTCTGCTGACCATTGCTCAACCCTTCTGTGCCTAATGACGAGGGATCATTAGCACTCATCGTGACCCGTGAGTTAATTCGTTACCGGGTCATAAATTCATCCTGATTTTTCCGATTTGTGACTACTATCTACACGCCAGAGATTCTAGTGACGATTTATGTAATTCAAGAACTTTGTGATGTCATTCCGGACATTGACTCTTTATTTATTTAGATGCTTGTTTTTCTCATTGAACGATACTTTGTATTATTCCACTGCGTGTACCGCTAAATAAACTTATTTAACTTTTCTTTTTTAACTCGTTCTGTACACATTAACACGTGACGCTAGTGCATCTCTAAACTTCATTTTGGTTTTAAAAGAAAGATTTTAGTCTGTAGATTTCTTACAGATAGTTTTTGTGTCCATATTAACTTTTAATTAGCGGTAATTTACAATTCAAAATTGCTTACGCTGGCAAATCAAACAATCCTCTTCACAAGGACGTCACAATCAACAATTTTGCTAGCATTGATGATCAAATTAACAACAATTACATAAACAATTAACAACGATAACGTTAAACAACATTACAGGCAAATAAATTTTTAATTCAAGAGATGGAGATGGGTTGTTTACCGTCAAATTTTGACGGGATCCGTCTAGTTAGCTAGAATTCTATGAGAGTGAAATAATTTTTTAAGCTTAATGAAAGCGTTTACCATTAATCCCATGTTCAAAATTATTTTCCTATGCTTTACTCAATAGCTTTGATTATGCTCTGTAAAGATACAAGTCACCAATTTCATCATGCCCATATGTCTAGTATACCAGGCAATGCTGTAGACATGAGCTTCGCTTAACACACTTATAGAAGGGTCAGTCCAGTCCTTATTATAGTTAATGTCATTGGTCGCTCTCGAAACCAAAGTGTCGCGGGCTCGAATCCCGCTAAGGCTGTGTTTGCCAGACTTCTTTACCTTACGGCACAGTAAATAAAATCCCAACAAAATTAAATATACTAGTGATGTAGGCCAAAATCTGTGGATACAAATCTAAAAGAATAATTGCCATCCAAATTTTTAAGCTACCATCTTAAATAATCTGAATAATAAATACACAATTTTTTAATAATAAATCTAAATCATAGGGATTAAAAGCCTGACCGGAAAAAACAAAGACCAAAACGCCACTGTAGCGTCATTCTGGTGACAGATCGTCGTAGTCTTCCTTCCAGTCTCCTATATTATCTGAATATCTTATTCTTTTTGATCTATATAGTTCGAGGTCTTTCTATCGCTATTCGATATATGAAATAAGGAGTCTTTGCAATACATTTTGATGAAATTTATTTCACAACCGGTTTCGTCATCTTTTCATTTCATCACCTTGACGGAGCTGGCAAAAAATGGTGAAGTAAATTTCATCAAAATGTATTGAAAAACCTTCATATATTCTTATTCTTTGATCAACCAACAAATCTGTTATCAGTGAAGTGAATTTGCCATGAATTTTGGGGGCGAGAGAAACACGGAGGACGAAGGGGGGGGGGGAGACAGACTTCTCACTTTACACCCACATCTTTGTCTGTTTCCAAATCTAATCTATTGCGCCTTCCTCCCATGCCTACCCAAGTCACACACATTCTTTCACTTCACTTTACTTTCCTTTGCCGCGTCCCTTTCATTAACCTTGTTCCGATGATGCTTAACATGAAATCACATCCGTTCAACAATCCCAACTTAATAATGACCTTTTAATCCCAAGTCTTTTACTGTTATTGCTGTCCTGATTACACAATTGCCCACAACGTGCGCATTCAGACATTGATTCATGAATTTGCTTTTTTTTTGTGTGCATGTGCAGACGTTTGCGCTGCCAGCCACTAACGCACTTTGCTAAAAGACTATGAAATATCGACGACAGGGATTCATTTCATAGTGTATTGGAATAAAGTTAAATCGAGAATATTGGAAATGTCTTCGGTAGAGCGTTAATCATGAATTTGTATGTATTTTTGAATTATTTTGTGACATTTTTAAGCATAAAAATATTGGTTTCTAAGCATTACCGATGGATCATCTTGTGGAGTTTTTACGGAAGAATTGAGCCAATGTGTCCACGAAAAATATGATTTACATTTTTCTCTACCGCTGATGTATAAACCCCTTCTTTATAATGAAAATTATATCTGCAAAATTTAATGAAAAACTTAAATTTATATTTTGTTATTATTTTTGTCGAAAATATTCTTTGTTATTCGCTATTCTGATGCTAATACTTTTTTTTATTATTGAAAGGAGCATCAGTTATTCTGTAAGAATTTAATACTCTAATAAAGTACAGGGAGTATATTCTGTGCATACAGTATTTGCTTCTAATGTATTTTTATCTCTCTAGAAACTCTGAGAACGATTGATGGCCTTCGTCACAGTTACTTTTCTCCCTCATAAAATGTAATCACCTTGATTTCGTTTTATGAGCGAGAATACCAGGCTCTATTCTGATTGGTAGAAAATCTCCATTTCTTCTTCGAATTACCTAGCCAATATGACTCTTCCCCACATATTTCCTGGTTTCTCCACGTGGCAACCAAGTGCTAATTTGCCAACTAGTCATTATGTGGCGTCTCATTCACGCGAGGAGGCCTTTAACCTCCAAAATCCATCCATCGCGTATACCCCCCCCCCCCCTCCCCTTAGGATTCCTCCGGTCTCAGTTGTCACCCACACAAATCAATTGCACCAAAACAAATGTCAACTCCTAACAAATAAGGAAACCAAGAAGGAAGAGGAGACTGCAAACGGGAGGGGCGGGTGTAGGCAGAATAAGCAGGAAACCTTAATCTCTCCTTCCATCTGTCAAGTGTGCAACATCGCGGTCTCATCCGACGGCAAAGGCCGACAAACTAATTTTCTTCTTTTATTATCTGAAACCTCACTAGAAGCTTTTTCGTACCAAACCAGCTGACCGATGGCCAACAGATTTTCACACAAGCGCTTGAAATATTTTTTCCTGAAATTTTTATTCATGTTTGGTAAAAATGATAGTACGTTAAAAAGAAGAAGGGGTTAAAAATTGGTTTCTAGAAAACGATCGCTTGATGGTAGTGAAAAAAAAAATTGTTTTAATTTTTTTGAGTTGGAATGGAGTTCCCGAGTCAGTGATCAGTGGCTGTTATTATAAGCTCTCGTTAATGATCGGTTTTGGTTGTACCTTTTCCGATGGTCGTGCTCTTTCCTTAATCTCGCGCACTCCTTCTGTTCTTTATTTTCTTTTTTATTTAGTTTTTTTTTCTTCTTCGTCCTTCGATTCCTTTCTCTCTTTTCATCCGTGTAATAAGACTCTTCCAGCAAGTTCGAGTCCTGTAATTATGAACTGGTTTTCTATTATCTCTCTATTATGAACTTATCTCTCTCTCTCTCTCTCTCTCTCTCTCTCTCTCTCTCTCTCTCTCT
>JAHWFO010085622.1:480488-505346 GCA_023313115.1 Rhysida immarginata
TCTCTCTCTCTCTCTCTCTCTCTCTCTCTCTCTCTCTCTCTCTCTCTCTCTCTCTCTCGTATTAGTTCAGGTTTCATAGGATATTGTTTGAATCTTTTAAGACAATCATGCATTGGTCTAGGTCTCGGAAGTGGACTTTTTTGTGTCAGGATAAATCGAACGTTTCCTGTGTAAAGAAATTCTCTCTGATGGAGTTGGATCTATTGTATTCTATAAAGAGTATGATTTTCTCGATTATAAATTTCTGTGGCTTTGTAGCTTAAAGGTTTTTTTTTTTTAAAAAATCGCATTCCATAAAATACTGAATTACGATATTTATTGCTTTTAATATTGTAAAAGTTGGTTTCAACCCATAACAAAACTTATTTAGTAAGGCTTCTAGTTGACTCAATATAATTAAATGAATAAACTTCCCCCATAGATGGGATGCAAGAAAAGGCGTTTTCTTTTTCATTTCTTTATATTATATACTGTCAGTGCTAAAATAGTTTATGAAATCATATGAGGTTGGTAATTTTCTTTCCGTTAAGAGTTCTTTACCCGCAGAAAATCACTGCAGTGGGAGTTGTGGTTTTGAGTTCATTTCCGAAGGATTATTCTGTCCTATGAAACGTCCCACCTTCCTCGTATGGACTCTCTTTCCCATAGACATTAAATATACATAATAACACTGGCCAACAAAATTTAAGATTTTTCTTGTTGCAAAATGAAAGTGAGTGATTTTTGGTAGTATTTTTTCTGCTGATTACGAATATAATTTTTAAATTTCTCTAGCACGCACAGCTTTCTTTTTTACAATGAAACATTTATAAATCATTCAGTGTTTGGGGCCTGGTAAATTTTCTTGTGGCCCCAAAATATGGATACTTTAACAATGTAGCCGCTTCTCTTCATTCCCATTACTTTAACATAGAAGTCTCGAAGTGCATAACTTTGAAACATGACGTGATAGAAAAAATCTAAAAGCAGATTCGGATTCTACATACAAATTACTACTAAGAACACTATGTGAGGTCTTAGTCACAAAATGCGTGTTGACTAGTGTAATTATTTAGAAAACTTCTATAACAAATGTGACTTAAGATTGCTTTTGGTGATTTCCAATATATATACAAATTTTTTTTGACCAGATTGACGTTTCGTAAACAAGAAACTTTTGCTACTTTGCTTGTTAAGTACATGCACAAAGACATTTAATTTTGACTATTTTGGATTAATCCTCTTGAAAACTTTTGTTTCAGAATAAATAAAATTTCGGAGAATTTTACATGCAAATTGTAGGCATAATATTTTGACCAATTAATGTAAAAAACGGAAATTACTTTGCATAGACATTTTTTTGTTAATACAGCATCAAGCATACGCAACATTCTAAACTAAAAGCCAACAGTGAAATCTTCAATCAGACGCTATTACAGCCTCTCCCAGACGTAAGATTTTTTTCAGAGATACGATACGCTTGTGAGACGACGAAAAGAAATCTAAAAAAAAGAAAGATCATTAAAATGGGAGTCCTTAGTATTGCTTCTAGCGATAAAATTGGTAGAGACTCTGCAATACAATAAAGAAAAAATAAATAAAATGGGAGGAAGTTCGAATTGACCGATGTGATTTCGCCGTGATCGTACTGCTTTATTGTATACAATCGAATCTGGATATCTCGAATTTCGCGGAAACAGAAAAAAAAATTCGAGATATGGTGGGTTACTTTTAAATCAAGATTTTTAAGAGTAATATTTAAATGATCTTAAGAGTATTTTATCACACCAAACCTCAGATGTTTAAATTATTAATAAAAATAGGAAAGAAAATTCCACAGCCTGGATTCGAACCAAGAACCTTTTGCTCACCGTGCAGACGCGCCAACCAATTAGATATTTTAGAGCCTCTAATATTGGTCAAAATATTACTGCTTCAACCAGTCCTAAGGACATGTAGATAGCGTTAAAGCTTCCATGTCCGCAGTGGCGCAATTGGTTGGCGCGTCTGCACGGTGAGCAGAAGGTTCCTGGTTCGAATCCAGGCTGTGGAATTTTCTTTCCTGTTTTCATTAACAAGATTTTTAGCTTATTAAAGGTACTGTGAGAAATAGGAGAACATGTGGGGGAACGTGTGACATGTTATATCGTTGTTTTTTGGGTTTTTTTGGTCACATGTTTGGGGAATCTCCTTAAGTGTGAGTAAGGTGTGGGGTATTTTGGAGTTATTATTATTGTACGAATTTATTTCTTTTTGGCACTTTTCATTGTTTTTACTATTATGTTTTGTGTTTAGGTACGTTATTTTATTAATCTAGTTCATTAATGGAGTTATCTTTTATTATTTTACTAACAGAGGAACCCGGCGTTGCCCAGGATAATTACAGTTGTACGTAAACAGTACAATGCCAAGAAGTTAAATAATATTAACTCAAAATTTGTCTTCAGTACTTCTACAGATTCCTGCAGTAGACTTTTCCGTTGTTCAGATGTTTGCGACACCCAGATAACTATTTGTCTTCTCTGACCAATTCTCGTTTTTTACTTCGATGGCATTTCGTTAGATGTGAATTAACGTATATCCTTCGAACGATTATTAAAGATCACAGTATAGTCTGCTTGTTGGTTTAAAGAGTCTAGTTGATGTATGCTTTGTTATCGGTTATTTTGTAAAGTATCGCTCGAGATCGACAGCAGCCTTTTATACCCAACACATTGGATAAGAGAGGGAAAATTACTGTCGTGTCTGGAAAGTTCTACACTGTTCAAGGTCTCCAAACACGAAACTCCCCTGACCATCTGAAAGGAAGCTCAAGGAAGACACGTGTATCTCACTGCCTCCTAGAGAGAGACTGCGCTATCTGTATCGTGCCATTCTACTCATTTCCTGCTCATTGTTAATTTTTCTTGGAAACGAATGTTCAATTTCCAAGGGACCAGCACATTCTATCATTGCATCATTTTGAAAATATTGTTGCATCATTACCACATCTGTTTTCATGGCAACAATATTTAACCCGGTATTAATGCGGAAATATATGTCAACAATAATTTAGACTAAAAAAGCTCTCTTCTTACGTGGCGGTTGATGTACATGACCGTTTGTGTCTGTGGGCTCTCCAGTTCCAACAGTCTGAGCGGAATTGTTCACTACTCGGTTATCTGTTGATGCAGTTGCGCTCTGCTCTCGATGTCTTGAAGCAAAACGTGGCCGTTCATCACTATGTGTGGTCTCGCAGTCATGGTTTCTTCTGTTGATACGCTCACCATTTGCTCAGTAGCAGAAGTGAGCTGGCGAAACCAATTCAGCATCGAACGAAGATACCGCTTCCTCATTCGCCTCTCCACTCTTTCTCAACAGTCTGCTAACTCTCCATTATCTTCATATAGTGCTCATTTAGCCCGGCGTCGCCCGGGACTTTTATTTAATCTCTTGATGTTCTCCCTCAGTTTATAATGATATCCATCTTCACCACCGGGGAACATCACTGGATACTTTAGACCTTGCTCTTATCGTAGGGGAACACCACCGGTGAACACCAACCTTTCCTTCGAAGTTTCCCCTGCTCTTGACTTAAAAGCTCTTATACTCTCCTGCTTTAGACGCAACTACCATTGTTCAGATGTTTCCAACGCCCGGATAGCTTTCTGTCGTTTAGTTGCAGAGTTTTTGTTATCAATACTCGTTCTTTCTCTTACAGAATTTCGCCAGTTGTGTAGGTGATTCTCGGCGTTGATCGGACTTTTTTTGGATTAAATCATGCAATATGAACACATGAAAACGAATAAAATCAATGAAAATTCGAAAAAATATTTTTTAATGCTCCCAATGGATAGACCTCTCCAGGTATGGGATAGCTAGCCGTGTAGATGTACACCCGTCCTGCTGGGTGGAGTGGATGTACATATTCATTTGTGGTCTGTGTTCTGCAATCCCGACAATCTGAATGGGGTTATTTACTAATTGGTAATCTGTTCTTGTAATTCGCACTCTGCTTTCGATGTCCTGAAGTAAAACTCGGCCATTCATCACTTTGTGTAGTCTAGTTGTCGCTGTTTCTTCTGTTGTTAAGCCAGCATCGTCGAAGGCCGCCTGGGAACTTATATGATCACTCGTCACTTGCTCAGTTTCCTCAATATTCTGCTAACTCTCCATTATCTCCAGTTAGTGCTCATGTTTAAAGATTTTCAAGAAAATGTTAAGTCCTAAGAACTATCATTTATAAGGCTTCTTTCACACGGTCCGGGAGTTTTCCCGTCCGGACAAACGCCCGGAGGGGCAGTTTCCGGATGTTGTCTTCACACGGGCGAGTGCACGGGTCCGGAGCTTCCCTGCTCCCTCTTCAGTCCACATTGTTGAAATTTCTCTGGAGTTCTTTATCTACAGTATATATAACTCAGAATATTTGTACATGCATTAAAATGTTATGCTGATCAGAAATATTTTTCGTTATTGCAAACAATGATCATACTTTTTTAAAACAAATTTTTTGACAAAAATCTTTTTTAGTTGTATAAAATCTTTATTAGGTTTTTAATTATTGTCAATTTTATATATAAAAACATACATCAGCTGGGCATGATATCTAGAAAAAAAAATCGTCCACATCAAATGATTTACTTATTTAGTTTTCAAACCCGCTTAGGGGCCATCCATAAATTACGTCACACGAATATCTTGATTTTTGGACCCCCCCCCCTTCGGTTCTTGTCATAGGTGCTCACATTTGTGTGACCACCCCTCTCCCCTGGTGTGACCCTTCACATATTTTGCAATTTTAAATTTAGAAATTATTAAATTAAAACAGCACTTCCAAATTTATTTATATATTTCTATTTAAAATCTTTTTTCATAAAATCAACAAATCAAACATTTTACAAAATTTACGAAACATAAACAAATCAAATGAACGATCAAAATTTAATCGTATTGTGTCCATGAACTTTGAACCCATTCCTTTATATTATTTATGTCTGGCATAGCAGTCACGTCGTTCTCGATTTTGATAATGTTAGGAACATTCGATGTATCAACATCTTCTTCATCCAACCATATACGTATAGTAGCATAGTGTTCGTTTATCAAACAAAGAACTTCCCTGGCACGTGACAAAAGCGGCCGATGCGCTGACCTAAAGCTACAGTAAACGTAAACTCGCGCGGCCGCCAGATGCCAAAAAGTGATACAAACAAATTTAAACCATATTATTATATTGATAGAGTTGGTAATGTTTTAAAGTTTTTCGTTAAGTGAGGCGAACACGTAGCGATTTAGTCAACGAAAACTTTTGATCTAGTTAATGGTGACTATTTTCTTTTGACTAAGTTAGAGTGAAACGAAGAAATCTCCGTTGATCCTGATCAATGCAAAATTTCTTTTGGCTAGATCAACGATAACTTAGTCAAGCGAAAGCAGCCAATCAGAATGCGTCATCACTGAGATCATAGCGGACGGACAGCCCCCGCCAAAGCGACGAAACGCATACATGGGATTTAAATAATGATAGAATTCTCTCTACTTTTATATCAGGCATGTTCAAATGAAAGTGATTCAAAGGGCACTGAGACGGATTAAATGAAAGTATTAATATTTACCTTTGTTTATATGAAAGAAGAACATCTTATAGTCACTATTATAAACGCGCAGTTCTAAACAAATCTCCACTGAGGCATCAAAAGGCTACCACCGTCCGCAAAAAAGTCTTTTTTCTGCTGCTCTCTGAACCATGCCCGAACAGCGTCCTTAACTCATCATTGGCGAATCGTCGATCTCTCAGTGCCTTCTTTAAAGGACCAAACACCTGAAAATCACATGGTGAAAGGTCCGGGCTATAAGGAGTGTGTGGCACTCGAACTTTGCGACTTGAATTTTTTGGGGCGTGGCGACGATGAATGCTTCCACTGCTTTGTGGCAGTGGCGTTCCCGGAAGGTTCCCAATAATGGCACCAGCTCTCATCTACCGCAATAATCTTCTTCATAAACGCTTCCCCCTCAAGACTGTAACGTTCCAGATGATCCAAATAGCAGCCGAAACGCAGCCCTTTGTGTTCTTCCGTGAGCATTCCCGGTAACCACTGACAGCAGACCTTGCCATATCCCAGGCTTTTCACTACAGCATATGCGGAACCAATACTGACGTTGTGATCCTTCGCAAGTGACCACGTATGCTGATCCGCCTGTCCTCACGAATTGAGCTATCCATGTCTGTCTTCAATTGATCGGTGATGATCACGTTTGCTTGGCCCGGACGTGGTTTATCAGCCGTTTCCACTCGACCATCATGGAACATTTTGGCCCAACGCACCACGGTTGCTTTCCAGACACATGCTTCTCCATAAACATTGAACATCCGAGCATGAATTTCAACTGGTGGAATGTTCTCAGCTGTCAGAAACTATCACTGCTCATTGATCGGTTTTGGACGGAAATTTAATAGGAGGGTTCAATGTAACACAAACGAAATACGAGCATAAGCCTAACGTAACTTCCCGCAGCAGTGCGTATCAGACGATACGTCAACAATCACCCGCTTGCCTCGTGTGGTGCGCACTCACTTTCATTTGAACATGCCTTTAGATGCGAGTAAAGAAAATTTTAAGTATTTTTACAAATTTGACTACTGATCTTTTAGTAAATCGCCTTGTAAAATTTGTGAACACGTGGGATGACGATGCTAAATACAGGGTGTTTCATAATTGGTGTCCCGTCTTTAGGTCCAAATAACGGCTCAAGGGGAACAGGTGGGGGGAAAATGAATATTGATTATTTGGTTTTGATGTCCACTAATTCCGAATAAGATCATTTCGCGTCCTTGGGGGTGAAGGGGTAAATTTTGAAAATTTTAATTTTGTAGGGGTAGGGGTTAGACCCATGTGTTATTTAGAAAGTTGTAGAGTATCATGTAAAATGTGGGTTTAGCAAAACACCCAGTGAAAAAATCTCATGCCCTGCCCCCTTTATAGAGTGGGTAAAGTGAAAGGTATGGCTAGCCGATGTGGACAAAAACCATACTTATTAGAAAACAGTAGGGCCTACTTTTGGAAAATTAATGAGAATGAATGAGTCGTTACCCTGAAAAGCTAATAAACTCGACCGGGCTTTTCCCCCCAGGAAAAAATTATGAAATTTGAAATAAAGTTCTAATAAGTTTCTAATGAGTTTTTCTGTTTTTGTCTACATTAGCTAGCCATACCTTTCACTTTACCCACTCGATAAAGGGCAGGGGATGAGATTTTTTCACCGGGTTTTTTGCTAAACCCACATTTTACATGATGCTCTACAACTTTCTAAATAACACATGGGGTCTAGCCCCTACCCCTACAAAATTAAAATTTTCAAAATTTACCCCTTCACTCCCAGGGACGCGAAATGTTTTTATTCTGAATTAGGGGACATTAAAACCAAATAATCAATATTCATTTTCCCCCAATCTGTTCCCCTTGAGTCATTATTTGGACCTAAAGACGGGACACCAATTATGAAACACCCTGTGTATCTTGATTGCACTTGTCGATACCCCCATCATCAGTTACATTTATTCTGCGTTTCAGATAATATGGGACCCAAGAGCAGAAGGGCATTTTAACCGTCAAAAATAGAATCATGTATTAAATACGTTGGAAGATTTGGTGTGGATGTGACGTGTAGAAGAAAGCGCATGGGCTGCAAAAATTTCACGTGTTTGCGTTCACGTTTTCTCGCGTGACTGAGATTGTTGACTAATTCGCTACGTTTCGCTTTTTATTAGAGTTGAAATATAGAGTTTTTATACTTTAGAATTATACATGTGACGTTACGAAGCTCATGATTCGTCGTCGTCCCCCCCTCCATTGTCACACGATGTCACACTTCGTTGACCCTTCCTCCCCCTTAACGTGTGACGTAATTTATGGATGGCCCCTTATCCGTTAGGGTCGCGGAGGCAGCAGCCCTATGGTGAATCGCCATCTGTCGCGATCTTTTGCCATCAGGCGCATGTCCTCCATGGTAATACCCAAGGGACTCGAACCCAGATTCTCCATGTAGTCTAGCCACCTGGTTCTAGGCCGACCCCGTGGTGTCTACCCACCGGCTTGGAAAATATCTGCCTAGTAAGAGTGCGAACGCGGGTACAAGCGGCCGAAACGAGATTTCTGAAAGGTGTGGCAGGTGTTACCCTACTATATAGAGTGCACAGCAGCATTAAATGATTTTATTTTTTTTAACTATTATATATGATGATGCAACTGAACTAACAATAAGGGACGCATCGCGACTACGTTAAGAGGAGCTGGACTCGTGAGGGTCTCATTCGAGTCGAACACGCTAGCCGAGTCGAGTTTCTTGTCAGTTCGAATCACGTCTAGCATACGCCCATAGTCTCAAATAAGTCGCTTATGAGTCGCGGAGGTGACGCGAATTTGGAGGCGTGTTCTCTAGAAAGTGACATGTAACCGAGGAAACGATAGCATGGCCGAGCTCCCTATGTAGCTTTATTTGACCATTTCTATTTGTATGAATGCATTTCTTTCTTTTTTTTTGCTCAGGAATTCGAAATTTTAAAACATATGTGCTTGACATTGACTATTTCACTACTTTTTTATTTTGAGAAATGATTAAAATAATTATTTAATAATTATAATTAAAAAATAATTAATTATAATTTTAAGATTAAAATATTTTTAAATATAAAGCTGTTTTCATTTTTATTTTCCCCATGTGCTTTGTTTTATTTTAATCATTTTCTTCTGAAAACACAGAAAAGTTTCTTATTAATGAAGTGTATCTGTGAACTAAAATTTTGTAAGAAACACATGCCAGTTTCTTGCAGCTTTCTTTAGATTTGCCAAATATCTTATTTTCTTTTTATTAGGAAAATAGGCATTTTGTAACAATTTCAATATTTTTAAATGATAAAAGCCAATTAAAAATCGGATATATGATGGGTTTTTTTTATTTTTTCTTTTACTTTTTTTTTTTTTTTTAAATCATAAAAGCTATAGAAATTTTGATCGAGTTAAATAATTCTTTTTTTGCTATCATAAATTCAAACATTAGGGATTGAAACAAACTTACGTTCACATTCACATAAAGATTAATGTTGAACATACCTCAAATTAAATAACTTATATTTTTGAAATGTTTGCGGTCACGATTTAAAAAAAAAAAAAGTATGTTAATTTTATGTGACACTGTTAAGGTAAGGTGCGTTTCCTTGAAAAATGCTTTATAAATTGAGCGAATTAAAAAAAAAAATCAAATTAAGCAATTCATATAAGACAAAAACTTATTAAATAGAGATATGCAGGAATATTTTTTTGAATATTAATTATCTAAATGATATCTCTTCTTTATATTTAGAAAGCACTTATCCGATTGAGCTCATATTCGCACCATATATATGTTCGTTAGGTTCAGAGTAAGGTTTACATGTCCCCAAAGGGAGGGGGTGGGGGTAAATATAATATATCTTGATTTATGTTTTTTGTTTCCTCAAGAGATGGCGCAAGGGAAACGCCGTCAAAATTTCATCAAATAAACAGACCGAGCAACGCCGGGCATATCACCTAGTAAATTTAGAAGAAAATGCAATAATTTATTGCAAATTTACGGAGTAACCTACATTATTATTAAAATAGTTATGAATTGTAAAGATACTGTTAATTTATTCTATTTTCCATTAATGGTATGCAATTCACAACTACTGCAACTATGTATCAGCTTACTATCTTTTTTTTTGTATTAAAATTGTAATAATAAAATATAGTTATAACTTTATTGCATTTACTTATGAATTCTGGTATATAGCTAATACTGTCCATATTTATCTGGCTTATAACTCATAATTATGAACATTGATTATGTTTTTGTTTTTTTTTATTAAGTAGCGGAAGAATGAAACTACTTATTGTTTTCACAATGTCCGTCTGTCTGTCCGTCCGTCCCCTCCATAATTTCCGCATTTTTTGAGGTAGAAGGTTGAAATTCACAATGTAGCTTATTATGGGCATGTGCACCTTCACTATTTAATTTGGTTTTGATTGGGCCACTGGGGTCGGAGTTTCGGGGGCGGAAATTAGAGGGGACCAAAAGGTCTACGCGTATTTTATTTATGCATATAAAGGAATGAAATTTGGTGTGCAGATTCCTCTAAGCAAGATCAACATTACTGTAAAGTTTGGGCAAAATCGTCCCAATAGGGTCGGATTGTGGGGGTGGCAATCACTTGGTCTTAAGAAATTTATGGCAACATATAGGGTGTGATATATCATTCGATCGAAAATGACGAGAAAAGAAAGAAGATAGGGTTCTTTTATATTTTCTAAATACAAGGTTCAAGAAAATCAATTTTTGATTAAAAAAAAATGGGGGGTTAAAAAGTGCAGATGAAGGAATAAAAAAAAATAGATGAACTCAGGGCTTCCGCTACTTTCCTATACCTTCCTCGGGAGGCTTAATTTCTTGTTATTAATGCTCTCATCGAAACCATTATCATTACTGATGTTTTATTAATTACAATAAAAGGGGGAATTAAAAGAAATATTCTGATAAAGCTAACATATTCTCCTTTATTTATTGGACTTCAATTCAATTGATAAGTAAACACGACACAACCGAGAAATACGACCACGGCCGAACGCCTCGATACCTGGCGGGGATGAATAACCCGCTAGCCCGTGTGCGTCCAACGAGTTTCCCAAAATTTGAGTGTCTCTCATACATTTAAGTGATAATTACGTGTAGCAGATTAATTCCATTTTTTAATCAATTTTTTTTAGCATTAATTGTAAAACCTGCAGTAATATTACATGAAATAGCGAAGCGAACAGAGCAGAGCTAGCTGGGAGAAGAGAAAGAGCGAACATGCTTGAGTAGAGAGGCATCGTTTCGAAATGAGCGATTGCATTGATCTTGTAGGCTATACACTGCTTCGCAATGAAATTGCCCCACCAACAAGGAGTTATCCGACCTTATCGATATTTAGTGGGGGGAGGGGTCGTCTACCTCCGACTAGTAAAACATTAGATGCATGCTCACAGGACAAGACCATTTGGGTTGATACAGATTGTCCGGGTGCCTGCATAGACTCATCAGTTGACACCTGTGCGAAACGTTCCATGCAGTAGGAAGGAAGCAACTGCCTCGGGAACGTACAGTACTGTAATCCGCACAACGGTCTCAATGCCGCGACAACGACAACCGTTCACGCAATTAACGGACTTTGAACGAGGTCGGATTATTAGCCTCTCCGAGGCTGGATGGTCATCCAGACGGATTGCTGTCCATGTGTCGCGGTACGCACGAACGGTAGGCCGATGTTGGAGGCAATGTCGAGAGGAAGGCACACATGCCAGAAGACCAGTCTCTGGGGCCCGGAGAAGCACGTCAGCTCGTACCGATAGGCAGATACTGCAAACAGCGCTAGCGGAGAGAACCATCACCCTGCGGCAACTGCGCGGCAACATCACTATTCCTGGTATTGCTCCAGTGTCAATAGCGACAATAGCACGCCGGTTACACGCCGCACCAATGTCTGCAATACGCCTGCAATGGTGTCGTGAACGAGTGGGCTGGCGAATGGAATGGCGCCCGATGGTATTCAGGCAACGAATCCCGCTTTTGTTTTGACACCGACGACAGACACGGACGAATGTGGGGCAGACCATTGGAACGTGTTAATGAACAATGCATCCGGTATCGCCATCGTGGACAAAGACCCGGGATCATGGTCTGGAGTGCCATCAGCTACGATACCAGAACGGCTTTAGTCACCATGCAAGGTACCCTGACAGCGGCAAGGTACATCACAGAGATTCTGCAGCCCGTATTACTGCCCTTTCTGCATACCATACCCGCCACAGTCTTTTAGCAGAATAATGCCAGACCGCTCACGGCAAAATGAGCATGGCATGTCTGCATGATGTCAAGTGTCTGCCACGGCCCGCGAGGTCCCCAGACCTATCGCCAATTGAGCACGTGTGGGACATAGTGGAACGTCGTTTACGATCACCCCGCAATCTCCATGAACTGACACAGCAGGATTTCTGTTGTTGTGGAGATACGGGTTCAATTCCCATCTTGGATAATTTTTTTGTCTCTTCGTAAATATTTTTTAACATGTATGGGATTTTGTAATTGATTTACTAAATATAGGTAGATGTACCAGTAATTGACAATTCACGATTTAAAAGCTTCTAATAATATAACAAGGCAAGAAAAGGGACTGGTGTTGCCAGCTCGTATTAAACAATGTATTAGGCTTCTCAGAACAGTAAAAAAGTAGGAAATTTGCTCCCCATTATGGCCGTAAACACATGTTGATTGTTCGAAGCCTTACCAAGTCTAAAAAATATTGTAATGAACCACTACGCGAGGGTTTGATTACTTGAATTTATTTCATGAATGTTATACAATATTTGTTAATAATTTTACATTAACCATTTTGTATGATCAGGAGACAATACTTCTAGTAGTAACAGAATTTCAGATGACCATTGTGTTAACTGTTTTAATCCACCGTCAACTACTGGAACCCAGATATGTAGTGTCTCTAGTAATTGACATAACCTGTCAGTTATTGATAATTTCTGTGTTAAATAAAAATACAAATAAAAATACAATACTCATTTCCAAAAAAGTTGGGACAGTGCAAAATATATAGAAAAAACAAAAAGGGATGATGTAACAAAACTTTCTCGCGAATACAAAATAGCAGATACGTTTATGAAATGACATAAATATACTGTGTGCACCAAAACATTTTGTATCGTGGCCGGGACGTTCATTTTGAATGGGGATGTTGCAACACGTTCCAAAATAGTAGGGACATACGTTGTAGAAAGCGCCGTTAGTAGTGGAACCTTCCGAATTGTTCGGGAATAATCTAGAATGATGAAGTCGTACTACATTCCGTATAAATAACAGTTGCCATCCGTCGTTCAGGTAACTTATTCGGAACGATGGGTCGAGGCAAGCCAGTTAGCGAAGATCTTCGTGTTCGAATCATTCAAAAATTCACAAACAACGTTTCTCAGCGTGCAATAGCCAGAAGATTTAACCTGTCATCATCTACAGTACATAATATTATCGAGCGCTACCGAGATAGTGGTGAGATCACAGTTCGGAAAGGCCAAGGTAGAAAACCTATTCTGAATGCTCGAGCTCTTCGGATCCTCCGACGTCACTGCGTCACTCATAAGAATGCTGCGATTACGGACATAGCCACGTGGGCCCGCGATTTCTTCGGGTAGCCATTATCGTTGAATACTGTACGCCGGTGCATCCACAAATGCAAACTTAAGTTATACTGTGCACAACGGAAGCCATACATCAACAAACGACAGCAACGTCGCCGTCTGATATGGGCGCGAGCCCATCGCAATTGGTCCCAAGCACGCTGGAAGAACATATTGTGGTCCGATGAATCAACCTTTACGATTGTTTACGGAAATAATGGACGCCGTACACTCCGGACCAAAGACGAAAAGGATATTCCCGCGTGCTACAGGCGTTCGGTACAGAAACCACCGTCTGTCATGGTCTGGGGCTGTATTAGTGGCCATGGAATGGGAGACTTGCACATCTGCAATGGCACCGTCAATGCTGAAGCGTATATACAGAGCCTGGAACAAGCTATGGTGCCATCTAAGAGGCGCCTGTTTGGACGACGTCAGTGTATATTTCAACAAGACAACGCCAGACCGCATGCAGCGCGCATAACTTCTGCATGGCTACGTCGGCAGCGCATTCGTATGTTGGATTGGCCCCCTTGCAGCCCGGATCTGTCGCCTATAGAAAACGTTTGGCGTATTATTAAACGAAAACTACGACAGCGACGACCCCGGACAGTTGAACAGCTGAAAACCTATATCCAACAGGAATGGGACAGAATTCCGGTTACGGTGTTAGAAAGATTGGTGTCATCGATGCCCAGAAGATTACAGTGTGTCATCAAGAGGAGAGGTGACGCCACACCGTGGTAAACGCCGTGCTGTCCCAACTTTTTTGGGAGTGTGTTGCACGTGCCAAACAGGAAACCCACCTGTATCTTTCTTTAAGCAGATAAGATATGTGATCCCATGCCTAATTTATCGTTTATGTGTTGTAATGCGTTGAAATAAACGGCAATACAATAATCCAAACAAATGTGTTGGAGTTCTTCTTATATGTTGCACTGTCCCAACTTTTTTGGAAATGAGTATTGTATACTAATGTGTTATAGAATGAGGGTAATAATAAAGGAAACATGACGGTTTTAAGTGCAACTTCTTAATTTCCATTATTTGACCTAGGTGTGTCAATTATAAGAACTTGACTGTCAATTTCTAGATCATCCACTTTGACGTAAATCTTCTAGGCCCTATTCTTTTTTGGGCCTGAATCTTGTCACAGAGAGGATCAACAGATAACCCAGGTCAAGTTATCTTCCAAAAAGAAAACTACTACTGGTATTCTGTTTACTATGATAAGAATTAGCATAGGGTAAATTGGATGAATTTTGCAAGTAGGAGAACAATCGTCAAATATCAAGTTTTTCTAGGAACAATTTTTTTGGCCAGGATATTGCACTACTGGAAAACACCTTCATTTTCTATGGTTCTTGCACTCTACATGGGAATGGTCTGATTTTATTTACTATTTCAAAGGGGAAAAAAAATAAATGATCTAAATGAACAACTTCAGCTTTACAAAGCACAATTTTAGTTAATGTTAAATACTTTACACATTCTTAAAAATGTTTGATTTCATCAGCTACTTTTAAACGTTGTCAATTTTTTTTACAAAAAATATATCATAAAAATGTACAATTAAAATATTGTCAATTACTGGTGAAACTGCCTGTCAACTTCTGGTGCATCAACTGTCAACTACTGGTGATTCCCGCATTAGTTAGGAAAAAATTTAATAATAGCCTTATAGCTTTTAAAGATATAATAATTGCTTAGAGATTGGCATATTCTGCATTATATTTACAATTGAATGGTATAACTAGAAAAGTTTCAACATGCAATTTGATTTACGTGCACAATTTCCTTTCACGGTAACGTCTTAAACTGTCAATTACTGGTACATCTACCCTATTTCCGATTTTCCAATTTGCTGTCATCATTTCTTTTATAAAGCTCATATACGAATTATAGTTAATGATTCACAGTGATAAATGAGCATTTATGAAAAAAAGTTTAATTATCCACAATTAATTATTTTTATAATTTTTTTTTAACCTTTGGGATGACATTTAACTCACACAAAGATTAAATAATTATATCGCGATGTACTTACTAATAAATTTAATGCATCCTATTGGTATCTAAAGTTCAACATTCGCCTTTCATTAACATTTTTATCTAGCATTAACGAACAAATTACAATTTTCTATTTCTAGGAGTAGAAATTTGTTATGAACGAAATTAACCATTACCTCTGTTTTTACCTACACGCGAAGTATAACTTCTTTTGTGTTTTTTTAAAAAAAGGAAATAAATAAAATTTGTAACATCCTTTCAATTTATGTAAAAATAACCTTAGAAAATCGAAATTTTAGATCATTTTTAATTAAAATAATGCTTATATGCATTTTATTTAAAGAAATGATGGTAGGAAATTGGAAAATCGAAAATATATTTAGTAAATGAATTACACATTCCCCAGTATGTTAAAAAATTTATGAAGAGAAAAAAAATTCAATAGTTGCATTTTGGTCTATATTGCTGTGAGAAATGATGAAAACAGGGTCCAGGAATAGCAATAGACCTTGGTAGATGAGATGATTCTCGAAACGCCGTCGAACGCACATTAAAAGCCGCTACCTACAGGGTGTACGCAAGAAAGAAAACGGAGATATAAGTTGAGATAATAACTTTATTATTGAAACATATCATGACCATACACAAGAAACCTTCTTGTTATATGGCTATTTAATGAATCCGCCTTCAGCTTCTTAGCCTGGTCCAATGCGAGATCGAAGCCGTCGACATGCGCGAATCAAATGGTCATAGTTCATATTGGTTATTACTCGAACAACGGCAGCTTTCAGTTCATCTTTGGTGTTATCGGGGTGTTCATTGACCTCTCTCCCCACAACGGATTTAGTTCAGGGGAGTTAGGAGGCCAAAGGTTAGGGATTTTTCCTTCACACGGATTTTTCGATCTGAATAGGTGGTTTTCCCGTGTTTTGTCTGACATAAACTGAGCTCTTCGAATAACATACGAGTGATTTTAGTAATGACTGGCCACTAATGCATGCAGATAGGTTTCTCTTCAACGATAACGCCTATGCATACGGGGCCTTATCTGTGCAAAAGTTTTTGGCAATAGACAGCATATACTATCTATCCAAAAGTAATCGGACACTTTCGATTTTAGACGTTTTGTCAGTTATCTAGGCGTCAGGATATTTTGACTAATTATCTAGGTGTAAAGAGCATGTTAAACCTTATATATTTCAGCAACGAAGTTATATATATATATTATAAGATTAATACGATATATATTATAAGATTTTATCCCGAAGGCAGATAAGGGACCAGCAACGAAGTGAACCAAAAAAAATAATGTTTGGGATCACCCTGTACAAAATAGTGCTTGAAATGCGTTGTAGCTGTAGCATATGATTAAGAAGCTTCTTTTATATGAGAATAGCACGTATATTCATGGAGATATAAAGGTTTCTTTAAAAAAAAATCGAAATGTTTTCGTAAGTTTTTCGTTTATAACATGCAGAGTTTTCAACCCAATGCAAACTACGAAAGAGACAACACCTAGCAATCAGAATAGAAAAATATTAAATATTTGATGAAATATGAGCATTTTTACTAAATAATGTTTAACTGCGCATGCGCATGCATTACGAAAATGTCTTTTGCATAATTTATTAGCCAAATGTATAAAGCTACTCTTATAAAAAACCCAAGCAAATATCGTGAAAATTCAGAAAGATATCATTGATAGAATGAGTTGAAGTTCAGTTGCTCTCAAAAATAAACATAACGCTAAGGGGTTTTCTCCAAATTTTAGTTTTGAACCGGACATCAGTATCGACTTCTTCTCCTTATGCTGATTTTATGTCAATATGCCTATATAAAGTCAATATTTAGTCAATATTCCTTCATATCAGCGTAAGAGAAGAAGTTGACACCGGTGTCTGGTCCAAAAATACAAATTTGGAAGAAAAAAAAACCCATAGCGTTTTGTTTATTTTTGAGAGCAACTGAAATTCAACTCTTTCTCTCGACGATTTTTTCTTGAGCTTTTTATTAGAGTACCTCTATAGATTTGGCTAATACATTCTGCGAAAGACACTTCGACAACGCTTGCGCATGCGCAGCTAAACATTATTTATTAAAAATGCTCATATTTCATCAAATATTTAATATTTTTCTATTCCGATTGCTAGGTTTTGTCTCTTTCATAGTTTGTCAAGTTTCCTGAAAATGGCATTGCATTGGGTTGAAAACTGCATGTTATAAAGGAAAAACTAACGAAAACATTTCGATTTTTTTAAAGAAACCTTTATATCTCCATGAATATACGTGCTATCTCATATAAATAAACACAGATAAGTAAAAGAATCTTCTTAATCATATGCTATAGCTACAACGCATTTCAAGCATTAGTTTTTACAGGGTGATCCCAAACATTATCTTTTTGGTTCACTTCGTTGCTGATCCCTTATTTGCCTTCGGGACGAAATCTTCGCTGATATATATGGGGTTTAACAAGCTCTTTACACCTCTGAATCAGGATAATTCGTCAAGTATTTTTCTAGATATTCGACAAAACGTCTTCAAATCGAAAGTGTCCGATTATTTGTGGATAGATAGTGTCATTATTGTTCCTCTTCTAATTGCCCGATTTCGGTGCGTGTGAATTTTTTTTCTATTCCCATTGCGCAGAAGAGGAAAACCTATGATAGGGAAGGCGGGAAGAAGGGAAAAATCTCTTTAGGCAATAAACAAAGTCTCCTTTAAAGAGCTCCAGAACTTTTTATTCATTTATTTTTTCGAAAAAAAGCCATCGGGGTAAATCTATTTAGAGTACTTTAAAGGAGACTAAAGAGCGATATTTTAAATTTTATTCAGAATTAAAAATTAAGAAATTGGTCATTTTTTGTATCTCACTATGTGAATTCATTCGTTAAGATCCATGCCGGAATTAGGGATTCAACTTGAGTGAAAGGGACATTTTGCCATTGTCCATTCTTTTGAACTTACAGAACTAATCTTTTATAATTTGGTTCTTTTCAGGACCTGTGAAGAAACGTCCAAAGTCGACTGTTGCTGTCGAAGATCTCCTGGCACACGCATCTGAAGAAGACGAGTAGCTGTTCCCTTCAGACCATTCCCAACAGTGAACGGGCCAAAATTCTGGAATAAATTATATAGAGTTTTTTTTTAAAATTATGGTTTACGATTAAGTAAAACCGGAATTGTTTTTAAGAGTTTTGAAATTTGTAATAATTATTTTTTAAATAAAGACGATAAAATGCAGTAAACAGTAAAAGATTTATTGAACTTAAATGAACCCTGGTTGATTTAAAGACTCTGTCCCTGCCATATTTAATGTAACCTGTGACGCTGTTCCACTATCGATATTTTTTCTTGATAATTACAATCACCATGTACAGTTTGGAACAAAAGTCTCCCCTTCCCCCATCTTTTTTTTTGAAGGGATTTGGGTATTTTACACTGCTTTGCAATGAAATTGCCCCACCAACAAGGATTTGTCCAACCTTATCGATATTTAGTGGGGGGAGGGTCGTCTACCTCCGACTAGTAAACGATTAGATGCATGCTCGCGGTACATGACCATTTGGGTTGATACAGGGTGTCCGAGTGCATGTATAGGCTCATCTGTTGACACCTGTGCGAGACGTTCCATGCAGTAGGAAGGAAGCAACTGCCTAGTGAACGTACGATACTGTAATCCGCACAACAGTCTCAATGCCGCGACAACGAGAACGATAACCGTTCCCGCAATTAACGGACTTTGAACGAGGTCGGATTGTTGGCCTCTCTGATGCTGGATGGTCAACCAGACAGATTGCTGTCCATGTGTCGCGGGACGCACGGACGATGGGCCGATGTTGGAAGTAATGGCGAGAGGAAGGCACACATGTCAGAAGACCAGGCTCTAGGGCCCGGAGAAGCATGTCAGCTCGTACCTATAGGCGGATACTACGGACAGCGCTAGTGGACAGAACCATCACCTTGCGGCAACTGCGCGACAACATCACTATTCCCGGTACTGCTCCAATGTCAATAGCGACAATACTACGCCGGTTACACGCCGCGACAATGTCTGCCAGGCGTCCATTGTTGTGTCTTCCTTTGACACCTGAGTACCGCGCGATACGACTGCAATGGTGTCATGAACGAGTGGGCTGGCGAATGGAATGGCGCCTGGTGATCTTCAGAGACGAATCCCGCTTTTGTTTGGACACCGAGGACAGACGCTGATGGATGGGTGTGGCACAGACCACTGGAACACGCCAATGAACAATGCATCCGGTATTGCCATCGTGGACCAATACCCGGGATCATGGTCTGGGGTGCCATCGGCTATGATACCAGAACGCCTTTAGTCACCATCCAAGGCACCCTGACAGCAGCACAGTTCGTCACAAAGATTCTGCAGCTCGTATTACTGCCCTTTCTGCACATCATACCCGGCGCAGTCTTTCAGCAAGATAACGCCAGACCGCACACGGCAAGCATGAGCATAGCATATCTGCATGATGTCAACTGCCTGCCATGGCCAACGAAGTCCCCAGACCTATCGCCAATTGTGCACGTGTGGGACATGGTGTGACGTTGTTTACGATCACCCCGATATCTCCATGATTTGACACAGCATGTTCACCAGGCCTGGGCAGACATACCTCAAGATGACATTCGCCACCTATATGATCACCTACACCTGCGGCTGGAACAATGCATCGCCGCTAGAGGTGGTGTCACAACCAAGGTGTTTTTTTCAGGTGTATCTCTTCCTGTATACCTACTTTTGGCTGATTTAGATAACTCCTTGTGGGTGCGACAATTTCATTGCAAAGCAGTGTAGAAAAATTACTGTATTTTTATGATATAACTTGATAATGTTCCTTCTAATGATTTTAAAAGGCATTTTTCTTAAATAACTCTTATATGGTTTTCTAATTTTCAAAGTTTTCATTATTTGACATAAATCCATAATTCCAATTAGGTAACTTTAGCTTTGTTCGTTTCATAAAGAATAAAAAAAGATTTTTAAAAATGGGCCCCTGTTCAAATTAATTGAAACAAACTAATTAATTGAAGCAAATTTATTTCAGGTCTTGCGGGGGGATACTTTTTGCTTTGTCGAAGTAAGTAAGTCATCTGTAAGAGTTGTTTTTTTTTTTACGACCACGCTTTCCTTTACGTTTAGGAGAAACCGACCCGATTTTCTGCTTTAACTTGATGGCAATAGCTGACAGTTTCTAAACACCAACCACTGAAGCAGTTGCTTCTACATGGAAACAGAACGGCGCGGTGCCCTGCCCATTTCTTTTTACTTACTTATAAAGTATCCATTATAATATACCCTTATATTCCTAATTTACAAATTTGTTCTGATCAAATGTGTTCTTCTTTCTGAACAAATGGCCCTAATTATTGTCCACTTCCCTGCCCAGCCATTTTGCTAGATGCAACCTTGCGGAAGCTATCTCTCGAGATGTCTTCGCTGTATGTTCCTAAAAAGTTACAATTCGTACGTTTCCTAGGTGTCACATCCACCTCGAAAGATTGTCGAATCACATCTGCAAGTTTCTGAAATCTGATGAAATGGAGTTGCTGCTGACGTAATGATTGCATCAGCCGACATAAAAAAATGATTAAACTGACTTTTCGTGTTTGTTCTGAGTACAGGATTATGAGTAATATAGAGAACATGCATTCTTTAAATTTATTTGCACAAAGTTGTAGTTAAAGAGTTGCGATATTTAACAATTTCGATGGGATCACATGTATTTGTTCTTCGCTGAGTATCAATTGTGGAGAACAGTCTAAACCTTATTTAGTCAGTTGATATTTAATATAATCAAGTATACTTATTTAGTCGTTAGATTTTTCAATTTAATATTAAATGTTTCGTTTCCCTTGGTCATTCACGCTGTCTTTAGCGTCCGTTCTACGCTTCGAGTTACCGAGGAATGCAGAGGTGCATGGGAGGAGAAAGGAATGAAGGTAGGAGAGAACGGAATGAACTTGAATAATTTTTATTAAATCTTAGTAGTTCTCTTTTACCCTGTAACGAATTAAATTTTTTATTATTAGACATTCGCCTTGAATGTGTTAGCAAAATTATTAAACAGTTGTTCATTGTTTTAAAATTTTTGCGTGTGGATTTAATGTGTCGTCGTGCAGAGGGACACGCCCTTGTTTACTCGCAGCGGAGCCATTAGGAAGGTTTTCTCTTAAAAATACGCTCTCGAGGATTGTTTTAAAGAACTAACAATCTTTATGGTGCCGAAACCCGGGAACTGGTTGAGTTGTGTAAGTGAGAAACTGTTCAATATAATAGTGCATCGTAATAGTAACTATCAAACGCAGCACGAACCACCCACTCCCATCGAATCTTAGTCATGAACCGATTGCATCGAGAGAAAATATGGCGTCCGCTCAGCTGCGAATCCAGAGACGTTCGTGGTCAACTGACAAAGCTAGGTAATGAAATTGAAAAAATAATAGATGACAAAAATGTTGAAGCTGCAGAATGGTATATAGAAAATCTTCGCAATCGAAAGGAAAAGCTGGAAGCACACGATCAAAAGATAATGGATCTTTTGACAGAACAAACTGACATGAATACCGAACTTGCCGACATCGGACAATACGAAGGTAAAATCACTGACTGGACGGTACGGATGACGAAAATGGGGAAATTGCATGGACTTTCATTTTACAAATTAAAGCACTGTTTCATACAAATTGTGTTATGCTGAATACGAAATCGTTGTTAAATTTATTAGAAATATTAAAGAAACCTATTAAAATTAGCGCTAAAATCGTGAAACCACGCCTCCCAACGAAAACGATATCTGACGTCACTTTCTATCAAACGCAATGACTTTATGTGTACGTGAGCTCCATCTCAAGGCTTTAACCATTGTCGTTGATAGTGGGAAGCAGGCAAGTGACATCATATTACTCACAGGCTATGACATGCCGTTTCTTGTGGTGTCAACTTTAACATTTTTTTTTTAAATAGCTGTAAATTTTTTTCACAAACGAATTACTATTTCTTGATATTGATAACGAATACTATAGAAAACAATAATTTAAAATTTTCATGCAGCTTCCCCATTCTGTTAATCCGATCAACTTTAGGACCCACCAACCCCCCAGGAACAAGCAACATAGTGGCAGATCCAGGAGGGCAAGGACCAAATTCTGACCAGACAATTTCAAACTTAGCGGATCGTGATCAAGGACTGACAATCAAACTACCGAAATTCGAGATGCAAAGGTACAATGGCAACATCCAATGGCATTCCTTCTGGAGTGCATTTTCATCGACCGTACATGAACGGAATAATTTGTGCGTAGTGGATAAGTTCAACTATCTACGTTCGGTACTGTGCGACTCAGCATACGGATGCGTCCAAGGATTAGCTGTGACAGAGCCAAGTATGACATTGTAATCGATAGATTGAAAAACGATTTGGAAGGCCTGAATTAATCATCAACGGAATAATGGCCGCATTTACTCGACTGCCTGCACCAAAAAAAGACACGGTAAGCCTTCGAAAATTCTTAGATGACGTAGAAGTAAAAACGCTAATCACCATGAAAATGGTGGCACAGTGTTTTACATTCCGCATCAGCCAATGTTTCGTTATAGTCATGACACCACGAACTTACGCATCGTATATGATGTCTCATCCGGTCGCCCGTCGTTAAATGAGTGTCTGCACGCAGCACTTCACCTAAACCCTGACGTTTTGGATTTACTTTTAAGATTTCACCAGAATTAGATTGGTATTTTTGCCGATACGGAGAAGGCCTTTCTCCATATTGAAATAGAGGATCAGGATCGTGATGCAGCTAGTTTTATTTGGTTGGAACCAAAATGGAAATTTGGAGACAAAATCGAGCCAAAAACCTATCGGATGAAGCGTGTTTTATTCGGGCTTAATTGCGGGCCCTTCCTGTTAGCGGCCACGTTAAGACATCACCTGGACTCAAAGAGAGAAACGAACGTGGAAGTGGTACAACTATTAGATAAACTATCTACGTTGATGATTTGGTAAAATCGGTTGGAAGTAAGGAACAAGATTGGAAACTATACGAAGAAGGTCGTATGATCGTGGCCGCAGCAGGATTTAACTTAAGAAAATGGGCCACTAACTCGGCAGACTTAACGACAATCGATTGCAGACAATGAAAGACGAGATGGCGCTGGAGAGTTTTCGGAGAGGTCGCAAGAGGAGAAAATCAAGGTGCTTGGGATGGTGTGGCATCATTACCAAGATCGACTGGAATTTGATGTAAGTGAACTTGTGACCTTTCTTGGCGAGACCAAGAGAATTTTTTGGCAATGTAAAAGGTTTTCAGACACATTTTTGTCTGATGACAAAGAAAAAACAAACAACCAGCAAACCACGCCCGTAATTTGACAATGAATATTTTGAATTTGAAGAGTTGACAGCGAGATAAATGGCGAAGAAATTCCAGTTCCTGATCGAATTATATAAACACACACATTAACCCCCCCCCCCCCCCCACACACACACACATTCACGCACAAACACACTAACTGTAACGATCACTAGTAATGAAAGGTGAGCATTAACATTGTTGCGCCATTTCTAGAAAACACCCTCAATAACTACTTAATAAAGCCAGCCATCTAGTTGACCAGGTGAACACCCGTGGAAATCAGTAAACGGAAGAGACTTCCCTAAATTAATTAATAGCTGAGATCATCCCGTTCCCTGCATTGCTCATGAATGAATCAAACATAGCAACAACATACGGAAAGCACTTGGCTAGTCTTATTTCAGTTCATAATCAAATTAAGGAAAAAGGTGAATCAAATACAGTTACTCCAATATCAATGGTGAGTTTTATACAAGAGCCGTTCCGATCGTCTCAACAATATTGTGCAGTCTTAACGCGTAATAAAATGATTGTCCTATAAAATCCACATCAGAGTTGTCATCATAATCAACTAAAGAGGAGGAACAAAATTTCCAATAGCATTCATACAAAAGAGTGCTGTTATCAGGGTTCATCGTTCAGCTGACGATAACGCTCCCACCTGTGATCTCCCCTTTTTAGCCAAAATTTTTGAAGAATTTGATTGAGACGTGGTAATGCCCGTTTCATCCACATTGTAAATATTTTGTAGCTGAAAATTGTTTTTAGCAAAACATTCTGCAAGCAGGTTGAAAAAGTTAGTGACATTGACTGTTAAAACCTCTTGCTCTAGCAGCAGATGTTGCTTCGGGTATGCGAAGGGATAGTGTTGGATTTCTCTTTAAGAATCCATTCAACCAATCATTTCCAGCCATTTGTGTGTTCTTACAAAAGGTGTGTGGAAAATTATTTCTTTCTGCTAGTGATAGGCTAGAGATCTAACTTCTTTTGTTGTTAACCCAAACAACATCTCTTCCAAATGTACAATATAGTTTACCAGTTCTTTCTCTACGTCCGGTTGATTGAAAAACAGGCTAGTAATCACGTAGTCGTTTTTTTTTTGCTGGTGCCAATATCTCATCGGTCTCCTTCACTTGTCGTAACAATGTAGTTTTCGGGATGTTGAAATTTTGACTTGCTGCACGGATGCTTAATTCTTTTTTCTTTATAGTATTTACTGCATGTCGTAAATCATCTTCAAGCCAAGATTGGCGATTTTTTATTATAATTCCTGACTATT